>VZTR01006515.1:3480-37469 GCA_013400775.1 Chaetops frenatus | reverse complement strand
AAAAAAAAAAAAAAAGGGAAAAGTTGGTCCTACAAGGGACAATCAAACTCTGACAATTCACATAATGGGTAAGTAGAAATGTTTCTGGCTATCTGCTCCTTTGTTATGTCCTTTGCTATGTCTGGTTATGGCATTCTCCCTTACCCTCCTTGCACCTATTCCTTTACTTTAGGATAAAACTTCTTCTAGGGTCAAAGACCTGTGTTCCACAGGAATTCTTGTTTTGGTTATCTTATTTTCCTAGGCATTGTGCAAGGTTTCCTTGAAGCTCAGAAAGCTTGTGCAAGCTGGACAAAATCTGGCAAGCGAGGGGAGATGTGACAGAGATCTAACTTCACACCGTCATTCCAAAAAACAGCTCATCCCCAAGCTGATGACAGAGCAAGTTAGATACCTAGGAATAACAGCAATGTATTATGTGAGAAACATTTAATTATGCAGAATTAGTGCTAGTGATCACTGGCATCGTTCCCAATGTCAGTGGCTTGTCTGGATGTGCCAGTGGCTTTGCTGTAAACCTGGGGCTGGCTTTGAAGGAACAGGGGCAAAACCCGAGGAACTCCATCTTTCCACACCAACATAACCCTTAAGTACTCTATACATCAGTCTCAACATGACAAAAATATAATTATAGTCCTCAACACCCTTCTTCTCCATGCCCACTGACATTTTTAGGGATGCAAGCGCCATTTGGGCAAGTGTGTGCTTTTGTTAAGGGGAGTTTTGGTTTTGATTGGAGGTTTGGCTCAGCTTTTGTTACAGATTTCACTTCAAATCCATGCAGCTTCTTCTCCTAAGCTGGAATGCCACAGTTTGGGGAATGTGAGCCCTTGGACTTAACTGTAATACTTTCGTTGGGCTGGCAGTTTCTTTTCCATTATGCTTTTATAAGGGAAACCCCACAAGCTGTCCATGCAGAGTCATGGGCCAGTGGAGGCAAGCACCCCATTGAAGCCACCAGCAGCTGTTCCAGGTAGTGACTGGGAAAGGATGGGGACAGCAAATACTGTTGGCTGCAGATGCCATGATGTTTAACATCACTTTACAGCAGACTTCAGTATTGATGTTCATGCCCATGCACAGTGAACAGATCCATTGCTGGCTGCACTTCCCATTGCATCCGAAGTCTCTGGCCACCCCATCTCAGCATCTGCCATGGCATTTCAGTCAGCAGTCTATGGGACCAACATTCCATTGAGGCACAGAACAGTGAGCTCAAGATTTTGATTTATGAAAGGGAGGACAATCCAGGAGCAACTGTAAAAGACTTTCACACACGCCCCCCCACACTCCCACACACCTTATGAGCCACTGAGACCAGCTGCACCATTTAAACCTATAGCATGCAAATCAGCTCCCATGGCTGATGAGCTGAAGAGAGACTTCAGACAAGGGCATGAAGGGNCATCCCTAGAAGACTTCAAGGCCAAGTTGGACAAGGCTGGAGCAGCATCGCCTAGCAGGAAGTGTCCCTGTGCACAGCAGGGGGTGGAACTGGACAGTCTCTTAACCCCAAGAACAGGCAGCACAGCATACCAGGAATGACACAAAGATAAGGTTTCTACTACCACACGGTTAGCAGTGCCTCTCCTGCAGTTTCTGCATGCTCTCTTTCTAGAGGAATGCCATTAGTTTTGTTGCTGTCATTCTGCTCCCCTCTGGATGAGTCTTGCCTCTGCTGGGCATCCTTCTGCACCAGCTGTTGTTTGCTGGTCCTTACAGGTCCGGGGAGACACACCCAGACAAGCATTTGGAGTCCTTGGTGTTCAGCAGTCACAGGTGTTTGCACATTGTCTGACCAAAACTTTCATGCCAAATGTCTACTTAGGCCTTTGCTTTTTCCCATTTCCTAGTCTCATTCTGGAAACCTGTGGCAGGAGCTTATGTACGTGTTCCTGTGCCCTTGAATCCATTAACTGCAGCAAAGTGATTAATTATTTTAGCCTCTTTATGTCATCACTGTTAACATACCACACATTCATACTTCCAGTCATATAAATGATAGTCTTTAAATAAGGAGGACATGCGTTATTGAACTATTTATATTCAGAGCTGTCTGGAGCAGAAAAAGAGTCAAGCGAGCATAAGAAAGCAACAAAAGTTAATGATTCAGAGATAAAATACTATATTTTAATCTACAGGGTGTGTGACAAATCCAAGAAATTAGAAGTTAAAAGGATACATGACTAAGGCAAGAGCCTCAGGACACATCTTCAGCTGCTGTAAAATTAGCGCCATCTGGGAGGAAGCCTTGATGTAGTTAAAACAGATGGAGGAAATATAGAGGCTCACTGTGCCCACAGCATATATCCTCACAGCTGCCTTGTGAGGGGACCCAGGGGTATCTGAGGCTGATAACTGCCTCTGCCCCTTACAGTCAAGAAGGGGCATTACCATCCAAGAGTCCTCCCTGGATCTCTGCAGACCCAGGGCTGCCCCACAAAGGCTCCACACTACAGGGGAACACCAGGGGAACACCCAGGTCCACCCTGGGCCTCTGACTTGGCATGGAGCTGTCTTGCCACTGGGTTGACCTCTTGGGGGTTTTCTATCTCCACCTCGTAATGCTGAACTGTCAATCTTGATGGGAAAGAAACTGTTGTGTCCAAAATTATTCTCTTCTGTGTGCATGTCCACTTGCACATTTTCCTCTCACCTGCTGTCAGTGAAGACTCATATCATGGACAAGGACACACACTTTCTGGGTCTCCTGGAAACCCCAGCACACTCTCCTGACCTTTAACTGGGTCTGCAGCTCCCCACAAGATACCCAAATCAGGACCTCTCTTCCAGATCAGCATACAGATTTAGTGGCACACTTCTGGGTGGAGATGCAAGGACTGGATGCCGTATGTAAGAGTCTCCCCTGCACTGCCACTACACCATTCCCTCTCTGCATCCTGAATCCAGCAACCATTAACATCCAGGGCACCCTCTGGGTGCTCAGCTCCACCACCTGCAGCTAGGGTGGTCAGTCAGTTTTGTGCTGGGGGACAGACAATGGCACAACACAAAAATAACTTGGGTGTGTTAGAAGAGCTAACTTCCCAGGGGTTTTCAGCCTATCAATCATTCAGCCTTATTCATGTTAATTCCCCTTAAAAATATGAGGGGAAATGAGGGGGAAGTATGACTGAGGAGCAGAAATATTTGGTTCAGAAGCTTGAGCAGCTCTAACTCTAAGAGCAGGATACCTGCTTTTTTCAGTGACGAATTTCTAATGGAATTAAAAACATTGATTCCACTAAAATGGGTAGGATAGGATAGGACAGGACAGGACAGGATAGGATACATGGAAGAGACCTACAACAACCATCAAGTGCACCTACCTGCACTCTTCAGGGCAGAAGCCTCTTTCTCCCCAGCAACACACAGAAATCTGAAGGGAAATCATTAGAGTGATGCAGAAGAAGTTTTTTGCACAGGTGTTAAATGGAAACCACAAGTTGTTGCTGATGTTTTACTGTTGTAGGTAATGACTACAACATTGGCTTTCTCTTTTTGTCCTGTTCTGCTATAAAAGCAGGAGTTGGGAATGACTCTTTTTTGACAGATTTCTCAGTCGAAAATAAAGTGCAGGGGTAGCAATATTTTATCTGAGAACCATTTATTGATAAAAAAGGGTAAGTTTTTCTACTAAAGGGAGATAGGAAAAAGAACAAAGAAGGAAAAAGAGAGAGGGGGGAAAGAAACAGAAGACAGCGACAGCGTCCCTACAAGAACTCCGGCTCTTAGTCAGCATCAGCTTAGCAGGCAGACCGTGCATGCTGCGAACCGCGGTGCGTTTGCGTAGCTCCCGTGGCGGGCTGGAGGCGATTTCCCAACAGTGGCAGGCCGCGTGTTCCTTCCGTCGGCGAGGAACAGGCCGTCGCGGCCACGGCGCAATCCTGGAGCAGCTGCAGGCTCCCAGGGGTCGGGGTGCGGCAGCTGCGGGCACGGTGGGGTGCGGGCGGCAGCGGCAGGCCGGTCACTACGGGCCAGTGCTGCGGCAGGCCGGTGCATGTGGGCAGCACAGGATATAACAGCGGCGGCGGTCGCGGCTGGGTGCAGGCGGGCCCGTGCTGCAGGCGGCAGGCGGGCTCAGCTCGGGGCAGGCTGGTGGAAGCACTACGGGGGGCGGCTGGCGGCAGCGGCGCCCGCACCGTCGGGGAGGCCGCGGAGCACGAGGTGGCCCCAGAGACAAGCGGCTTGGCGAGAACGGTGCAGCGGGCCGAAGCAGGAACGAGCAGGGAAGCAGGACCACAGGAAGGAAAAAGCAAGGGGGGAAGGGGAGCCGAGTGGACCCTACAAGCGAGGCGAGCCCCCACTCCCTCCTGGCAAACCAAGGCAAAATGGCTCCTGTTGTGTCGCAGTTCGCGGCTTTCATGTCCTAAGGTTCCTCCCACAGCTCGATTTCCCCGGGCCTTCTTCGCGGGCATCCAGGCATTTGCCCCACGGGCAAGTGGTGGGGGGTGGTCAGTCGTAGTCTGATCACGGAGGGTTTCTCTGCCCTGACTGGCTGCCAGGAGAAGCCTCCCCGGGACCAGGAATGCCAGCGCATGCAGAGCCTCTGTAAGAATAGAACAACTTCCTGAAAGGTGGTCGTAGTCAGGTGGGGCTCGGTCTCTTTGTCCAGGCAGCAACTGACAGAACGAGAGGACATAGCCGTAAGCTGCCCCAAGGGAAATACAGGCTGGATATTAGGAAAAAGTTTTTTACAGAAAGGGTGATGAAGTATTGCAATGGTTTGGTCAGGGGAGGANTGGCTGCCAGGAGAAGCCTCCCCGGGACCAGGAATGCCAGCGCATGCAGAGCCTCTGTAAGAATAGAACAACTTCCTGAAAGGTGGTCGTAGTCAGGTGGGGCTCGGTCTCTTTGTCCAGGCAGCAACTGACAGAACGAGAGGACATAGCCGTAAGCTGCCCCAAGGGAAATACAGGCTGGATATTAGGAAAAAGTTTTTTACAGAAAGGGTGATGAAGTATTGCAATGGTTTGGTCAGGGGAGGAGGTGGATTCAGCATCTCTGGGTGTGTTTAAGACAAGACTGGATGTGGTACTCGGTGCCGTGCTTTAGTTGAGGTACTAGGACTGGTTGGGTTGGACTCAATGATCTTGGAGGTCTCTTCCAACCCAGTGATTCTGTGATTCTGATTTTGTGATAACATATGTTGAGGCATAAATGAAAATCGGATTGGTCTCTCTCACTCTTCCTGAAAAATACTGTAATGAAGTGCATCAAGGTACAGCTGGATTAAGATTAGTGATGGAGACTATTTGACCAGTTCTCTGTTTGAGCTTGAAGGATGTTGATTTTTTGATAGGCCCCAGTAAACTATTCCTCCTTTTCTTTCTAAAAGTTACAGGTATGAGATATCATCTGCAATTTGAACCTGAAAAGGGATTCTACTGTTATTCTTGATTTTCTGTACTCTTCTATGTCCAAGGGTAATACCAGCCTCCAAAATATCTCTGTGTGAGACCTATGGAAGGGCTCTGAGACGAAACTTAGTTGCTGAACCATCCTGACATTCAATTTCTGCACCAAGCTACAGTAGCTATTGCAATCCCAGAATTTTGCATATAAAAGGCCCTGTCCAGGACAGGTTTGGAGTCAGTCTTCCTGCCCCTCTGTCATTTGCTAAGAAAAGATGAAAAATTAGGAGCTGCCTGCTGCTCCTGGGCGATTCATGCTTCTCCCTTATTGCAGTAACATTGCAACCAATAACAAAAGAGCAAAACTGGTGTTTTACACAGAAAACTAGACTTAGTTGATGTACAGAATGCTCTACTCTTGTCAAGTCCCTTCCAAGATGGTTGTCACTTGTTGCACATCTGCCATCTCCTGTGGGTCCCCTGAGAGCTGTCACTGCTCTCATCTGTTGTCACCAAAAAAGACCTCCTGCTTCAGAGTGGATGTCTCGTAGGTAGTGATGGTTGGGACTCAATAGATACATCTTGTCACCTCTTTGATTGCTTTCATTTTCGGATCCTTTAGAGGTGCAAGACAATGTTATTTGTTCCTGAAGATTCTGGGCACCAGTGCCTGCCCTTTGACTTTCTGTAGGGAAGGCTTTTGGGCACTGTTCATCTTACTGTTCTCATGCTTACAGGCGTGTCTTCTGGCAGGCAAAAAAAATGTGACCTGGCTGAATGCCTTTCATGTCTCCAAGACAAGTGACTGTATTTCCATGTCCCATTTGAACATAGAAAGGGGCTATTTTACTCATAATAAGTGTCTACTTTAGTCTCTGAAGCTCTGATTTCAGACAGCTAAGTTAACAAGACTTCACATATGAAGCCAGCCAGTTTCTTCCCATAAAATGACATGTTTTCGAGCCAGTCTCTGGATTCTCAGGAGCTGCCTGGTTTTGGCATGCTAGAATCACCTTGTTATACCTCCCATTTAAGAATAAAATCTTGCAAAAACATTTCTACAAAGCAGATTCGTAGTTGAACCTCATTGTCTTGTCCCTCCCTGGGCTTCCACCAAAGTTTGCTTACACCTTTTTCTCTTTACACAGCACTGAAGCCACACCTTATTAAGGTTCCCACCCCAGTTTTCTAGAACAGCATATCGTATTTTTGGAGGTTAGGGCTTTTCCTTTTGTTTTTCTTTCTCTTAGGAATTTCCCCCCATTTTGTTGCTAAGGAACAATAAGGACTGGGTACTTCAGAGAGGCAAAAGAAGTTGCCAAGCTTGGTGTGGGGAGGGCACTTCTCTTATCTGAGAGTTTCTCTTGGAGGGGCAGAGATACCTTAAGAACTGGACTGGGATAAAAGGGGCTGGGCCAGCTGCTAGCTCTCTTCTTTCTCTTTCTTTTGTTCTTGCTCTTGGCTTTGGAGCAAGGAGAAGGAGCCTGTGGTCACTGTGGGAAGAATCCACCACCACTGTGGGTTCTGTTTTCTGCTGCCTTCTACTGTGCGTGGGGTGGCCATTGCACTGGGACCTTAACACCCTACCTTACCAAACGAAGAACCCTTTCACCATCCGCTCAGGTGCTTCAGGGGAAACCCCGGGGATCCCTGAGCCCCTTTCCCCCCTCTGCAGTGTTCAGGAGCCAGGCTGTTGCTGTCCAGTCCCCCCGCCACTGTTGTGGTTTGTTTGCCTTGTTATACGTACTGATAAGGAACTGTTATTCCTTTTCTCATATCTTTGCCTGAAAGCCCCTAAATTTCAAAATTATAATGGTTTGGAGGGGAGGGGGTTGTATTTTCTGTTCCAAGGGAGGCTCCTGTCTTTCTTAGCAGACACCTGTCTTTCAAACCGAGACAAAAATGAAGTCTTAAAATATCTCAAGATTTATTTTCAGCAGTTGAGCAGTTTGGATCAGATTTGCAAAGATGTTCAGATGCTTATATCTGTAATGATTCCTGTCAAGGTCCTCCTGGAAACCACTTCATTTTGGGGTTTCCTTCCTACCCTAGCTGAGTTGTTTAGTTTATGTGTGTAGGCTCAGCCAATGGAGGGGCAGAACACCTTGCAGAGGTAGCAAAATGCCTTAAGAACTTGACTCAGACTAAGTCAAGTGGGCACTGAGAGAGTGCTCACTTAATCTTCAGAAATTTTGAGAAGTGTACAGGCTTGATCTTCTCTTTGACAGGTAACACCAGCGTTACCTGCTAACCTGCATTGTGTGCATATTCCACACTGGTGAAGTCATATATTGTGTCAGACCAGGTGCTAATTCCACGGAAAACAGCCTTGTCCTGCTGTCACAGGTATCTGAGGACATCCCATCCATTCATCTCCTTTGCTTCTATGTAAACTCCATCCCACTCCTGACCAGCACCAATCTGTATGGTGACAACAGGTGAATTCAGAAGTTGAAAGCAAGTGGACTTGAAAATGTGCGGGGTACTGGCCCATGGCAGCAAGCATGCAGCCCCCCACGCTGCTTTCCAACAGCAAGGAAATTGGCAGCAACATGTCGCCTCACTCCCCACTTTCTGCTCTGTTTGCATACTTTGGGGGAATTCTGCACCCCATTTGGAGCCTAAGAACCTGTCCCCCTTGAGTGGACTTCTATGCCTGCCTGAAAATATCCCAGGGACCCTAAATTCCACAGACCAACATACTTCAGTTGCTCTATAAAGAAAAGGAAATGAAAAAAAATTGGAATATCCTCCTTTTCTCAATGTCTGGTTTCTAACAGCTTGTACCTTGTGTATTAAATACAAAAAACCTCTATGAGTTATGTAAGTCTGTAGCTTTAGCATCTTGTGTGTCCCGTCCCACTGTAAAAATGGGAAGCCGGAGAGGATTCTTTTTAATAGATTTCTCATATGAAAATAAAGTGCAAAGGCAGTAATATTATATCTGAGAATTGTTTACTGATAAAAAAAGAGTGAGGGTTCTTGCCAAAGGGGGACAGAAAAGAGAGCAGAGGGAAAAGAGAGACAGAGAGAGAAACAGAAGATAGAGACAACATTACCGCAAGAATCCCAGGCGCTCTGCCAGCATGAGCTCTGCAGATGGAGTGTGTGTGCTGCGAGCTGCCGCGGCTGCGTGAGGCTTTTTGAGTGGCCGCGCACAATCTTCAGCAGCAGCAGGTCGCGTGTCTCTGCCATTGGCAAAGAGCAGGCTGCCTGTGGGCACGCTCCTGAAGCAGCTGTGGGTTCTCAGGATTGGGACGTGGTGGCTGAGGGCAGGGGTGGCTGCAGCTGCAGCATGAGAACCCACCAGTGGTGGTGGTCGCAGCTGGGTGCAGGTAGTCCCTGCTCCGTTGGGGAAGCAGCAGAGCACCAAGTTGTTCTGGTGATGAGCTGCCTTGCAGAAATAGTGAAGCAGGGCAGAACAGGTGAGGGCAAGGCAGCAGGACCACAGGAAAAGGCAAGGAGGGTAGGAGGGCAAAGCTGACCCTCCGATCCCTCCAAGAACACTGAAGCAAAATGGCCCCATTTGAGTCACAGTTAACTGCTTTTATCTGCTAAAGCTCCTCCCACAGCCTGATTTCCTGGGCGTTTTTTCCCAAGCATCTGGGACTCTGCTGTGCTGGCCAGTGGGGGGGTCTCTCACCACCGGATCGTGGAAGCTTCCTCTCCCTGTTGGCTGGCAGATGAAGTCCGCCTAGAGAGAGGGCTGCCAGCGCATATACAGCCCCTACAGGAATCCTTCACCTCATGTATAACATATGTTGAGGCATAAATAAAAATCAGATTGGTCACTCTCAATGTAACACCTGAAATATGACAGTATGCTGCTCTATACCAATATCACACTATGACTAAATCACTTGTTTTAAACAATCTTCTTTTGTTTACCTTCTTTCTCCCACTGAAGTTTAACTACTTCAGGACATAAGTTAAACATATCTGGATTTCTTATTTTATGTTTTTGCAATTAATGGAAAAATGCATGGTGTTTTCATTTCTCCCTTTTTACCCCTGAACACCACATAAAAAAAATTGAAGTTTTGTAACACAATCCTCAAATCCAGGTAGAGAGTAAGAAATGACTTGCACTTTATATGTACCACACAATATAACAAATCAAAAATCAGTTGCTGGAGTACAACTAATGAGTGTCCTTCTACACAAAATACAAGACTTAGACAGCACACAGGCAGAAGCTGTTAATTAAGGGCCACCACAGTCCTCCCAGACAGCATTAGGTCTTCAACCATGGCGATCCACAGCATGGATACCTGTTTCTCCCATAACAAATTAATGGGAGTCTCACATTTGACATCAAACACAGCAGAATCTGGTCTAAATTTGCCTGTCGTAGGCAAAGGCACTGCCTGGCTCAGGACAGAGGACAGAATAAAGTGTTTCTTGCTGGGTGTTTCTGATAGATAAAGAAGTTAGTGTTCTTAATCTGCAAAATGACAGAAACCCACAAAAGCAGATCTTGAGTCATGGATGAAGTGATTAGAAGTGTTTCTTGGGCAGCTGTGATTAGTCTTCTGCCCCACCTCCTCTCCCCCCGGTTTGGGAAAGATTTTGACAATGCAGAAATAGAAATGAAGAAACTGATGAGAGGGTATCTGACACAAGCTGATGATCAATTAATGCTGAAGGTAAGAAGTACACTTGTGTCTTGAAAATTGTCCGTAAGTCTATAGGTATTGCCACCTGTGTATAGCAAGCCGTGTTGCCTTAATCGTCTTCAAACTTGGGCTCCTTAATTAGAGCAGAGAAACACCATTGGCAAAAGAGAAGTACTAACTAGTGTATATGGCTCTGAGACACTTGGGCTTTAATTATAAACACCCAGATCAGGAAAGCCAGATCTTCCTGTTACTGCTCTGCGTTTTGCATCAGGCAACAGTCAGGTGTAGTCCCTCTGTCCCCATGAGCGTGGTGGGCTGTGGTGCTGGAAATACACCCTCTCATCCTCTGTCTGGCCCTCAGAGGACCTGTGGGAGGGCATTGTAGCTGACTGAAAGGTCCTCCTAGGGACAGAGCTGCATCATGCAAGCCAACAAAATCAGAAAACTGATGTTGGGCTACAAAATCCCTTCTGGATATTAGGAACAGAGGTCGCAACCGCTTGCACGCACTGCTCCAGGATGAGGTGGTGTGGAGCACTGCACATCAGTGCTGCCTGTGATGTTTGGGGCAGTTCTGCACCCCTGAACCCCATGGCAGCAGTGTCTGTGAGTCCTGCCTGCAGCAGTGGCCCAGGTGACCTGGAGAGCACTTTGTCACTGCCACACTGGGTGCAGCAGCATCTCTTTCAGGAAACCAAAGACAAATCAGACAAATTTCCATACCAATCCAAGCTGCATCTCTGTACTGGTTTTCGCTGAGGTAGAGTTACATTTCTTCCCAGTAGCTGGCTCACTGTTGTGTTTTGTATTCGGTATGAGAACAATGTTGTTAATAACACACTGATACTTGCTTACCCTAAATCAAGGACTTCTCAATGTCCCATGCTCTGCCAGTGAGAAGGTGCACAAGGAGCTGTGTGAAAGCATGGCCAGGACAGCTGACACAAACTGGCCAAAGGGATATTCTACACCACAGAAGATTACCGTGTGTCTATAAACAGGGGGAAGTTGTCCAGGAGTCAATGATTAGTGCTTTGGGGACAGGCTGGGCATCAGACAGTGTGAGGTCAACAGTTGTATTGGGCATCACTTGTTTCTCTTGAGTTTTAGTCCTCTCTCTCTTGCTCTCCTTTTTGTTATTATTATTATAATTACTAAAAGTGTATTACTAGTATTATATTCTAGTTTGTTTCGATTACTAAATTGTTCTTAACTCACAAAGTTCAGTGTTTCTTTCTGTTTCTCCTCCCCATTGGGAATCTGATGGGGGGTGAGAGCAAGCAGCTGTGGGGTACTTAGTTGGTGGCTGGGGAGGATTAAAGCATGACAACATCCTGTACGGTCCCCCACGCACCACCTGTGCCACTCTAAATTCTCAACAAAATCCATGAAATGTAATGTACACAAATCTGAGAGGAGCAAAATCTTGGTCTGTCAAAGACTGCACACTTGTTTACCCAAACTTTCTCTGTGAGAGGTGGGCACAGATAGTAAACCAGGGAGTATCTGCAGGAGTAGAGGCAGAAGTGGCACCATCTGACTCACACCTTGCAGGTCCATTCTCTCTGAATCTTGCAACTACGAGAAGAGTAACAGCTTTCTGCAGTAAATTACAGAGTCTTTAGATATCTGTAGCACTTTTCAGAATTAAAAAGTTTCATGAGAGTTCAGTGGAACTGCCTAAGGCCTATACATTGGACTTTGCCTCTTGTAGCACTGGAGATTTTGCTGTTGCCATTTCATTTAGTCAGTAATACTATTAATCTGATGTGTGTTACTGTTTTCCCAGATTTGTATTGCTATATTAGTCAACTTCATTACTTAAACGTACTTGAACAACCACCCAGTTCTAGTACAGGATACCCTTGGATATAATACAGGGAGTCAGAGCAAGAACAAACCTCAATCGGTTGCTTTCTATTTTTGCAGAGACTGTGACAAGCTTCATTACAGCCATTAGACATAAATGGCAGGCAAACTGTGTTCTTGTTGTCAGCCCACTGCATGGGCTGAAAAAGCCTGGTCATGTTTCTTTCTAGAGGAGTTCAAACAAAAAAACCTTTTTGTGTAAATGCAAATATTAGTACAGTCACATTAAAAATTGTTTCCTGGATGAACTGGTGGTTCTGGCTACTAGAAGAAAAAAAGACAATATCACTGCATATTCCCAGCAGGTTCTGCAGCAGAGGAGAGTCATTAATCTTGTTGAAATTTGCTAGAATCATAAACACATACAGGCATAAAATATAACCACTTGTGTTTTTCTTTAAAACCAGGAAACCAAAGTGTTGGAAATGATCATTTGTAAATCACTGAGCAACCACTTTTGGCATGTATAGGACTTCTGATCTTTTCAGAAAATTAGTAACATCTTACATTCAACTTGTGATTGAACAGAAACTGCAAAGTGATATAGGTTTTGCATTTATTTTAAGGAAAAATTAGGTTTTATTATAAGAAAAACCTAATGTGTTTTTCCAAATGATGTGATATTTTCTAGACAAATGTTATATTCTTGTTTAATTTTTTTCTTTATTTTGTTCAGTTTAATGAGGCTGTTCACTCTACAGCTCTTGGACTTGAAAGAGGTCACCTCTTTTCATTCAAAGCCCACACTTTGTCCTCCCTGCTGCTCAGACTGAATCTCAGTTTGCTGCCCTGGCACTGCCCACCCTGCCTGCTCTTCCTACCCTGCACACTATGCAGTGGATGGTTTTGAGGTGCACAGCAAGCTACTGTGGTTGGCATGGAGAACTTCTCTATCCCAAGACAGCCCATTTTACTGGGTGTCCCAGTGCCTGGGGGAGTTTTTTCACCTCAGTGCTCATGTGTACCTGGTGTGCTGCAGCCTTCCACACCAGTAAAACCTCCCAGAGTCCTCAGTCCCTGCCGTGCGGAGCAGCCATACTGCAGTTATCCTAGCTACATAAAACATGCTATTTTAAACATATGTGTGTGTCCTTCACCAGGTCATTGCAAGGTGATAAGGCAAGAAAAATCACCTAAATGTTTCACTGTGCCTTTACAAGGTCTGTTGAAGGAACCTGAGCATGCTCTAACCTGTACACCCCAGTGGTGTCTTTCACACAGGAGGAAGGCTCTAAGTGTGGTTTTAACTGTGTTCTTCTCCACAGGGTGGGGATGCCTAGGATCCCTGGCCCCTAGCTGGGGTGGCAGCCACTGTGAGGGGCCACAGCACAGTACTCCCCAGAGGTGCTGCAGTCAGAAATCACAGACCAGTCCCCTCCGACAGGTAACTGATTGGATTAGGAGTCCTGTCTGACAGCTTGTCTGCTCAGCCGCACGGGCTCATCAACCTCTCCGTCCTGCCTGCTAATAAACTCAGCTCGTGGGACCATTCTGCTTGATGATCTCTCCTTGGGGAGTTTTTAAGGCTTTGCTCAGTGAAAACTACTTGGAGTCTATTAAAATTGCAGCTCTGCTGTTGTCATGTTGTCCCGGAGAGTCATGGGAGGTGCCTGTCACCCCGGTGGAGGTGACTATTACATATTCAAGTGAAAAAACAGCCCCTGCTTTGGGAAGAGAGGGAAACGGAGTGGACGGTGCTTATCTGACACTCTATGGGTAAGCCTGAGGAAAGGAGACACAATATTGTATCACTGTATCCTCCCTCTGCTGCTGAACATGCCTGTGATGCCTTTGTTGAAGGGATTAAGCAGACGGGTAACTGTTGTCCCTGGGCTCTGGGTCATCAGCCCTATGCTGCTGCTGCTGCTCCTCATCTGCAGGTGTTGCCAGCTGGCTCTCCAGGCTGCAGGAACTCAGTGACGGGCACCTGTTGGGGAAACTGCCTACTCCACAACTTTGGAATTTAGCCATGACACAGTTCTCTGCTTTCAGGATGGGATTGTGCTTCAGTACCTCTACATATACTGGCAATTATCTCATAAAGGACACTGCCTGAATAAAACAGAAGACACCAATTTTGGGATCTATAGAATCTATAGAGGACATATAAATAAATCACAATTTAATTCATTTCTTGGATTTATGTTAGGAGAGCTAAGGGGAGGCAGCCTGAGAAAAGCTTAATGCAGAAAAACAAATTTAAATCTGTCAGGCTATAAAGCTGCTGTGGCTTTTGCCTTAGCCACCACAATGAAAGGACAATAAACTCCAATTTTCTTTATTGTTTAAGATAAAAAGAGTTAATGAATGCAGAGTCTCAGGCTTAGTTGATGCAAAATATTACTGTGATATTTCAAGTTTTGTTTTCATTGAGCAGCCATCGGGGCAAATTCCTAATCCATGTTAGGCTTGGGAGAACCTTCCAGCATCCTGGTATTAATAAGGCATCAGAAACATTTGTGCTGTTCAGATGTCCAGAACATGCCTGATGCACTTGAAAAAACTCAGAAGGAATGAAATGTGTGTCTGATTAGCCAGATTAGATTATATAAATACAGAATAATCTAAAATTGTGGACAAGCAGTTTTGGCAGCTACAGAGATCTGCTCTTCCCTTTGCAAAGGCTCTTCTATTTCTTTCCCTTACAGAGCCACCCCAATAAAAGTTTCCCCTTATGCACAATCCTGTCTGGAAGCTGTCCCTGTGTGTGCTTTCACTCACAGACTTTGCAGTTTTTAGTGCTGTCTAGGAGTGATTGATAATGATAATGTATCCCAAAAATCACCTGATGCCTGAAAATTGTTAGTGTATATTTAAGACCCAGCAGCTGGGAACCTTGGTGGGGGGAAGTTGTCTTGGCGTTTTTGAAAAGCTGTCCACCCAGGCTCTGACTCCTTCACAGCTTGGGACAGGGTGTGTTTACTGGTGATTTGTTTGGTGCTCAGGAAAAGGTTTCTTTTTCCTTTCCTTTTTTTTGGTGGTTTTGCTTCTGTTTAGGTTTTTGTTTTGACTTTGGTTTTGGTTTTGGAATTTTTGGGGGTTTTTTTGTCCATGACTTGAAAAAAACTGCGGTAATGATCTTTGGGGGCTGCTTGAGGAGGAATTCCACAACTGCCTATTCAGGAGGTGGCGTCACCATTAACCATGTTGAGCTGGCAGGAGGACACCAGGAGTGGCCCCAGCATAGCTGCTGTGCTTTGACTACTGCTGCCAGGAGAGAGACAGGGGGGAACAGAGAACAATAAATATAGGGTGTTTTTTCTGCTTGTGTCCTGGTTTGAAGGACAGGTGTCTGCTAAGGAAGGCAGGGGCTTCCCTTGGAATGGAAAATGTAAACCCTTTCCCTCTGAATTATCGTAATTCTGAAATTAAGGGGCTCACANCAGGCTGGGCCGGCGGGGTGTTGCGGCAGGCAGGGGGTGCAGAGGCTGCAGCGCCGTGAAACCCAGAGCAGCGCCGGAGCAGCGGCGGGGACGGGGCAGCGGCAGCCCGGCCTCCAGCAGAGCAGGGAGAGGCAAACTCAGGGATCCTGGGCACCCACACAGATGGTGACAGGTCCTGGTTCTGGACAGAGACTCACTGCACTGCAGAAGAAACAGCTCTCTGCAGGGGTCCAGCAGCAGCTCTGAAACGTTCTACCTGGCAACCCAGAGTGAGACTTCCACCCCTCCTCCAGCCAAACCTTTCTGCCAGCCCAAACTCCAAGGTTTCCCCATCCCGCTGAGCGAAAAACTCTCAGAACTGAACAATCCTCTCTTCCCTCAGCTCAATCACTTCTTTGGTTCTTAAGTACCCAGACATTATGGTCCCTTAGCAACTGATGGGCAAAAAATTCCAAAGGTGAAAAGAAACAAAAGGGAAGAACACCCAAACCCCAACAGCTTGCCACTTTGCAATCTTTCTCTTCAAATACTTCGCTACTTAGAGAAGAGATCCAAAAGCCAAGTACTGACTGTCATTGTGTTATTTCAAGCTTTCAGTGGTTCAAGAGTGACAAGTTCACCTCTGGAAGCTCAGGCGCAAGGCCTCTTTGCACACTCTGCATAGCTCTGCCTGAATTCAAAATTCAGGATCCTTTGCTTCTTGCACCCTTTAGCCGCCTTGTTGCTGTGACAATTGTGACAAACAAGAGAACATGCTCAAACCACTAATGTTATTTCAACTTTTAAATTAATCCATATTCACATCTGTTGTATAATTTTTACACATCCTTACATATATAGCCCTCTAAGGTAAATTTCAAGGGGGAAGGACTGGATTCTTCCATTATTTCCCATGTGCCATATTTTCATATTGGCATAAAGGGAAAACATAACGTGGAAGAGATCATGCTTGAATTCAAAATCTTAACTGAGATGTGAATAAACTGGCCACAGTTTGGGTACTGCCCGTTATCCCTGTTTAGCTAATGTTCAATGTAAAGCACATTAAAAATGAGTATAAATTTTCATTGTCTTGGATGTGGAAAACAGCATGATCCTCAAAGCCCACAGTACTTTGGCCACGATGATATCGAAGTATAAGCGCAGCAGCTTCAGCTGGTGAGCAGCAGTGGCCATTAAAATGATGGCATGTGCAAATCCATCGCAGTGTTTAGAAAACAGCATTCAGCTGATTAGTTGCAGCACTTTGATTTTGCTGTAATTGTCTTTCTGAGAAGACTTAAAGCAACTACAAAGTCAAATTGCTGAATGGCTGTAGAGCTGTTTGTTGCTGTACTGTCATGTTTTGTTAACTCTTTCAAGGTGTCATAGGTTGAAAAAAAAGTAATTTTTTACCTACCAGGATTTTACAACTTCCTGTAAGTACTGCTTTCTGCAGGTATGAAGAGCCAATTAACTGGCTAGTTTTAAGAGAGACACTCTGTGTAACCACTTAAAAGACAGAGTCCACCTCTGTGATTCACAATTTAAGGTAGGAGAAGCGCAAGTTTCTCTCTCTGGCTTCTGGCTTTTGAAGAGGTAACAAGGAAGCTTGCCAGCCCTGCTGGGCTGGCTAGGCTGGGCCAGGCTAGGCCCTCCCTGCCCACTTGACCGGGCCCTACCCAGCCCGCTGGGCCAGGCCTGAGTTTCACCCACAGACGCTGGGCAGGGGGAGGGGAAGGTATCAGCCTGCGGCCTACTGCCGCTGAGTTCTGGCTGGGCTGGGATCCCAGCCACTCCTGCCTCCCCGCGCCAGAGCAGCCCTGCTGGAGGAGCCAACTGACTGCTGCAGCTGAATCCTTGCCTGGCTGCTGGCTCCTGCTTGTTCTGCAGGGCCGGGCTGGGCCTGACAGCAGAGATCCCCCCTGCTTCCCCCTGTAAGAGGAATGCAGCAGCTCTGGCTGCTGTCCAGCAGAGATACAACTCTTTGAGTGCACAGATGGACTCAGATGGACTCAGAAAAAGGAAGGACACAGAAGAACCTAACATACAGACACCAAGGTCAGTGAAAAAGGGACTAAAAGCCCAGAGGGAGGAAAAAGAGGAGATGCTTTAAGCTGAAATTCTTTCTGTAAAGCCATGGCAGTGGACTAAGATATATTAAACTATTCCATATAACTTGTATGTACAACTGAGGGGGACAAACAATGTTCTAACTGCAGCCTGAGCAGAGGCACCTATGCTGAAGCAAGTAAATGTTAAAATAACTGTGGTAATACCACCGAGAAGGGATAGATAAATTCTTGCTCCAGAGATAAATAAAAGTGAATTTCTACTCCCAAAAACAGAAGAGAAACCTTGCTTCTGGGGATCTCGAGAGAGAAGAGAGGACTCTCTGCTTTTCTACTAAAACAGTTCATCCTTAAAGTAGTACCCCAGTAAACAGAGATGAGTCCTCGAAAAGAGTTGCGGGAAGAACTGTAGGTGGACGGAAAGACTCACACTGGGAACAGGAATCCTTTCTGGGTGGCTGATTCGCTGTGAAATTAAAACCCCGAAGGAACTGTGTTCTTGTGAAAAAGTCTCCATGGTGTGACAGGAAAGACTGCTCTCCCAGCTGAACTGATGAAAGCCTATTTTTAAGGTGGTAAACTGAGTAAAAGTCTCTAGGTTTTGTCTGTTTATGTTGTTGATGGGAAAAGAGTTGTTGGCAAAGAAAGAGAAATGAGGTGTGGAGAATAAAAGGGGTCCAAAGGTTTATTCTGATTCTTACTATTTTTTCTTTTAGTTCTGTTAATAAAACTATCTTTGTACTTTCAAAGTTTTGAGCCTGCTTAACATTTCTCCTAATCCTTATCTCACAGCAGAAAATAAGTAAATAAACCAAACACACTACATTAAATTAATGCCTGGTGTGAGGAGGTGAACTGAAATCACTACATAAATTGGTGCTTCTGCTTGGTTATCGAGCTTAACCTGTGACACAAGGGAATTATCTCTTGGAGATTTCTGTTGTGACATGCTAATGTTTTTGCTGTGGCACCTTGTCCATGGCAGGGGGGATTGGAGTAAGTGACATTTAAATGTCCCTTCCAACCCAGGCTATTCCATATACCACCCTGTTACTTCGTAGAAGGTCAATCCACTTAGTATTCCACTCCCAGATCTCCTGTGAATTTTGATAAAAAAGCATATCAAATTCACATCTTTTGTTACATTCCAGTATGAGGTTGGCAGTTAGGAAGGATAATCTGGTGGCAGCAAAACCTGCACCAATACTAAGGTCTATTCATGGTCCAAGGTCTGTTTTGGGATCAAAACAGCCTTATACACCTCAGATCCATGAATCCCTCATAGCTTGGTGACAGGAAAAATGTGTACCTGGAGCTGAGGTTCACAGGATATATTTGATGTTGACTCTAATTATTCATAGGAATGTGGTGCAGAATTGCTGAGGGAGCAGTAACAGGGCAAAGCCTTGGATTTGGTAGAATATTGGACACTTGCATACATCCAGCCTAGGGCAATAGTCCCTTGAAGTTATTACTATATGCATGCTAATTTGTGGGAGGAATTAGTGTCCTTAAAAGTGGTTGCTAGCAGACAGCTGTCTATGTCTAGTGACCCTCTAGACCCTGCATGAGTTTGCACTGCCAGTGACTGACCATCCTCACAGCAAACAATTTCTTACTCATATCAGTCTGGTTATAGGTTCCCTTACGAAGTACATTAAAGCTTTGGATGGAAGCAGGCATTCTTAAAACTCTACAAATGAGGACTCATTAAACACTTAGTAGCAATCTAAGCAGAAGGTGATCTCCACAGTAGCATGTGGTGGCTTATCACCATGGGAGCACATCCTGAAAAGCAGTGATGTCCTCTTCTTCCCAGGATCACAGGCAGCCTGTGTGCTGTGGGCTGAGCAGAGCCCATGGTGATGAGTGGCTGATGGGGAGCCAACAACTTTGCCGTGTGTTGTCACATGTTGCCCAGAGCACCATCTCCTGTGGTGTGTCGCATTGGGTGATGAAAGTGTCTGCCTCTGGCAGCAGCACTGAAGGTTTTCCCTGCTGCCTTTGCCCTAGCTGCAGGTGCAGTGTGGTGCACTGCAGCTCAAACAGCAGTACCAGAGCTGCTCCATGCCTGATATCCATGCACCAGTCAGCAGTGTCAAAGACATTGTCTTGGGGACCCTTGCAGTCCCTCCAAAATGCTGAGGCTCCACCAGATTGAGACTTGTTTTAAACGGGAAATATACTCTGAAATCTGCTAATCTGACCTTGCATAATGTGGCTCTTGAAAGGAAGAGAGCCTTTCATAGAAGGTAGTTTGGCCAAATTTATTTCCAAACCAAATATTTTAGGGAAGAAGGAGAGAAATTTCCATCTTTTTAACAAGGGCCTATCACAATAGGAAAAGGGGTAATGGTTTTAAGTTAAAAGAGAGTCAATTTATANTGTCCCTGAATATGAATAATCACAAGTGTTTCATCTCTTGATACAAAATTGATCAGGAATGGATCCTAACCTCGTTGCTGTTCACACACCCTTTCACTCAGTCACCCAGCAAGCAGCTCTGGGAGGGGCATCCCATCCTCTAAAATGCTTTGGAGCAAGTCCAGAAGTGTCCTGTAGCTGGGAAAAAGGTTCCTTGTGCTCAGCTTTTGTGCTCTGTTCATCTGTGGTGACAAATGCTGGCCCAGCTACACTGCTGGACAAGGGCAGCCTAGGCACACTGGAGAGATGGCAGTTAGTGCAGGTTGCTGCAGTTTTTCTCATGGGATGTTGATGGGAAAAGGTCTTGCTTTGGATGGGGACATTGGGCAAATTGCTTCAAGGGGACGAAATTTGGGACCAACACACAAAGCCACCAGCCCCCACAGCCTCCCTTTGTTCTGGTTCCCAAGCCACCTGTATTCCCTGTTTCCCTCCTGGTCCAACTTCAGGTCAGAGACAGTAGCAGTGACCCTCTCTCATTCTAACAAATGAAGTGGGGATCCTGAGCACTCGAGGCCCATGCCAGGACTCCTAGAGCCTGGCCACCTTGGGGAGCCCCTGCCTGGTTTTCTGGCACGGACCCTCTGTGCTGGGAAGCTGTCGGCCTCTAGGGAGCTACCTACCGCCTGCCGGCCTGGCACTTTCATCATGCACAGTAAGAGGAGACATAATCAATTCCCCAGTTGGCACTTTGCACTGAATACACACTTTTTCAGTCTGATAGCAGGACTAAATTAGTTATTTAGCAATGAGACCCTAATTTAAAGTGAGCAACTGCCCTGACAAGGATCATTGTTCAAGGCTGTCCCCCCTTTGCTTTCAGATGAGAGGCCCACCAATCCATGGAAGGTGATAAATAGACAATTAGAAAATAGATACATTTTGTTAGTTCTACAAAGCTCCCTGGTGCTGTCAGGCTCACAATAAAGGGGGCTCTGGTAAATTGGTGGGCAATGAAAGCCAGCTGTACGGTCATCACTCCTACAGACACAAAGCCATATGTGGCCATTTACAGAACATCCCTGAAAATAGATGGAACCAATAAGACCAGGGGGAACTAAAAATACTTGACAAAGTTGGCTGCTCTTCATTTAACAAGAATAAAATATCTAATGGTGTGTAATAGAAGCCATCAATCACTCCTGAGTAAAGAACAGGTTTAATACTCTACTTTTAACTATTAATGCAAGTTTTTATTTGTCTGTAATAAGTCAGCAATTAGTATCTACTGTGTGCAGCACGGTGATGTTGTGCAAGTGCTCACAAAATGCAGAGGCCCAGCAGCAGAGCTGCAAAGATATACGGGCTCAAACATGGCAGGGGCAGGAGACACAGATATGATAAAGAAAGAAGACCAAAGGTGACAAACTGCCTCTTTAAAGATAATGAGATATCTGTGAGCCCTTCCTAGCAAATATTCCATTTAGGCTTGCAAGAAAGATGACGTTTCTTCTTTTATTTACTTTTACTCTTTCTAGGCAAGAATGTGTGCATAGGTGTTAGGGAAAGTCCTTCAACTAGCTGCTTGCTACTGATAAATACTTGTAGTGCTTTTCCTGGAGATAAGGATTAGGAAGTTGAAAACTCCTGACAACTCCTCAGTTCTGCAAAATGGGACTACGTTGTGGAGCTCAGCACTGAGTCTGGGCAACAACACATGCAAGTCAGGCATGAGATGGAGCCAGGTCGCATCACAGATTTGCCTTCAAGGTGCCCGCAGCATATGCATACCCCTGCTGAGTCATCACAGCCATTCTAAGAAACTACTTCTTCATATAAGCAACCAGCCAACCAAATGCCAAGTTTCATCAAAATAAACTGAAATGATTTTGCCTTGTGTTACCACTGCTATTAAACAGGATAAAGCTGCTACAATGCTTGGAAACTGGTATTTAATAACCATGGAGCCATGGCCCCTCACAAGATAAAAACATACATCAACAAGTCAGATGGTACTGGCTGTGCACATGAGTGTTCAGATTCCCACCCTGTACTTTTGGGGTCTTTTCCTGCACTTAGAGATGGCATATACTGCAAGGTAACTGTCTGCTCTCACCTGCCTATTTTTAGTTGCTTCCACAGGACAAGAATTGTAATTTATTTTGCAGAACAGCAAATGTCACACCCTATGAGTACGTTGTTGTACAAAATGCGATACAGTAACTGGAGAAAAGTGACCTTCCATAATGGAAGTGTCCTATAGAACTAATAGAAAATGATAACCAATAGCTTTTACCAGATAATTATATCCCTCTTCTAGAACAGTTTTAAAAGCCAAGGACATCTCTATCCGTAACACTGTGCACTTCAAGCTTGTTAGGTGTGTGCCATTTTTTTTCCTTCTCTCTAGTCCATTAATCTTTTATTTTATTTAGTTCATTTAATCTTTGTCTAAAAAAATTCACGGTGGTATTTTCAGGGATTCAGACACAAGGCTTAACCTTTTGACTATGATTGACCAGCTCCTCCTTTCTGCATATAGCACAAGCTTAAAAGATTGCAGTCTTTCAAATCTAGCTTAACTGATCTTAAATCTATTACGTTTTATTTTCATGGAGATTGCTGACTGGGTAACACATACAGAATTCTTTATATATGTCTGCAGCCACACATGAATGTAGATTTGATATGTCCTCTATGGGTGTAGGATGCCATCCTGAACTGAAGCCTCTTTTGTAAGGGCTGTTTGGTCTGCTTTTGAAAGATTTCAGCAGCTGCATGTGGTAACAGTAGTAACTGAACTGCACACTCCCAGTGCACATAGTTATCTGTGTTGGAGCAGATTAATAATTTAGTCTCTGGGAACCTATGGAATATCTCTAAGGAAAAAAAATACCCATGGCTTAGGACACATCCACTGTTCAGTGCCAATATAGCTACCTGAAACATAAAAAAGCTTCCATTTAGCAGAATGAGGACAGAAAAATGAGTGCATTCACAGTATTAGGAGAAATGGGTGTTCTTGCTTTGACAAGCTCAGCCAGTGGATAGAAACAAGTTTACACATAGATGTCCCTGAAAATGTTAGAATCATCTCCAAATAAGGGCCAGAATAACAATACACAACACAGGTCAGCAGTCTCATTTTTCCAATGTAAATATCTCTGTGCCCAGGAGCACCAGACATGGAGCAGCATGGGTTCTGTCTCAGATTTTCAGGTTTTTATGATAGTTATTAATACTTTGTTTTGAGAGGGAAAATCCGCTGATTTCATAGACCTACCAAATACTGCCCCCATATACTTTCTGTCAACAGACCCAGGTATCTACCTCTGCATCAGGGTTTCTTCATTGCCTTAGAAATCCCTCATGCTTACTTCTGTGGTAGAAAAAAGCAAAGGTTTCTATAAACTGATCTTCCCATAAAATTTAGGACAGGATCTCAGAATGCTGGAGGTTGGAAGGAACCTGGGAGATCATCCACTCCAACTGCCTGCTCAGGCAGGGCCACCAGGACTGTGCCCAATTGGGTTTTAGACGTCTCCAAAGATGAAGACTCCACAACATCCCTGGGATGATGCTCAGTCACTTTCACAGTGAAAAAGGGTTTGCTGATGTTCAGAAGGAGTCTCCAGTGCTTACATGAGTGCCCACGGTCTCTGCTCCTCTCACTGGGCACCATTGAAGAAATTGTGGTTTCCTCATCATCGTTCCTGCTGTCACTTACTTCTGCACATGGATAAGATCCTCCTGAGCCTGCTCTTCTCCAAGCTGAATAGTCCCAGCTCTCTCAGCCTGTCCTCATAGGAGAGATGCTTCACTCCCTTCATCACCTTTGTGGTTTTGGGAGGCCCAGCAATGGACACAATACTCCAGATGTGTCTCACCAGCACTGAGTATAGCTCATCTCCCTCAGCCTTCTGGAGACACTCTGCCAGGATGCCATTGCTTGCCTTGCTGATTCATGGTCAACTTTGTGTTCACCAGGACCCCCAACATTATTTGTGCCATCTGCTTTCCAGCTGAGTTTCTGTGGTCATCCCTCCCCATGGACAGCACTTGGCTTTTCACTTTTTTTGAGCTTCACGAGGTTCTTCTCTGGCTTGTTGGCATCCAGTCAGAGTAAAAAAAAAACTCCCAAGGGAGGGATTTAATACCTGGAGTTGCATTTGTAGTAGTCAGCTAAACAGAGGTGGTCTTACCTGAGGTGTGACACTATGAGGATGGAACGAGGAGTCTCAATTTGCACACTCAGAAAAATAAACACTTAATGTGTCTGGACAGGGCACAGTCAGCACTTCAGCACAGCCCATGGCTGGGGTAGTTGTGATATATGGTCCATGCGTGTGTGCCCTGCCCTCCATTGGTGCCAGACAATAGCTGTAAGGGGAAGGAGCATTTTTCAATCCTAAGACACCCAGAAGAGTTTCAGATCTTTGTCTTTCCCAACAACTGACATGTCCGGGGAGGTGGGCTATCCCAAACAGACCTTATCTCCCTATCAATAGATTGGAGCTCAAATCCTCTCTGCCCTGCATGCATCTCCTAGAACCAAAGGACCACTGCAAACCATTTGCATGGACACAAACAGCAAAAAAGTCTCTCACACCTTTGAGGCAGCATAAGTCAACTGGTCAGGAGCAGATAGAGCATGCAAAGATGCTTGTTTTCCCTTGTTAAATGCTCAAAACCTTAGGGAAAATGCAAATCCCTCATAACTTCAAATGTGACAGCAGGCTGGCTGAGTCCCTTCAGCAGAGGGCTCAATGCTGAGATTGGAAGAGTTGCATCCAAAGTGATATTCAGATCTCTGGTTGCAGAAAATAGAACACAGTGCTTGTGACCCATGGGGACAGGTTTAGCACACTGCTGTTTAATGGAGTACTACTAATTATTTACAAGCCATATCCTTAAAGATCCTTTCTATGATTAAATTAACATAAAATGTTTTAATACATGAAAATCACCAAAGAGGATGTATTTGCAAGGGATTTTTTTGTTTGTTTGTTTACATATGATAGGACAAATAAAAAGTAATTATTTTTCAGGATGAGCTTGTGCTCATTTATATGATTATGACTTCTTGATTAACCTTTTTTTTCCTTTCTGTTCTGTTCATAGTAAGCAGGATCGTCTCCTCTCGTAACCTTATCATTTTAATAAATCTTGCCATGCCAGCAGCAACCCAGAGACCATGGTGACCTGCCCATGACCACCTGAGCCCTACTTAATTGATTTAATAAATTTACCTTACACAACCCTTGATATCAAGTTTAATCAAATCTGTTTGATACACCAAAAACCCAATGGCCACTCTTGTTACATCTTGGTGGAGGAGGCAAGTGTGTGAGTGTGTGTGTGTGTTGGAAAAGTTCTTGGGTTTGTGGTTTTAAGAAAAAAATAGCTTTTTCTCTATGACTTTTGCTAAGTGAAACCATACATATGAGGAATAGATTAACTTCTCTCAAGGAAAGGAAAACAGTAAGAGCAGCCATACAAGTCCATTCATTCCATGTGATCATGATGGGATCATCCCAGTATGGAATGTACATGGAAGAGTAGAGTAAGATAGCCATTGCTTTACTAAGGTTTTAATTGAATATGCTTCCACTAAATAACGATTTGCAGTTCATGAGTGTCAGCCACCTCATTTTTGGCAAGACTTCCAACTCAGAAACATCAAAGAGGAGCAGAAGTACCACACGAGTCCTTGAGTTTATAAACTAGTTGCAAAGGAATCACAGGAAAAGAGATGAAGAAGGAAGAGTTGACTATACATTTTATAAACTGGCCAAAATCACAAAGCCACAGCATATTGAAAAAAGCCACACACAGGGTGACAGACACCTTGAAAACAAGCCAAGTGACTGAGACACCATCCTCAGCAGGTTGTGATATGTTGGTCCCTATCTGTCACAGCAGCACCTCCAAGTGGGGGAACTGCTGCCCTCTACACCCTCATGAAAGCTGTCTCCAGAGTCAACACAGGTCGCAAGCCTCTCTGCTGCAGAGTGGACTTCCTTTAAATGTTGTGGTGTTATTACTTTTTTTTTGTTTTTAACTCACCCCCTGTAGTTACATTGAAAGGACCTCTCTCCTCCTGCTACTGCACAAGCTCCTTTCTAAGGGAGATCTCTGGAAGTCAAGAAAAAAACATCTGCCCTGACCCTGGAAACAAAGTCAAGGAGAATGATTTGTGGTGACTCTTGGCTGACTTGTCCTGGGGTAGGAAGATCAGCAAACCAAGCACCCAGATCAGGTGTATGGAGCAGATCCTTACCTGGGCAGGACAGGCTTGGTCCCTAAAGAGGTCACAGGGGAAACCCCTGCCGAGGAGTGAGTGCTATGCAGAAGAGGAGTGTAGCAACTGCACAGCCCTTTACCACGGCTTGCCATGGTGCTTGGTCACTTCCTATCCCACTGGAGGCCCACCAGTGAGCATGCAGGTAATGCTCACCATTCCCTGACTCATCAAGGACAGGGGTAAACCAAGATTAATCAAAAAATCACAGAATGGTTTGTTTTAAAAGGGACATTAAAGATAATTTTGTTCCGATGTTCTTGTCATGGGCAGGGACAGCTTCTATTAGATCAGCTTGCTCCTAGCTCCATGCAACCTGGTCTTGACCTCTTCCAGAGATGGGGCATCCATGTGCCTGAGCCCTGTTCCCAAAACCTTATGGAAACTCAGCTGGGTGCAGCCCATGCCATCAGCATGGCTGGGTGGCTTTGGACTTACAGAAAACAAAGATTGCAGGGTTTGGGTTACAGAAATCAGCCACTCTGCACCTGAAGTGCATTTGCAGTTCTCCTCTCCAGACTTACAATTCACACATCCATAAAGCCCTTGCAATTTGGGTGTGTGGCTTTGGGATCAGGTTGGCCCAAAGCACTGTTGCTGCCAGAGGGGCTGCTGGCCCCTTGGCAGTGCTCTGCTTCAGGGTCAGTTCACTCTGCAGCTTCTCTCTAGCCTCAGGTACTTTCTCCACCGAGGCTCTCCCCAGCACAAGACATTTCCTTGCAAGCTGGTGCCTGCCAAGGGGAAGAACAAAGGGTCGTGTGTGAACAGAAAAACAGGAGCCTGCTCTCAGCTGCAGCACACTGCCTTCCTCTCCTGTCTGTCCCAAAACACTTGCCAGCTCCTGAGGGAGGAGAAAGCCCCCAACACCCCCTCTGCACCATGAGCTCCCAAGAGGGCATAGGAGGAATGGCCCCACTACTGCCCCTGGGTCTAGCATCCTACTTTGGATCTGTGCCTCACTGCTGCCCTTTGGGGTTCTGTATCTGAGATTATTCATCTGGCTCCTGTGCTGCAGTAAGTTGGGATCCTCAGCATCCAGTCATGTCCCCTCTTAGTGCAATGTGAATATCCTTTCCTTTCTATCCACACACAACCAAAATAACCTGTCATACTCAGTTTTCTGTAAAACTGAGTATGTCTGTGTCGTGGTGCTGTGGCTGAGCAGCCGAGGGGAGGCTCTTGGCCATGTATGAGAAATGGGACACAGTTAATTTGGGGATGATTATGATTAAATTTATTGTTAATACAGTATCTAAGTATTACTGATATCTACATAAAATTATCTAAAAAAAGTATTTAAATAATAACTCAATAATAACTCATCTATTGCAATAGTTTGCAGTATCATGGAGTCACAGTCTCTCCTGTTGAGTCACAAGCCTTGGTGAGACCCTCTCTTTGTCTGAACTTTACAGCAGAGTCTAGGTCTACTTAGTCTCAGATCTGGTTGCTGTCTGAGTCTAAAGGATTATGATATAAGCAGGTTCAGCTAGAAACATACAGGTTTACATTGGCCTTTCAGAATTCATGCATCACAAGTGTTCTGTTGGTTTTTGCTCTCCAGTTTTTCTCTGTAGATGTGTACTGAACAGGATTTTATCTAAGCAGCCCAGATCCCAATGTTAAAGCTCTCTTTCATCCCACAAGTTACACAAAACTGAAAATCTATTACTATGCCATTAATTAAATATGGATGAGTTCCTAGCTGCTGAGCTTTTAATTAAAAGAAAACCTGTATTATCCTGAACATTTGCATGAGAAGGCTGTAAAGTATTGCTGCACAGTGATACAGAGAGACTTTAGCAGATTTGAGTGCAGATCTCCATGTTTCAAAATGAAGATGCTGCTACCAGCAGCAGGAAGCCACTTTACTGTTCCTCATTTGGGAACTTTGCTTTGTCTTGGCTAAATTTTCCTTTGCCAGCACTTGAGGTCAACACATCCAGCAACTCAGTTACATTTTCCTAGCTGGTTTGTGAAGCTGAAACCCTGAAAATAAACACTGGAGCAAGGCTGAATATGTTCCTCTGCTTCCTCCTTTTCTGGATAGCTATGGTTTTCAAGACAACGGAGTCTGATGGGGAATTCCAAATTGCAAATGAAAATTTGGTTTGCATAATTGCTAGCATCATTTTATAAGGTAAATCTGAATAATTTCTCTTCTTGGAAAAAGTTGATTGCTTTTTCTTCTGATGCAGTGCCATGTCAGTCTCTGTGCTTGCTTCCTACATTGCTCCTCAGCCTCATTAAACCCCTTAAAACTTCCCTGGTGTTTCCTGAGCCCCATGAGTGTACTATCTGGTGCTGATGGGGACCTTCTCTGACTTCAAACGTGGAGAATCCTTTCTCTGGCCAGACCTTTGAAGGGACACCTAGCTCCTGCACTCTGGGGGAAGGCCTGGTAGAGGTCAAGAGAGGTTCCAGCCCTGGAGGTCCCAAACCTGCTACTGTACCTCAGCTTGCCATTTCCACTGACATTCATAACATCATAGAATCACTGAACAGTTTGAGGTGAAGGGATATTAAAGGTCATTTTGTCCAAATCCCCTGCAATGAACAACTCCTCTCCCACAGGCATGAGTAAGCTGCCTCCTGGTGTGGGATAGACAGGTGCTCACATACGATTTTAGAAGCATGGTGGCACATATTACAAAACAAAGCTTTTGAGGATGTCCTTGCTCATTGCAGGGGGGTTGGACTAGATGGTCACCAAAGGTCCCTTGCAACCCGAATATTTTTTTAATTCTATGATTATTGCTTGGCATCAGCTAAGTGTTCCAATGCGACGTGGAAATTTTCTCCTGTAGGATATCTTGGGATATTTAGTTTTCTTTAGAGAGTTTCTTATGACTCATAGTTCTTTCTTGGGATTGTGATGTATTCTGAAGGTTCAACGTCATCTTCCTGTTGAAGGCATCAGTTTGTCCAAGATGGATTTTTCTCTTTTTACCAGCAGATATAATGGAGAATTTTGTCCTAGGAAGGATGGTCATTAACTCCTTTTTTTTGTACTGTCTTCAGGAAAAGTGGCAATCACTTTGAGATACTCAAGCCTGGATGAGAGGAGTGGACAGGAAGGGGAGACTGAGTAAACTGAAATCTGTGAGAAGCAGCTAAGCAGCCAGAGGGATTACGGGATGTAATGAGCACTTAGGGAAGACAGGCCAAGAGCATCCTTCACAGGAAGGCTTTGACTGGGAGGCAAAGGACCTAAGAGCTGTCACAAACTGAGAAGGTGCAAGAGTTCTGGAAGAAAGGAAGACCTAGTGGAATAGGCAGGGAGGAGGAGAAAGAAGGTGATACAGGTAAGAAGGGCCACAAGGCTGTGAAGCAGGCTGTGCAGAAGGAAAATTTGCCATAGTAAAAGAGTAGTGCTGAGAGTAGAGAAAGGCCACAGTCTGCATCTCTAGATCTATGACCAATGATCATAGCTAACACCCCAAGGGCTGATGCTAAGGACAGGGCTTGGCACTGTATGTCTAAGGCAGACTTTGGAAAATGAAGTAAGGTTTTGTGACAGCTTTCCGTGAAGGTCTTGGACTGGGACAGCTGCCAGCTCCCAGGAGGTAAGAGTTCTGTCCAGCCCAAAACAAACCAGAATCTTGTTGATGCAACGTACAAACTACTCAATTTCTTTTGAGGACATGTTGGGTAAAGGCTTGTTTTCTTGTGATGACGACTCAAGGCAGTAGGAAGGGATAAAGAAGAGCTGCTCATTATGATTATTGCTTCTCTGTTACAGAAACACAATGAATTCTACCCGTTACTCCCAGTAGGATATTTCTCCCCTTCCCTTTCCTTCCTCAAAGAGAAGGTCCTTAAATTAATGTCAAGGTACAAACAAAGTTTATTTTCCCAACACTTGATTAGGCATATCATTTCCACCTTTTATATTTAACATTTAAGTTTAATCATGAAGTTGTTAACCATAAAAAACTATTAAATGAATACAGTGCATTAAAAAAAAATCCGTATCTCAGGATGAGCACTTAAAAAGAAAATTTATGCATAGAAACAATGGAGAATTACAATTAGGAACTCTAGGGATTGGAGAGTGATTTGTCCAGCCATTACACAGTAATTTCAATTTAAATTAAAATTGCAACTATTTTCTAGTCTACTAAAAATATGTGGTGTCACATTAAGAGTTTTAATGGAGCTTTCTCTAGGGAATGTAACAAAGCTAGTTAGTAGCACATAAATAACTAAATATTGGAAACTGAATAAATTCTCTGCCAAACTACTGATATGATAAAACCAAAAAATGGCAGTAGATGAGTTTATTTTCTCTAATGAAGCGCCGCCCTCATATTAAACTAAAGAAACCATTCACAAGGTGTCCAAGTCTACATGGTTTAACCAGAGTTGACTGACAAATATAAATAAAAGTCTGCCAGATAAGTTTTTCTAACCTGACAAGTGTCTGTGTGAATGATGCTGCATACTTTGTTAACAAACTACAACAGTGCTGTTGAAATGTACAGTCATCCCTCCTTCACCTAGAACGTGCAAAGTAAGTCACTATCATCTATCCAATATCCCTGATGTAGGGAAAGTTGGCTTACTCTAGAAGTTTTCAGATTTTAGCTTAGAGATTGAGCTTTAAGTTTTAACCACTGCTAAACATGTCTTCAGGAATAGAGGTATTTACTGAGTTGCTTTATTCAAGGCTACAGAAGCACTAAGATCTGACCAATCAAAATCCAAGACAAAGACAGCCTCCAGGTGAGCCTGGATGGCTTTTACAATTCAGAAGGTACTTGGGATCTGGGAGCACCAGCTATTGTGCTGGGTGTGCTAGCTAGTTTTCATAAAGAAAAGACAACGTGTTTTGCCTGCTTGACTCACCAGCTCTGTACCTGGATTCCAGAGAAACTTGGAGCTCACCCATTCTGACTCCCAGTGCTGCAGCTAGGACGTCAGCTGTGGGGAAAATACGGTCCCTTGACCTGCTGCTCTGAGCAGTGCAGCTAACTTCACTCCTAAAGAGAAGACTCTCCCTCCTGCTCCTGTGCTCAGAAATGTAAAGGTACACATCCTGTTCCTAAGTGCATCCATATCCATCAGTCCCAGCTAGGGACTTGTCAGTGGGGTGTCTCTCCTTGCACCATCATTAGCAGACCAGCGTGCCGTACCATTCCGTGCTACGCCTGCACCTGCAGAGGGGTGGGATGTGCCATGTGGCATGGATGGCAACTGTCAGATGGGAATTTAAAGAGGTATTCTGAGGTCATGGGAAACATCCAAACATTCAGCAGACTTTAGGGGCAGGAGGGTTTAATGCAAAACTTTTTTGAAGCCTGTTTGCTGTTATAGCTCTCAAACACCCAGAACTTAAAGCTTTAAGGACCAGCACCTACTACCAAACATATTATAACCAAACAACTAAAATCTTATTATCCACTTCTCCCAACAAGAATTGGCTGCATTTAGACATTGGAAGACCTTTCCATATGGCATTCCCAGTTGTTTTTCCAACTTGCTGTTTTCATAAATTACAGATGGCAGTATTGTAATTCCCTTAGTTAGTATATTGACTTTCATTTAGTAAAACAAAAGGTTAGCAATCAGACTAATAGCCTCAACCCTGACCGAGCCTGGATAGCCAAGTTTGTGTTTTCCTTTGCATTGTATCTAGGCCAAAACTCACTCTATGGGCTCAATAATTAACTTAACTTCAGTACATAAATGTACTTTGATTCTCCCTTCTCAAAATTTTTGTCTGCTCAGATTACACAGATGTTTCCATCTTAAAACAAGCCAGCTGCAATATCTCATTTGACTTGCTCTGACCCTTGCACCTGAACTATCTCCCATCTACTCTTCTGTAAAGCCATCCAGTGAGACAAAGTTCTGAAGAAAAGAGACAAAGAAACACAACAAGAGTGATAATCTGTATAAAATATATATTCCTTGCTATAATTTTAAAGCAGAGTCTTTAAAAAGGATCTGCACATCAAAGTTTAAATGGAAAAATAATTTAAACGTGTGAACTGGTGAGCTGTAGGGGTAAAGCAGGAAGGATTCCCTGTTGTCTGTTCCTCAAAATAAAATCAACATAGTGCCACACAGTTTGTTAACATATCAAAATTACTCCAGTCCTCCCTTGTGAACAGGTTTTCTTAGTAATCTGTAACAAAAAGGCAAAGGCACTTCATACTGCAATAGATAGTAAATGCATTTGCTGGAAGGACGGAGGTTACTCCATGGATTACTGAGATAAGGGAGTAAAAATATGAAAGGTCATCTGCTGAAGAGGATAGAACTTCAAGCAGGTTCTTCAAGTATTGGTCTGGGACTGCTCTTGCTAAGTATCTTTTTTAGTGGCCTAGACACAAACTGTAGAAGGCACTACAGAAATCTGCATACTAAGTAAGAGATCACAGAATCATTAAGGTTGGAAAAGACTTCTGAGATCAAATAAATAAAGGTGTTAATGCAGCATCACTGTGTTCGCCACTAACCCATGTCCCCGGGTGCCATATCCACACACCTTTGGAACACTTACAGGGATGGTGACTTCACGACTATCCTGGGCAGCCTGTGCCAGGGCTTGGCAACCCCTTCAGTGAAGAAATTTTCTCTAATATCCAGCCAAAGCTCCCCTGTTGCCACTTGAGGCCATTTTCTCTGGTCCTGCAAACAGTTGACTGGGAGAAAAGCCCAACCCCCACCTTGCTATAACCTTCTGTCTGGGAGTTGTAGAAAACAAGAAGGCCCCCACCAAACCTTTTCTCCAGGCTGAACCCCTCCAGCTTCCTCAGCTGTGCCTCAGCAGATTTCTGTTTCAGATTTCTCCCCAGCTCCATTGCCCTTTTCTGGACACAATCCTGAAGATCCATAGAATATTCTCAGTTGGAAGGGACCCACTGGGATGATCAAAGTCCAAGTCCTGGCCCTGCACAGGACAGTCCCAAGAATCACACCAGGTGCCTGAGAGCATTTTCCAAATGCTCCTTGAACTGTCAGGCTTGGTGCTGTGACCACTTTCCTGGGGAGCCTGTAAACTGAATCATCTGGAAACGTCCTTCGTATCCCTTTGAGTTCTGCAGCCAAGTTGTTTATGAAGACATTGAAGAGAACTGGGCCGAGGATGGAACCCTGCAGAACCCCACTAGTGGCCTGTCCCTGGCCTGATGTTGCACCTTCACTTTGTGCCTGACCTACAAGCCAGCTGCCCACCCACCGCATGATGTGTTTATCCAGCTGAGTTGGCTGAGTTGCCCAGGAGGACACTGCGAGAGGCAGTATGTTGCCATCTGATTGTCAGAGAGACGCCTCTGCCTGAAATGAGGTGCAAGCAATACCACTCAATAGTACGGATTTTATATAGCAGCAAATCTGGGGTAGAGAGAGAGAAAAGGAAAAAAAAATAGAAAAGAGAGCCGGGAGAAGAGAAAGAGAGTGAGCGAAAGAGACAGATAGAGTAGGAAGTCACCATCCCTGTGGATGCAGACAGCATTCCATTGATCCTCTTTACCCTGGGCTTCTTAATTGTAGCGGTCCTGAGGTTGCTTAAAATTTCTCACCATATATATATTTAAGCAACAAAGAAATGAGTGGTCATTGACAACACAGTTCTCTTATTCTATTGGTTAAATGATTCTTTCTCTTCTAATGCTAATTAGTCCCATGCTATTCTTCCTCTTTTATTTCAGTGAGTTTCTTGTCTTTAGTGAGTGGGCTATTGTATCCCCCTGAGAGACCTGTCAGAGCTGATTTTCACCATAGCTGCTGAGTGCACTTTCCTTGTGGATACAGTCTCCCAAAGACTTGCTTATCTTTCATTAGGCCTGACAAAAATGGACAATAGTATCACTTCTGTCTTATCTCAAGTTCCCATTAGGTGCCTTAACNCCCTGAGAGACCTGTCAGAGCTGATTTTCACCATAGCTGCTGAGTGCACTTTCCTTGTGGATACAGTCTCCCAAAGACTTGCTTATCTTTCATTAGGCCTGACAAAAATGGACAATAGTATCACTTCTGTCTTATCTCAAGTTCCCATTAGGTGCCTTAACTCACAGTCCAAATTCCAGGAATCCAGGAGG
>VZTR01006514.1:52239-80384 GCA_013400775.1 Chaetops frenatus | reverse complement strand
AGTTTCCTACCTTGGACTTGTACCATGTCCTCACTGAATCTGAAGTTAACAAGTTTCCTACCTTGGCTCCCCTGTATCCATGATACAGGTGAGCCAGCAGCATCTGCTGAAATGTGAAGGTGACTTGGATGGTGTCCTCCACAGCAGTTGACTATCAGACACCGCTACCAGCAGTGCTGATCCTCTTACATCAAAAGTTTCAGATCAGTCATTTAAGCTGCCTTTTATCCCATCAAATAATTGGTCCTGTCATTCTGTTCTATATTTCTCAATATTTGCAGTCTGATTGTTACTTTGCTGAGTTTGTTTCTTAGTATGGAAATAACTGCTGTGTCCTTTGTCATCATGTCTTCTTCCTGAGAATGATCCTCTGGGGAGTCAGGTCCTCAAAACAAGTCAGAAATTAACATTTCAATTAGTCCATATCTGTGCAATACCAAATACATTTGTATTAGCAAATGTCACACCAAGGCTTATCTTGACTTCAGTCATCACTTTTCCCCTGCTATGTTGGCCACATGCTATGGTGCATCAGATCAGCATTTTCCTGATCATTCAAATCAGCAGTTCTCTTCTACAATAGCAGTACATTTATGCCTATTTTTCTATCCAGGATCAGCAACTCCCTTTCCTTACATAAATTTAAAGCCTTTTTGACATTCTTAAATTTCTTCTTCCACGTGCAGTTAGGAACTGGGAGCAGTAGGAACAAGGGGAATTATTAATGTGGATTCCAAAAGATAGAAGCATATACTGATTAGTTTAGGAGAATCACAAAATGATTATGGTTGGAAGGGTCATCAGGAAGTCTTTTAGTTCAACCTGCCTGATCAAACAAGGTCCCCTAGAGAATGCATCTTTGCTGAGAAAATCTCCTAGTCCACCTTTACGATTAACGATCACTGTGTGAAACTAGTCTTGTGGCAACAACTGAATTAAGCTTTAAAAAAAGGATAAAATTTTTCTGCAACTGCAGAAAAATCCTGTTGCTCATATGACACAAGTCTGTAAGCAGAAAATATTTAGGATTCATAAAGNTCCATATCTGTGCAATACCAAATACATTTGTATTAGCAAATGTCACACCAAGGCTTATCTTGACTTCAGTCATCACTTTTCCCCTGCTATGTTGGCCACATGCTATGGTGCATCAGATCAGCATTTTCCTGATCATTCAAATCAGCAGTTCTCCTGTTCTACAATAGCAGTACATTTATGCTTATTTTTCTATCCAGGATCAGCAACTCCCTTTCCTTACATAAATTTAAAGCCTTTTTGACATTCTTAAATTTCTTCTTCCACGTGCAGTTAGGAACTGGGAGCAGTAGGAACAAGGGGAATTATTAATGTGGATTCCAAAAGATAGAAGCATATACTGATTAGTTTAGGAGAATCACAAAATGATTATGGTTGGAAGGGTCATCAGGAAGTCTTTTAGTTCAACCTGCCTGATCAAACAAGGTCCCCTAGAGAATGCATCTTTGCTGAGAAAATCTCCTAGTCCACCTTTACGATTAACGATCACTGTGTGAAACTAGTCTTGTGGCAACAACTGAATTAAGCTTTAAAAAAAGGATAAAATTTTTCTGCAACTGCAGAAAAATCCTGTTGCTCATATGACACAAGTCTGTAAGCAGAAAATATTTAGGATTCATAAAGAGTTTGTAACAAGGTTACTAAAACTGTATTTTGAACAATCTGCAAATGAAATATTATGAAAATATTACTTAAAAATATACTTTGTTAAAAGTATGAGTTTTGGCCAGCTTTTTTTCAGACAGCTGGTGTCTCTTTAAAAATAAAAATGAGATGAATTCATGAGTTTTTAGACCAAACCACTTTCCTATAATTCTTTTTTAGTTCTGCAGGTTTTCAGCATCTCATTTTAGATTGGGTTTTCTTGTTCATTTGCATTTTCTCAGTCTTATGGTTTAAGCCCATGTGGAAATTTGACACAAAGTCATAATACTTTATATTCTCCATTACTGTAAAGTTTAATTTAAGTGGTAGCTTACACACTTATGATTTGTTATAAGGTATTTACATGCTTTTTTTTTTTCTCATGTACCTGCTTATCAGTACTATGTCCTGTTTTATACTGAGTCCAGGATTTCTAATGCTCATCAGAAATCATAACTTTTACTCCGAGTAGAATTCATATTGACTCTGAGAGAACTGCAAACAGCTATGAAGTAATTAATAATGTCCCCCATGTTGGGGTAATGAGTGTAGAACAAAAGGCATTTGGGAGTTCATTGATCAATATAATCTGATTCAAGGAGAACTTAAACTCTCTGCCTCAGGGAAAAAGAAGCCCCTCAACATATGTGAAAACTGAATTCTAAATTCAAATGGGATGAAGAGTAGCTTGTACCCTATGGTCTAGAATATCCCACCAAGGAAAATCAGACAGTAATAACTGGAACACTTAGAAATATATTTTCAAGAAATGACTGTGTGCATCAAGAACATATTCTGGTCTTTGATTTTAGAGTCCAGTGGTGGAACTAAATCAGAATGCTTGTACCATGTCCTCACTGAAAATGAACAGATGCCCTTGATCTCTGGTGCCATGAATATTTTTTTGCACATACTTAAAAAGCAAAATTTATTCCCCTGAAAAAAGAGTTGGGGTTGGGGATAGGGGAATGAGGGCAACAGATGGAAGAAAAATAAAAGACTGTGAAACATGAATGGCAGTGAAAGTCTATGAAATTTTTAGGATTCTGCATCTTAGCTGATGAATTGTTTGGTTATAAATCATCAAATTTTATTATAAGATTAGTTTACTAACAGTAGATAACATTTATTGTGAATAATTACTGGAAAATAAAAAAGCCTATTCTCAGGCACAAAGAAAACCACCTTACTGCTACACATCATTTCTAAATATAACTAAATTATAACATGACAAAGCTGTGCAATAAGTGTTACAGTCTATAGCAGTACCGAAGTCAGGTATCATTTATGTTTATACCTCATCCTTTTCTACATTTCTTTCCTCTCTTTTCAAGTCTTTCATCTTTTTATTATCATATACAGGGAACTTAATTTTCTCCAGCTTTCCTCACTACTTTTCTCATTATTCTTCTGCTACATCACCTTTCTCTCACTGTTGCTAAGAATTTTGTAATAAGGCTTCTGGATTTTCTGCAAGAATTTCATAGCTATTTTAATGTCTCGTACCAAAAAGATAACTTGGTGATATTCGTCAGAGATTTTTTTCTCAGTTTTGCGAATCTAGTCAGAACTAGAATTTTAAATATATTGAAAAATCTGTGATGAAGTTACTGTGTGCTCCATCCCCACAAGAACAATCCTATCAGAGTAGAAAAGTCTTGAAAAGTATGGAACAAGGTATCTTACAGAAAATTTGCATCCCAAACATAGAAGTTTTAGTACCAGCCTTCCTGCTGCACATGATGAACTTCTGGGTGAATGACTACAGACCTTGATTAGAATGAAGAAATCTCTTCAGATTATATTTTAAAAGAAAAGTCTGAACTGGAAATGTCTTGAGGAGAAGAAAATTCCACAAACACTAAGATTTGCCTTGTACTTCAAATAAATCATACATGTTGATCTTTCAGTTAATGCAGTTGACGTGTAATTAAGGAGATGTCTTCAGTAGTAATACGCTAGTAACCTCCTCTCCTTTTCTAATTTTTTCAGCATTATATTGGTGACTTAATCTTCATGTACCCTGTGGATTTGCCTGGTATATTATAGGCATATTATTAATCTGTAATTTCATAGACATTTATGCCAAAAAATGATACTGTCTCATATAAATGTGACCCACTGTGCACTCCAGGCCCAATTATGTGCATTTAACTAAGGCATATCTTTCTAAAGACATTCAAACTGCATTACAGCTATCCAAGAGATTAGGATTTCAGTATTTTTTTCTAATTTCAGAGGAAAAACACATTCTTCATCAACACATATTAATTTTTTATAATCGTAATATTACTTTTTACAACACAAAATGTGTTGTATATTATAACCATACCTCACATCCCTTCCAAAAACCAAAATTCAAATTTATCCAAATTTAGTATACTAACTTAGCAAGGGTGGCTACTATAGCAGATAATGAGTAATTCAGTTTGTGTATTCCTCAAAAAAGCATGTAAGCAGACAGAAAGATAATAACTTATGGATGTGATCTCTGTTATGAAGTGTTTTTCATTTTCCTCCTATGTCCTCCATTTTCAGATATTTCAGTTTCCAATATCAGTTCAGAATTAATATCCATGAAAAAACCTCCATTCTTTTCATTCATTTATAGAAATGTAATGGTGTACATATAAATGACTCAATGTTTCTGAAGGCCTAAATGTTTCTGAAGGCCTAAATGTTTCTGAACCTGTAAGAACCTTGCCAGACTATAAGGGAATAAGGAATTCTGTCATGATTTGCTGGCCCATCTTACTGGACATACTGTAAAAGATCAAAAGACAGGATAAGAAGCAGCTGTACTAACTGGTTTGCTTCCATTTTGTTTCTCCCTTCTAAGACGTTGCAGCAACAATGCCTTGTCTCTCTCAGATTGAATGGATGGGTCAGCTTGTCAAACAAAACTAAAAATAAAAGGGTTATTCTCGTCAGGTGGAGAAAGCAAATTGCTCATATTTATCACTTCCCCCTTAGGGGACAGCTCTTAAAAGAAGCAAAAAATTTCAAAGTCCAAGATATTAATTATATCTTCCTATAATTTGCAAAGACCTAAGATGGAAAAAAGGCAGTGTCTTTTATTACTGTACTAGTTTCCTATACTCATAATATTCTCTATGTGCTAATTTCCACAGTGCTTAATCACTGCATTCTGATAAAGAGAAGCTAGAAACAATAATCTGTGATTAGCTGCACATAGTTTCTTTTTTTCACCTTTTAATTTCAGCAAAAGAATGGTAAAAAGACACACAAATATTGCAGCAGTTGCAGAAAGAACAAATTATTCCCTTTCAGCTTTCAGTTGTTTCCTGTTTACTTAAACTCTCACTTTAGCCAAACCAGAAATGTCCAGAACTATCAAACTAATGGAATAATATTGAGAAAATGCAAAGAGGTACTTCAGGCAACAGAACTTTGGGTCTCAATCTGCTGGGCAATGCTGACACACGAAGACGAGTACTTAGGCACTGGTTATTTCATTTCCTCATCAATAATGCTCTTACTCATCTTACCAAACCCCAGAACAGACATCTACATGACCTGAGCAGTGTCCTTTATGGGTACTGGAGCAAAACAAGAATTTACAGGATGCGATTTGTTTTTAATCCTAATGGATGCTGAAAATAGAAGAGAGAAATTTTGCTGTAGAAGTGTCAAATTATTAATAGGAATGTGGTGATTTAAAATCAGCTGGGGATTAAACTCCAAACAAAATGCTCCACGTCCACTCACCCCCCCTGGAGAGAGAGGACAGAGTCCACAGCGCTGGCTGCCACCAACTTCCCTAAAGAAGGAAAAAATCAAAAGGTGGTCACTCCTTCTGCGTGCACTCCATTCTCTTTCCTCTGAAGCAACTCTCCCCAGGGCTGATTTGTGTGGTATAAAACAAAACCAGACATGTCCACATGGCTCTAGGCTCCACCCTCTTCTCAGCACCTGCAAGAAAAACTAGAACAAATGACCAATGAGAAAACGAGAAAGCTGCAATTGGATCATATTAGATAATATATAGTTGATGTGATGAACATTCTAAAAACACGCCTTAGTAACTATAAATTGGACATGCTTTTCCTTATAAAATACAGGGACACGTAATACATTCATAACAGCCTCAACAGACTCTGAACATTTGAACTTTCCTAAATTAGCCTTTAGGAACATTTGAAGTACCATAACAACGAAACTGTCTCTTTCCTTGAAGATTAAAAGAGATTGGTTTTTCTTTTTGGGTAATTTCACTTTGCTTATAAATTATTACTTGCCATTTTAACTAAAGTTTTTTTGCATATTTTTGGCTTTTCTTTTTGAAAAATTGATGATTTTGAAAAGGTCCACTGGATTTTTCAGTATAGAAGAAAAGTTATTACAACAAATCCTTTGTGTATATAAAGAGATTTATATAAATATATATGTATTAATTTGTGTAAAATTGGTTTTAACAGTCAATGAAGGGCGGAAACAGAAGAGATTTTCACAAGCTGTTTAAGTCTATTTCTCTACATAATGCAGTAAAAACAATAAAGATGATATTTCTTTCCAGGTAATGAGCTATATTTGAAATTTTTTATTCCACAAATAATATTTCTATTTATACCTTATCAAATGTCTGAAAATTATTCATTTTCTTGTCCTTCCTGACTGCAAAAATGCACATATATTTCTCCAGGATAATATAAACTTTCAGATTATATAAAGCAAAAATATTGTAACTTTTCATGAAAGTAGCTATCCATCTGTGCTGCAATTAATGAACCATAATTGGCATTTTCTGCAGTTCTATATTTTCTACTAATCAGGAATTTGCCCCTGGGAAATACAAATGCCTGTGGTGAGTAGATACAAGGCATAAAACACTGATAGAAAAACATTTAATAGAAATCTGCATATGATGAAAATAATTCCTGGAAAAATTTTTGAACCTCACTGGCAAGTAACTAGCATTGTGCAACAAAATATGGAGCTGAACTCACTGTTCTGAACTTGATTTTAATTTTTTCTTCTTATTAATGTCTTTGGATATAAAACAGGTTTTATTGTTAATTTCTTTTTGAAACCATATGAAATTGAGGTCTGATTCAAGATTCTGTTCTTAGAAAAAGAAACATTATTATGTTCAATATAATTTCCATATTAAACATATTTTTTTCCCAGAAAATATTGTAGCATCTTTATTTTTACCAATAAAGAAACTAAAGAATAGATATGTCCCAAATGAAACTGAGTTAATGATGTTATCAGGAGTAAAATCCATCACCCTGTCCCTGTGGAGATATGTCCTCTATCTACAAACTATCCTTTTCCCACCTCAGCTGTTGACTACTTGCCCTGTTGTGTGCTTCATTACTGATGGCCACAGAAGTGTTAGACATGGAAAGAAACACAGGAAGGCAGCAGATGGTATTGTCTAGGGATAGAGTCGTAATTTATGCTCTTGCATTTACTACCACACATACATTTATATAATAAGAAATATAATGAAAGAGCAGTAGTTTCAGTGATGGCTTTTGGCATAATTCTAAGCCTGTGTTCAAAGCTTTTGAATTAATTATCCTGTAAATCAGAGTCTAAAAGAAAAATATAAAGATCCAGCTATAATTTCCAACAGAATACTCTCAGAAAAACTTAATTTTAAAAATTATATTATATACTATTACATAATTCATGCTAGAAAATGAGACTTCAAACCTCAGCATTAGACTGCCCACAATTTTTTATTTATTCATTGATTTTCAAAGGTTTTCTTATCCTAAATTCTTTATGCCTGAGGCATTCATCTGAGGTCCTGATGCTGAGAGCCTTCAGGCTTACCAACAGTAACTGTGATGACGTTTTATAAATGTCTGTATAGTAGTTTAAGGTCTTCTGCTGACTCAGTCACAACTGAGAAATGCTAATGTATCCTGTCACCTCAGTTACTCAGACTCATCTGTCATCTCTTGTCTCTTGGCTTGTCCCATACCTCGAGGTGCCTGTTGCCATTCTGTCTGAAGGACTGACTGCAGCAAAGGAGGACTTTTGTGAACACTTATGATTATGTGAATTTTCAAACCCAAACAATACTTTAGGGAGAATTAATATATTTGCCTTAGTTACCTGTCTAGTAACTTATCAGAACCATAAAGTCCCAAGAATAAAATAGCTTTTTAGAAGGATTTCAGTCTACAAAAGCTCAATTTTAAAAGAACTTTCTTAATATTATTATTATTATTGATTTTTAAGTATCAGGTTATGGACAGAAAACTGTAGATACACACACTCAAAAAGAACAGTTTCTACTACCATCTACAAACCATAGCACTGTATTTAGCACTAAACAGTCTAGTATATCAGAAGAATAAACCCACAGCAGGAAAGTTATATTCAAACCCTGATGAACTTGAGGTCAACAGAAAATTAATGGACTAACATCAGAGTAATAATTATTCCAAACTCAAGAATTTTAAGTGCACTTATCAGAAGTAATGATAAGTATTTACACATCAAATACAATAATAATCATCAGATCAGATTTCTGTTTTCGTCTCTCTAATTTTTCTTGACTCCTGAACATTTTCTTACTTTGATGTTTTAATTCCACTGTACTTAAATTTTACTGTATTTTTCATCAGCTTTGATCCTTACAGTCATACCGCAGCATCTTGTGACTCATAAGAGGTATGCAATAATGTGCATAATTCTATTTCAAATATTATGCCTTTTTGCCTAGGAAATGAATGATGAGTTTAATTTTTTTAATGTAAAGTAAAATATGTGCAAAATATTCCTGAATTTAAGACTTCAAAAAATTCCTCTCTTTGCCCTGAATTTTTTTTTTTCCAGCAAAATGCTTGCCATGATTTACATTTATAAGTAGGAAGAAAGATTTTATGCTTTCTGCTCATGTATGAAATGTTGAAATTAGCAAGATATTACTGATTTCTCACTAAAAAGCCAATTGCTTTTCTTAGTCGCTCTGAATTAATTTTATTACCTTAGTTTCAATTCTTATTCCAAATTCCTACATAATCCTTTCTTAGAAATTGCCTGAGCCTATAAGGTTTAAGCTATAGGACTCAATTCTTTGCCTTGCAGACTTCCATCAGTTTTTGATATATCTAACTCACTCTCTGATATTGACTGTTTAGAATTGATTGTTTAGAACATTTGGTAAATTGTAGTATTTTTCCATTAAACATTATAATACTTTGTGAATTCAGATTTTGGTTCTCCCTTTTTTTTTCCTTACAAAAGTTCTCATTTTCTCTTTTAGAATTTCTTGACATGAAAATAAAGCATGAAACACTTTCAAACTTCTCCAGGGAAAACCTGGGTCTACTTGAGTTTAGCCTTGTTATATGTCAATCTCTCAATCAGCCTTCATTTTATGTACAGTAGCACAATGGAGAATGAACCTCAGAGTGCCATGCATAATAGTGGTTAGTTAACAAGAGAAAGCTAATCTCAGCTGATGAATTTTCACCTTTGTTTTACATCTACTTAAAGAGTTTCTAACAACCTCAGGGACTAAGTGTTATTGCTTTAGGGTATATGCTTGAAGTCTTAGTCTCTGTGTATTTTGCAGCTGTGTCCATGATCACTCTGGATTAAAATGAACTTGGGTTTAGACTAAAATAATAACAGCATCAATGGCTGAATATTTATGCTATGTAGCATAACAGAAACTAATTACATTTTTGTGACTTAACGACTTACCATGGACACTGGCTAAGCAAACTGTTATAAATAGACCAAAGCTCTGCTACTGAATCAGTATCTATATGGTAAAATTAATTGTAACTATGGCCTGTGCAACTTGCACACAGATGAGGAATACACCTGAGGGAGGTCACAAAGTTCTTATGCAAAACTGAAATGTCCTGATACCTAGATAATTGTTACATGGCAAAACCTGCTCCTGATTCCATGAAATGTCAAGCCACACCTGAGGGAGCCCCTCATGAACTTCTCATCTGCACTTTTCCATTAAAAGAAACATTTTGGGTCAACGTGAACGGTGGTTCTAAGTACGCCCTATACTTACAACACTATTAGTAATAGCAATAATTTCTGAAGTCTCATACCTATTTTTTTTTTCTTTTTGATGCTTTACACAGAATTTTGAGCTCCCTACATAAAGAATTTGACATTTTTTTCTGGGTAATGTGTAGATAGAAGAACAGAAGACAATGTATACAAAATAGTAAATGTACCTGGAAAGCCTGAGCATGTGAGTTTCAAAAAAAGTATATGGATGTTACCCTTTATTAGAATAAAGGAAGCAGCAGTAAATAAAGAAAAATCACTATAATGTAAGCAGACTCTCTTGATTCTGCTACTAATTGAGCTTCTTTTTCAGTATAAACAAGCATATAATGTCTATAGTTAATTAGCTACAATTGAGTAAATTCTGGTATAGGCTCATTTTCCAAACTACATGTGTTGACATCTATATTAATAACATCATTATTAAGAATTAGGGGGAACAGCAGTCATTTTCACTACTCAGGTGAAAATGTCACAGAATTTTTCTGAATAATTACTTTCTATTTAATCTGATAGATTTTTGTAGAAATATCCAGATTTGAAGGTTTTGTATGTAAGCAGGCCAGATTTATCTCTGGTACATTCTCTCCAGGGAACAAATCACAGGATCACACAATGGTTGTGGTTAAAAGGGACCTCTGGAGAGCACCTAGTCCAATCCCCCCCACTAGAGAAGGTTCACCTAGAGCAGATTGCACAGGATCATTTTCCAAGCAGGTTTTGAATATCTCCAGAGAAGGAGTCTCCACAACATCTCTGGGCAGGTTGTTCCAGTGCTTTGTCACTCTTAAAGGAAAATAGTTTTTCCTTAAATTCAGATGGAAACTCCTGGTTTTAAATTTGTACCTGTTGCCCTTTGTCCTGTCATTAGGCACCACTAAAAGGAGCTTTGTTCCACCCTCTTGATGGCTACCCTAAAGATATTGGCATACATTTATAAATTCCCCTCTCTCTCGTCTCTTCTCCAGGCAAAATAGTTCCAGCTCCCTAAGCCTTTCCTCATAACAGAGATGATCCAGTTCCCTAACCACCCTGATAGCCCTTTGCTGAACCGTCTCCAGTAGTTTCTTGTCTTTCTTGTGTTGGGGAGCCCAGGACTGGATACAGCACTTGAGATGTGGCCACCCCAGGGCAGAGTACAGGGGCAGGATCATGTCCCTTCATCTGATGGCCACACTCTCCCTAATGGTTGCTTTTCAGCAGGTCAGCCCCTTGCCTGTACTTGGACATGGGGTTATTTCTCTGTGGATGCAGGACCCTACACTTGCCCTCATTGAACTTCCTTAGGTCCTTCTCCACCCAACTCTCAAGCCTGTCCAAGTCTGGCTTAATGGCAGACTTCAGGTGTATCAGCCACTCCAAGTTTCCTGCCTTCAGCAAACTTGACAAACTTGCAAAGGTCTTGTACTGACCCTGGGGAACACCAATGGCTACAGGCCTCTAATTAGACTGCACTGCTGACTGCAACCCCCTGAGCTCTGCCATTTGGCCAGTTCTTAATCCACCTCACTGTTCGTTCCTCTAACCCATACCTGATCTTACGTGTGAGGATCTTACAAGAGAAAATGCCAAAATTCTTGCTGAAGACAACATCCAGTGCTCTCCCCTTATCTACCCAGCCAGTCATGTCAGCACAGAAGGGCTTCAAATTGATCAAGAATGATTTCTAACTCAGGAATCCATGCTGACTTCCCTGAGAACATTCTTTTTTTTTGTCCAAGTGCATAGAACAAACATCCATAATGAGCTGTTCCATCTCCTTTCCAAGGATTTGGGTGAGGCTGGATAACCTGTAGTTCCCTGGGTCCTTCTGTTCATGCTTTTTAAAGACTGGAGGGACATTGTCTTTCCTCCAGTCCTGAGGCATCTCTCCTGTTCTTCATGACCTCTCAAGTATGACAGAGAATGGCTTAACAATAAAATCAGTCATCTCCTGCATCTGGTATTTCCTCTGTAGGCTTAGTGGAAATTAGAGGGAGCAAAGTAAAAAGGATATTAGCTTTAAGTTTTCTTTTTGGTTTTTTTGATTGGTGGAAAACCTCTAATTTAACAGTATACTTCAGGAAGAGAAAACCGTGAAAATGTTTCCTCAAATGTTTCAAGTAACAGACTAAAACTTAAAAAAAATGGAGTGTTCAGAGGAAACCAGAATGAAAATAAGGTTCTACCTCAAAAGAGAACTTCAGTATATAAATAAAGCTGTAGGGGTAATTTGACCTTCAAACCCTGAAGGGGAAAGTTGCTGAGATAGAAGCTACATCACTTAAGCAGGGGAACCTGAGCTCATGACTGAAAGACAAGAAAAAGCTCGTAATTTTACTTAGGGCAACAATACGGCATAAGAGAGCTATCTAGAAGTAGGCACAATTTGGAAGATATTTTTATTTCCATATTTGTACATTTTTTTCTCTGTGGCAAAATATTAGTATATATTTACTGCAGCAATTTGCTGTGAGATTTAATACACTGCACTAGGAACAAAATTTGTTTCAAAGTAGTAGGTTTTCATAACACATATTCAACCCTCAGAAAGAATCAGTATGTCAGTCCAAATTAATCTCAATCTTTTTTTAAAAGCTTGCTAACACATGTCAATTAATAAGCAGAGAGTTTATGATAATTGGCACTTAACACTCTATTATGAATAAGATTGTTTGCTGTTAATGGAACAGAATGGATTTTAATTCTGTACTTTAATATTACATGCAAAAGCATGCCTGTCTTACCTCCCTTTCTATCTTCACAACAAATTACTTAATATTTGACAATGATAAGTAGACAAATGATTATACTTAACACATTTAATATGTAGTATTAAATAAACTGAATGTAACCAATAGATCAGTGATATTTATACAGGCATTCCTAATGTCACTCCTAACATGAAAATGCCAAAATTTTTTTTATTTCCACCTGCCATTGTTGAAACTAACAAAATCCAGCAGGTGGTCAGTCACAAGTGGTGTTCCCCAGGACTCAATTTTAAGGCCAGTTCCATTTAATATCTTTGTCAATGATCTGGATGAGGGGATCGAGTACACCATCTCTTTGCAGAGGAAACCAAGTTGGGTGGGAGTATTGATCTGCTGGAGGGTAAGAAGGCTCTGCAGAGGGATCTGGGATCGATGGGCTGAGGACAACTGTGTGAGGTTCAAAAAGGCCAAGTGCTGCACTTCTGTTACAACAACCCCCTGCAGCACTACAGGCTGGGTGAGAGTGGCTGGAAAGCTGCCCGGTGGAAAAGAGCCTGGAGGTGCTGTTCAACATCTAAATGGACACAATCCAGAAGTGTGCCCAGCTGGCCCAGAAGGCCAATGACATCCTGGCTTTTTTCAGCAATAGTGGGGCAGTAGGACCAGGGTAGTGACTGCCCTGTACTGGACTCTGGTGAAGTCACACCTCAAGTTCTTTGTCCAGTTCTGGGCCCGTTACTTTCGAGAAAGACATTGAAGTGTTGGAGCACGTCCAGAGAAGGGCAACAGAGCTAGGAAGTTTCAAGAGAGTAAGTCATATGAGAAGTGTCAGAGGGAGCTGGTTGTTAAATTGGAGAAGAGTAGTCTCAGAGGACACTCTCCAGAACTGCTTGAAAGGTCAGACCCTTCTCCCAAATAATAAGAAACAGGACAAGAGGAAATTTCTCACAAGGGGAGTTTTAGGTTGGATATTCAAAAAATAATTGTGGGAAAGGGTTTTCAACCATTGGAAGAAGCTGTCCAGGAAACTGATGGAGTCATCATCCTTGGAGATGTGTAAATGTGTGCCTAGGGGCAAGTGGTGGACTTGGCAGTGTTAGGTTAATTGTTGGACTCGATGGTCTTGAAGGTCTTTTCCAATCTAAACACTTCTATGATTCTATTCAGGTGTAAGTAAACAGCAAACATAAATCTTGAAAGCACTAGGATTGAGACTAAGTGATCTCTGCTATTGTGTGACAGTTCAGGAGAAACAAACTTGCTCCTAGGAATCTGTACATGATCTAAGTGAGGTAAGTGCTTAGTAAATAAACACATGAGCCTGTTGAGGCATTGTTTCTGTAATTTTCTGCTGGGAATTAACTTAGGTTAGTTCTCTATCAGGGGATAAAAATATAGAAAGACAAAGAAAGGATGTTTACACTCTTTGTAGTGTAGCCATGCACCATATTTGTTTAACCGCACAGAGCAATAGCAGTATTTCTTTTCAAGCCAGGGCTAATTACAGTTTGAATCAATCTCTTTGTCATTTCTAGCAGTAAACTTGAAAATTTGTTTGCTTGTTTGACTTCACAGCAGTGAATGAATTGACTTCTTAGTTGTTTTCTTTTTTTCATTCCTGTTTACTGAAGTGCTTATCTATCAATCTTTTTTAAACCCTTACTGTCATTAACTACTAATCTACCTACAGAAAGTGTATGAAAATATTTAGTAGCTAAAAAATAATCAATCTTTCTGCAGATAACTTGTATGAAGTATAAAAAAAGAAAAAAACACCAAGATACTGTAACAAGAGTATATATTGCCCTCTTCACAAAACAATTACAATGAAAACTTCCTCTTCCCCAAATAATTACTTCCATTGATTTTTTTTTTAAATAATAACAATTATTGATAAGTAAGCCATATTAGAACCAGGAGGAAAGGAAAACATATGGAGTGCATGCACTGAATCTTAATGTCACAAGAAATAAAAGTGGCTATATGATGCAACAGGGCTGGTAAGGTTATCTTCAGTTTCTTCATCAAACAGAATTCTCATTTCTGAAGGTGTCAGTTTAATTATTCAATAGCATACAGCAGATGTATTGGCTATATTATTGTTTTAATCACTTGTAATTCTGTGCTTCTTTTAAAGCCCTTTGTTTGGTACACAACCTACCCCCCCAAAACCATTAAATAGACAATAGAAGTATTACCTTAAGAAAACAACAGATTATTAATAATATTAGGATTGTCTATCAAAGGAATAAATACTTTTCTTCTTACCAAACTTTTTAATATCTGCATTACCATAGTCCTTAGTATGGTACAATTTGTGAGGATTATTAGTAGCAGAGCACCTGTATTTAACTAACTTTATCTACTCCTAGAATTCTAGAAACAAAAAATGTATCACCAAATTATCTGAATCTTGTCTATATTCTGGAAAGCATATTTATGCTGTGTAAATTGCAGAAGACATCCCTCTATAATGGCAAATGAGAAAATCTTTAAAAGAATTAGAAAGAGATTGTTGTAAGAGCTAGATTAATTTGTTGAGATCCTAGTGCCAACAAATAGATAAAAGTGTCAGAAAACAGAACACTCTTACCTTTTATTCTTTATGTTGAAAAATAAAACCTGTATGACACTGACATGTGAATTCCCAGATTTATATGGTGATACTTGCATGGCACATTCTTACACACATATAGACGGGATAAATAAAACTAAAAAACCACTGTAAACACTATATAAGCCTCTTGACACTTTGAATTATGGTTTGTTTTATTAATTGGGTTTTATTATAACAAAAACAAACAAAGAAGGAAATCAAACAAAACCCAACAAAAACAAGAACAAAACCAACCAACCAACTAAAATCCACAAGCAGATATTGGTTTCCATTTAGTCATTCTGGGTTTGTCTAAATTCAGAACTGCTGGAAAAACATTATGGATTCAGGCCAAGGTGTACACCCTAGTTAGTACCTGAGTATCTGCCTGAGATGACCTGCAAAATCAACTGCTTAAAGATAACAATATTCATTTGAAGTGAAGTAATCTGACCCTTGGAGATAATACTTACTATGTTCTATGGTGTTGAAATTTTTATAATTCTGCATTAAATTAAGACTTGCCAAAGAAATTTAAAAGGGAGAGAGTCAGTCACTGTTTCCTCAGTATAAGAGAAGCAAAAGTGCTTAGCATTTTTTTGCACAGATCAAGACTGTACCTTTAAAGTGAGTGATGCCAGTGACTAAAATTGTTTCCTTTTTAGTGACTGAAAATGGAATTATATATCTCTACAACCAGGTGATGCATTTGAAAATACTAAAATAGTAATCATTATCTGTACCTTTCTATGTCTTCTGTGAAAGTGAGAACAGCAATAGGAGATATGTCTAGGGAGCATTATAATAATTAAATCTTCTTAGTGTAATAACATGATAGATTGAAAAGTATTAGACACAGAAAAAATGTCTTCCCTAGATACTTAAAACAAAATGATACAAAGCTTGAGGGAACAAAAGCATCATCTTGCCCAAACATGGAGCATTATGAGAAGGGTTAGGGAATTAACCCCTTTTTTCCTAAAATCTAGTTGGAATCTAAAAGGGGTATCTCATTGAAGTGCATCATAGAAACCTGGTACACTGACAAGTATTCAACTGAAAACAATTTACATTTAATTGTGTTGGATTAGAAAAGAAAAAGCAAAAAGAAATAAAAATTTTCTCAGACCAAATTTTGTACATGGAAACACAGATGGAAGTGTGTCAGAATCTGGAGAATATAAAATAACGAAGAAACAAGTCCAATCTTTCTTTGCCATGTGTATTCATAAAAGTCTACAGTTCTAGGAGAACTGGGCAAAGACAGCAAAAATTTTAAAGGAATGTGGGCAGCATAGCAATGGGTATCCTACTTAGTGCTGTTTTGCTAAGAATTGCATCTCTTACAATCTTATACATTCAGGATACCTTTTCTCCAGAAATCACAAACAGACAAATAAAAATAGCAGCTTCATTTTCAGAGGAAAAAAACCCCCTCAATGTTGTGTGGTTTTTATGTTTTATTGTTGTTTGATTTTTTTAAAGGAATGAAGTAATAAAGGAATTTTCTGGCATTTGCCAGAAAATCTTGGATGATAAACCTAACTATAAGACAAAATATTCTTCCTCCTAAGGTGTCAAATGAAAAGCTGAGACTGTGTTGAATCTGGAAGGAAGCAACTGGTGCATGAGGTAAGGTACTACATTATATTTTTTGCCTTCTAGCTGCAGCTCCTGGATCAGTGCTAGTCAATACTTAAACATAACTTGTCCACCTGTATCCTGTAAAGGACAGAGAGCCACTAAAGATCTCAGGCCTGAGACTTGCTCAGGGATTAATGCCAGAAAGCATACCCTTCCTAGCTGATAACATGCTTTGGTGGTTGGGATTCTCCTCTTGATACATTGAAATTTCACCATAGACGTCTAAGCAATGGATTAACTGCATTGGAATGAAGAAAACACAACTATTTCATGGTCAAGCACCGTTTAAAGGTATTATAATGTTTCTCTCTTAATTTTCCCCTTCCATTCATTTCCTTCTGTTGCAGTCAGTTTCCAACAGTCCTGCCATTAATTATATCACAAACAATGGGTACACAGGAGAGATTCAGCTTGCCTGAGATGGATGATATCTGTACGGCTCTCTCAAGACCTAAATCTTTCAGCAATTGGCTGTTTGGCATCTCTGCATGTGCATAGTAGCCAGGCTGATGCCATTCTTACTAGTGCCCAAAAGATTTCCCAAACCTGGAAGAAAAAAACCCAAAACAAGAAGGAACAAACCCAACAAAGCAATAAACCAAAACCCCCAACCCAAACTTTTGAGAAATTTTGTTCCAAATATAGTATAAAGTTTAAGGACAATTTTTTTCTTGTAAGAATTTCTTCTCTCTTTTTTCTTTCTCCATAAATGAAATGAAGAAATATATGAGGTGTTTGCTGTCTAATGCTTCTCATACTAGTTTTAAAATGCATAGGAGGATTTAAGTACAGAAATCTTACTATTATACCTGTGACAAGGGGAGAATTTTTGAAGATGTTTCTAGACTTTCCAAAATTGAAATATACTTAGAAGTAAAATTACTAGAATTACTGAAATGTAAACTAGTTTATTCTGGCTGAAAAAATTTAAAGACTCTGACAGCCATTTTTAAGGTGTGCTTTTATTCACATTTTTCAGTGTAAGCAAATTTAAGAAAAAAACGTGTCTGCTTCTACTGAATTTTATGCAATTCATTCTGCTTCATTTTTTCTTGGTTCTATTACACCTCTATGAAAGAGGTCTTTAATAAAATCTATGTTTTGTACACTATATCAAAATTTCATGATCAGATTTTTTCCTTAGCATAATTAAGTTTCTTTTACAGGTGTGATTCATCTAAAACCCTGAAATTGTTCAAAGATATTTTGCATGATCTTACCATGGATTTAAACAGTGCAGCTGGCAGCAATCTGGCATAGAATACAGCATGTTTGAGTAATAAATCAAGTACATTAAAGAATCAAAAGCCAAACTCAAAAAACCTAATTGACAACATTTAAAATAAAAAAGTGAATGAACTAGGAAAAAGCTTGCTTAATGCCAGATTAACTAATGATACACCCCTAGATCACTCAACAAAGACAGACAAAGTTTCCTACAGAAAGAAAAACATTGCATTTCATTTTTCATTTAAAACATACATATTAAAATACATGATGCCAGCATTACTGGGTAATGTGCTCTCACATTTATTTAATTTAATGTACTTCTTCATTATTTGCTAGTTATATTTATTATAATCTCCATTTTTTTAAAATAAGCTGTTCATGACCTTGTTTGTAGAACTTGTAATGACAACAGTCTTCCAAACTATTATGGTTTTACTGCATTTAAAGACCAGTGAAATATAAAAAGATGATAAATTTTTGGGATTAGCTGAGTTTATACTAAGAACCCTCTCTGAAGCCTTACTCAATCTGCAAGTTATCTAATTATGTGTATTGCAATAGGACATGGATCCTTTCATTTCAAGGTAATGCGAGCGTCCATCAATATCCATCTTCCCTCTCCAAAGTCTGACTGCCACCACCCCATATCAGACATCATGACAGGATTATTGGAAACTGGTATCCATGAGGAGGTTAATGTGTCAGGGAAAGCTGCATTTCACCTGAGTCTTTCTTCACAACCTTTCTCTTAAAAGGTCATACTTGCACAATCAGATGGAACAAGAATGTTCATCTGTTTCAACAATGTTGACAGTTGTTTCTAAGTTTCTTTTTTTTGGAAAACTGCAATTATTCCCTAGGCTAATACAACCGTCAGTAATTTGTCTCCTTTTTAGATCAGTAGTAACATTATACTTTTAATTTAAAACTTGCCTTATGACCAAACGGGATGCAAGGATTAGCATAAGTTATAAGTTTTTGATCAACAAAAATGTACATAGAAAACCATCTTGAATGTCAGTGTTTTACAGATCATATAGTGTGTGATTTATTTTTCTGTATCCAAATTGTTTGAAGTAATATGTGTATTTTCTTATTTTACACAAAGAAAAGATCTGAATCCGGGAATATTTTGTTGATATTTCTTTGTTTTCTTTTATAATTTTGGCGATAATAATTTTCAGTCACCAAAAGCAACTTTCTGTCTGCTTTATCTTTATTTAAATTTTAGAATTAGTGTAAAACCTGGATAATTTTTTACCTGTCTTATTCTCCAGTGTTTTATTGCTCAAGACATGTTATTTTATCAGTGTATTACTATATAAATTTTCATTATTGTAGGAATTTTATTAATATTTGTTGCACCTCTCTTCTGCCTAAATTTCTTTTCTAATGTTAGATGTTCATATATATTGATACTCACAATAACATCTTTGTTTTGATTTGCTGTGTCAAGAAATGGTCATCTAACACTATTTGGATTTAAGTTAGCTTGCATAATATTAATCTGCTCTCAGTGTCATAACTAAAGAAACATTATTAAAAAGAAACTGAAATATTTTCAGCAGTCAGCAACAAACTAACAGTTTTCTCCAGATCAGTAAAAGATGTTGAAATAATTATCCACTCTATGTAGCAAAAACAAAAAAAAGAAAAATATTTAATCTGGACATCCAATTTATATCTTGATTTCCCTTTGGTACTGAAGATCTCTTCAGTCCTTTTTAGGGTGGGTGATATCTGTGACACAAATTTCTGTAAAAATTCCAGGTTGTACACTTACCTTTTCCAGTTAATTTATGATTATTACAATGTTATAGAAGAAAATCAACAGGAAATTATTTATTGTGTTTCATAAGATGTTTTCGTACTCCACTTTGTAAATGTCAAAAATTTACTACTCTATAGGAATGCCTGAGACAGAAAGTGAAAACTGACAATGCATTCAAATTAGTATGAAAATTTGGGTAAAGAAAATATAAGCCCAGATTTGCATTTGTTTAGGCAGATTGCTTTTGAGAGGAGGCCAAAACATTAGCCTAGGGGCCCTGTCTGTCCCTAATTTCTATTTTCTTTCTTTTCCTTTCCCTTCCACCTTCCCTTTCTCTTTTTTTCTGCCTTTTTAAATTATAGAGATTCTCAGTGAAATTAAACTTTGATTGAATACTAGAGAAAATCTGATCTGGATTTCCATGGCTTCCTTATTAGCTAGCTAACCAGATATAATTAATATAAGCACTTTGTCATCCTTTTATCTCCTACACTTTTATATATTTTACACTATTGTTGTGGTTTAACCCCATCAGCCAAGCTCCACACAGCCACTCGCTCACTCCCCCATCAGCAGGATCTTGGAGTGAATCAGAAGTGTAAAAGCTAGAAAACTCATGGGTGGGGATAAAGACAGTTTAAGAAAAAGCTGTGAATACAAGCAAGGCAAAATAAGGAATTAATTTCCTTCTTTCCCTGGGCAGGCAGANGGGAAAGTGAAACTGGAATAGATTGACATCTGGGTACTTGATTCTTGTGGGAGAAGCCAGAACATAGGGGCTGCCCTTTCAGGGCACCTACACTTCTCCCATATTAACATGCTTCACATGTAAATGTATGGTCTGGAATGTCCCTTTGGTCAGTTGGGGTCACCTGTCCTGGCTGTGTCTCCTCCCAGCTCCCTCACCAGCATGGCTGTATGCAAAGCAGAAGAGGCCTTGGCTCTGTGTAAGCCCTGCTCAGCAATAACAAAAACAATTCAATGTTATCAACTCTGTGTTTAACTCAAATTGAAAACACAGCCCCATACCAGCCACTCTAAATAAAATTGACTCTATTTCTTCTAGCTGTTATTCACCCAGGACAAAATTATTCCTGAATTCTGCTGGTGCTTTATTTGTCTCCCAAATTACACAGCAACTTTGTCTTTGCAGTACCCCTCATTGTGAATATTCACTACCATAAGAGCAGTATACTTTACTGATACTGCTGCTTTGCAAGGAAAGGAACTTTCTCTACTTCTCCAAGTCTGTATATGGCACATTTAATATTTTTGCCAAACACAGAACCCCATCAGCCAAGGGGAAAAAAAATCCATTAAGGCAGCAGCAGCAAGTATGTAAGACATGGATACATGAGATATATGAGGAAGGCGGATATTATTTTTTTTTTCAATGCTTCTTGCAGCATTTAAAAATAGAGAATTACAAGACAGTCATCTATCACATCACATGAAGCTATCAGAGGGTATATGGAAAATGAAGGATCATGTCAATAATGAGAAAACAGCAGAAAACAGTTGAGATTTATAACCATGAACTGGAAATGAGCTGCATAGATGCTAGCTATTCTGCCTCTCTGATAACACATATATCTGTAATGTGTTTTCCATCTAATTGTAGGGATTCAGTTGCTCATGGCTTGTTGCAGGATCAACTCTTGTACTTGGATGGAAATAGCTTAGGAGTAGAGGAGAGAAAGGAAGGTGAGACTAGGGTCTAATTTGGCACTAGTGGGCAATAACAACCACTATGTGGAATGTGAGGACTAAGACTCATTATCAAACCTCAAGACTGAAAACATACAGAAAGGTAAAACCAAAACTCTTAGGGAATTACTGAGTTGCTGTCTAATTACTGAATTAAGAAATAAATCTCCTGTAGTAGTCCCTATTTTGGATGATGAAATTATTTTCTTTTAATGGAAAAAAAAAAGATAATATAAACAAACAACATCTTCTAATGCTAAATTATGTCCCTGGTAAATCACTGAAGAAAATATTGAAAGAAACAAATATGAGATGATTGACACACTCATAAATTTATTTGGTGACATTACAGACATTTCATCACGTGCAGAAAGCAGTCATGTCTTCTCTCTGCAAAGGGAAGATGAGCTAGGAATGCTTCTTTCTGCATTGTCACATGGACTATTGACATTTCAGTACCAACTGTCTACTGTTCTTGAAATATGAGGCAGTCTGTGAAATATAGTATCCTAAAGAAATAGGTAAGCATATCTGACTTCATATCATTTTGGCCTCCAAATTAATTGAGCCAGACAATATAAACCCATTCTCCAACCAAAATAGCTGTCTTACTCCTATCTCATCTGTGGCAGGGGAAGTAGAAGAGATGAAGCTGTAAATTAAGGAGAAACCAAAGCAACTGGGAGATTTCATTAAATGAGAAATGGCAGGAGACTATGGTTAAAATTTTGGAGGCCAAAGATAGTAAAGACATTTTTAATAGATATCAATTTTTGGTTGCCTTGAAGACCCCTTTTTTTTTTTTTTTTTCTGTTCCTGAGTGCACAAAAGATCTGCTGTGGCAGAGGAACCAAAGGATAAATTGTTCCTTATGAACAGAGGTATCTGCTACCATACAAGACAAAAAATTCTATCTTTGAAACAGGAAAAACTGTTTTAAAAGGAGAGCTCACAGGTAGACTGGATTTCCAATGGCTTTTTGGATTCTTGATGAACTCTGGTATTGGAAGGCAAGGAGTCTTGATTGATCAAAACATTAAAAAAACTGCTGTAGGTAACAGTTTTATTTTAGTAAACTTGAGCTGATCAGTTTATTTTTTTACTCCTAACCACTACAATTTTTATGTCTTCATATCAGTGGTAACAATTCTGAAGTTTTCCTTTGTAAAAAACCCTAAATTCTGATTAACAGAAATAAACTTAATACTCAGAAGTGCTTTAAAAGCTATTGAATTGACTTGGGAAGTCGTATTACCAAATAAGAAAGATTTATTGGAATTAAATGACTACATTAGTCATTCCTTACAATTTTTAGTTCTGATCTGGTAGAATATGGACTGGGCCCTGGACAAACAAATCCAGTCATCAGTGTAGTGAGGTTAAAAAATTCGGTTATTTCAGGGAGAGTTTGTCCTGTGAATGTTGTGGTCCTGTATTACACAGAAATTCAGAATTTATAACCAGAAAATGTAGTTTTGGTGGTTGAAAAAGCTTATGATTAGGATTCATGTATAAAACACTTGTCTAATACATCCAATAAGAATCAAAGCATTCAGTGGAAAATTTGCAACCAGTCTTCTGATGATATCCTGAACCATAACATGTCATATCATTCTCATAATGGGGCTTTCACTCTTCAAAATGAACTATGCAGAGCTGGTGCAGTATGGGCTTCTCAAGTACTTGGAGCAATAACGGTTTTTTTCCCAACATTTTTTTTCTGATATTTAGGTTAGAATTGTTTTATGATAGTGCTGAAATAGCTAGGAATTCTGAGCCATGAAAGAAAAGAAAATGAATACATCTCTAAAGCTGCAGTCTAACTGTGCTAAAGGACCTTTAATTCCCAGTCTTCTCAATGAGCTTTTAAATAGGATATTCATCACAGTGTACTAAAAATAGAAATTAGCAGTTCTTTGTAATTGTTTTTGCACCTTAAGGATATTAATATTCTTATTTGTTTTGTGCATCTCTGCTGTTTCTATTTCATTGCAGAGGTAACAGGTAAGGAGCTGTCCTGTACTCAGATTAAGTGTTATAAATTTGTTCCAGCTTCCTGAAAAATTTTCCTTCTATTTCGTTTTTTCCTTTCTCTTTATCAGTAATCAGCATCTATCCCGTTGAACTTCCCAACTTCACTGCTGCCTCATCACACTAAACAATATTTTCAGTGCCTCTGAAAATTTGATAGTAGCAGTCTTTTGGCAACAATTATGGGAGTATCAAGGTCTGCAGACCTCAAACAAACCTTTCAGTGGTAGGTTTTTTATAAAGTCCCTGCGACTTAGATTTTTCTTTGTGATCAGAAAAGCTTCAGATGATAAGGAATCAAAGTGTTAATGAAGCATAACTTAAGGGCACTATATCTGTTATTAGCATCTACATATATCAAGAGAACTTAAGAAACTCACTGAAATTATGGACTGATTAATTCATGTATTGAATAGATCAGTAATTGTTATTCAAACAGTAATACGTGATTTTATTATTTTCTAAAATTATTTTCCATCCCCAAGTGGATTAAATCAATATAGTTCCTTACAATAAAGTGCTATCAGAGTGGTCTTATACCACCCTCACTCTAAATGGCTCAAAAGAAATGAGAATATTATCACTAAATCATCTGGACATTTCTGTCTAACGATATTTAAATCTGTCTAGAGTTTTATTTTCCGATCTTGAACATTTTTATATATAATGAGTCAGTGATAAGAAATATTTTCAAAGTTAAAAAAACTTTAGGTTAATGAGTTGTCTTTTCCTGAGGGTTTTTTTTTTCTATTCCTGTTGAGAAAGCATTGCAGAATAATTTTACCTATATTTTGCACATATTACAGTATTATTTACTTTATTAATGAGACAACTGGCAGCATGTCAGAACACAAAAAAAGATTTTGAAAAAAATTATTTTCTCCATGACCAGCTTTCATTCACTCTTGTGAAGTGACTTCAGTCTTATGACCCTTAAGTCATGCCAGGTTTTATTCAGGAAGTATAAGCACACTGGAGTAAGTGTCAATCATTTCAGTGGGGTAGTGGCACGCTGCCAAATACCTTAGCTCCTCTCATGCCTTGACCTTACTAGAACTCAGCTTAGTCCTAGGCCCCTGTTGCTGGCCACCCACATACTTTGTTAATTTTCCCAGGTTCTTCTTCCTGTTACTAAAAGCTTTTATTTCAAATTCTGGGAATAATTCCATCAGAAAGATTTCCCTACAGTCAAAATGGGTAAATCCATACTACTTTTAATATTTCCACCCCATACAATTCTTCAGCATAATTTAAGCAACAGTTGAACACTGGAAAACTCCCATGAAACCTCAGCCCAGATTCTCAGGTAGGTAAAAGCAGAGCATCATTTGCTTTAGACATAGCTTCCCTTTTGAGCTAGGTTTTTCCCATCAGAACAGTTAATTTAGGAATAGATGAAAAAGGTGCAATTTTTTTTGCTCAGTGATCACTCAAAAACAAATGTAAAAATATTAGATATGAGGGAAAGTGCTAACTGGCTATTTGTGATTCTGGTTATGGTTTTGAGACATTCAGAATTGTACAAGCGAGTAATTGACTTTGTATTATATATTATCACTTTTATCATCAGTATATCAAAAAGACCAATCAATTTTCCAGCTGTCTCTATAATATTCCAATCATATCTTTAGTAGGAGAAAACATTCATGTTTTTTATTTTCTTTGCTTCTGTTAGTTCTTAATTACAATCTTTATCATCTTAATTTAAAACCTCATGATCCAGAGCTCAAAAAATGAACAACTAAAAGTTAAATTCAGCAATAATTGTGTAAAACAATATAACAGGCAAACTTCTGCTATTTTAACTCTTGTCTTTCATAAATTCAGTGAATATACTGACAGTGCAATTACTGATGTGGTGAAAACTAAAACCAGAAAAAATTATACCTAGTTTACCTTATGAATAGCTAATCAGATTCTAATGTGATCAGTCAGAGCTTCAAATCTGCACGTCTTCCTTCATTTCTGTGGTACACAGTGTCAGGCTTTAATTTTGCATTGTTGCTTGCACAGGAAATGAACAGGTGTTTAAGAGGAAATTACTTTCTCCTTCTGTCCCCATCAGTATCGTATAATTCAGTTCATTGTTAAAAACAGCTTGCACACAACAATAACCTTAGAGCTGACTTTTTATGTAAGTGAAGCAAGGCTACGTTGACCCTAACTCTTGCTTCAAACAATAACATGTCTGTTATAAATACAATATGTGAAAAACCTTGTACATCAGATCTTCTGATGCAGAAAGATGGATGATATTACAGGCTTGTCACAAAGCTGCAAGTAAGCCAGCTCAGGACATCCCCCAGTAAACTTCCTAATTCTGTATGACTCAATTTGGAGATTAAAGTGGCAGAGAACATATTTCTTATTGTGTCTCAGTATCCCTTTTCACACAATTTACCCTAAGTAAACTGTATTAACAGCTAGACATGTATACTTGTGTTACTCCATTTTCACATGTCCTTTTCCATAGGCTAATGAGCACATCACTGCTACCATTTTGATTTCACCTCCTCATGACCTCCTAATTGAGTTTATCAGTCCTCTGACCTCCACTTCTAACTCAGTTTGGTTGATATGACCTGAGTTATGGACCTTTCATTTAGCAAGTCTCTGTCAAGAAAGAGGTTCTAAGAGATCAGTTTACCTTTGTTAGTTGAGCCTGGACTAATAACCAACTGTAAGAAAATATGTGCAGAGAACCTTAATTGGCAGAGGGGGAAAAAAATTAAAGATATTTCACTTGGTATGTTGACATTTTTAGCTGGAAAATATAACCATAAAGTCAGGTAGACAGGTTGCCTTTGTAAGGGAGGTCATAGAGTAATAAAGTAATTTCTACATCAAGAAAATAAGACAGTAATGAGTATGAGATTTACCATTGTTCTTGTTATTGTCAAAAGCAAAGGGTTATTTTTGAAAGATTATGAGCACAGATCACAAAACTCCTGTGTTTAAGTAATGCCTGCATTTTAACTAAAACTAATATTCTGAGCTATATATGTACATAATCTGTTACATATGATACTGTTCCTTATATTTATAAAGTAGTTATTCCTATTTATTAGAATTTTTATCTCCAGTCTAGTAATTTCCTAATTTCTTCATAATCTTAGATGTATGAGTGCAATGTTTTCCAGGAATAATTAGACAAATTTTTCAGTCCTCCACAAGAAGATAAGTATCGTGCTTTTTAATAGTTAAAAATTTAGCATGAAATCACAACTTCTTGAGTATCTGCATTTGCCATGTTAATCTATGGAGACTGGCCAATGGGGCCTTGAGATTTATGCATGTGGTCTCTGAAAAAGAGAAATGCCAGCATTGCAAACACCTAAAGATGGGTCATTCTCTTATAAACTACAGACAATTGCTATCCTCACTATATAAGTCAGGGAAATAATCCTGATTTACTGTGTTATTGAGAAAGCAGTTTCAGTGGAAATTCTTTTTAAGGATATATTTATTATAAAAATATATTTCTCTTTCTATGGAGAATTAATTTTTTTTACTTCTGGCACTCACAGAACGAGTTATGCTATAACTGATGAGAAGAACTGCATGATCAGAGTAAAGTGTGGAAAAGGCAAGAGAAATCAATTACATAATAATTACTCAGAAACTGTAAAATGTCACAGTCTGCACAGGTTTCCCCCATTTCCTGAGGAAGTTTTCATGATCCCCTAGCTGTATTGACTAAATCTCCATTGATCACAATGTTAATTGGGACAAGTAATTTGTACGTAAATCATATTCCAGACACCTCACAACAGGCAAGGTGAAATCCATCCAGACCATACATTCTCCCCCTCTCTAGAGTGGTACTTGTGTAACAGCTTCTTTCCATCTACTTCAGAAACTAAATACCCAGATGATCCATTTGCCATAATTTGTTATGCTTTCTCTGCTCTTCTTCAATACCTAGTCTTCTCCCCACCTCCCACCTCTACCTGTACTGCTTACAGGTGACCAACCTAACCTGGTGGAAGGCTCCTGTGCAAGTCAACAATCTCCTGCACAAAGAAGGGGTAACTGCTTGCAAGGATATGAAACAGTCGGGCAGGTCCCAGTCCACACTGATGTGTAGGACCCTTCCTTCCTGAGTGCAGGGCTTCACATTTGTTTCTGTCAAAATTACTTGGTTTCAAGTGATTTCATTCCTTCAATGTTTTAGAATCCCTCTGAATGGAAATCCTCCCTTCCACCAAGAACCACTGTCCATTATGGGGTTGTCCTGTTATTGATGATGATGATCTGAAGTGGAATGTCAAGTGTAACTAGGTACCAGTTAGATTTTAAAGTGTTTTCCATTAGCTTATTAAGCCTAATGGATAAAGAATTTTTTATCTGCCTTGTAATCCACTCAGACTATTCTTGTCTCACCACTTTGATTTCCTTAGTGCTATTGGAGATCCTTTACAAAAATGTTGCTAGAGTCAAGGTAAACATATAGAGTCATCCACAGAACCAGTCAGTTCCCATATCCTATCTGGTTTGGAGAGTAGCTTCTAGGAGAACTTGCTCCATTCTCTTTCTAGAAACTGATGCAAGCCCAAACAGTAGCTCACTGCAATCTCCTTGACTTTTAAAATGGGAATAGTGTAAGTTAATAAAAAAATGTTTTTATTTAGTGCTCTTATTCTGTTGCAAGACATTTCTGAAGCTAATGGCCAGTCAGATGTGAATGAAAATTTCCTATATAATTTTCTTATGGAAATGAGAGAATTTAAGTTAATTGTTTCAGGCAAACAAAAAAAATTAAAAACACCAAACC
>VZTR01006514.1:12905-40460 GCA_013400775.1 Chaetops frenatus | reverse complement strand
GGAACAAAACCTACAAAAACATTGTCATTTCCCATTAATGTTACAGTGGAAAAACATTATGTCAGTGACAAACTCTTGCAAATGCTTAAAGACATGCTGCACCCTGGAAAACTGGAAACCCCAGATTGCCAGGATTTCCACCAATCAAAAAGGAATTATGTGAGTACAGAGTTGTGTAGATAAAGCCAGAAACTCACACAGAAAGATTTCTTTTTATTGGGAAGCACACTGAATTCACACAGAAGGAATGTATTCGTACCTACATTTATCATACAATTTTTAATGTAGTGATGACTAATTATCTTTTATAAATTAAGTTTGTAACCAATTATAACCAAATGGAAACCCATATCGGAAGACATTCAAGATCAGAGTCTTAATCCTTCCATTAAGTGACAACAACTCTAAGGATTAAGTAATTTTTAATAGGTAAAAAGTCAATTGAACTCTTAATAAATACAACACATTTGTATGTAAAATCAATTTCATTTATGCATGTATATATGTTATATAAAAAAACATAAATAAACACATATATAAACGAAATGTGTGTGCATATATATATAAATGAAATAATTTTTTTTCATATATGTATCCAGCTTCAGTTATATGCTTAGAATATACACATTTTGGTGTTATAATATTATGAAATGCAATTCAAAGCAGAGTTCTACATGTGAATAAGCCAACAGATGGCAAAAATCCTCTAAGGCAGTCTATATGCCAGAGTATAAATGCTGCTGCTATAAAACTAATCACAAGAGGAAACTAAAGCCTGTAGATGATGTATCCTTAAGTAAAATTCAGTTAGAATTCTGGACTCAGCTTGGCTGAATCAGTGACTCTCACTCTGTCACATGTTATTGTTAAGCTTTCTGAAGGGGAGATAAAATATTCTTGACTTTAAAGACTAAGGGTGTGGTATGGAGAGACATATTTGTAGCTACTAGGTACAAGAGTTATTGAGGTCCTGAACAATTTTGAAAAATATTCTGTGAAAGCACTGGATTAGAAGCTGTGCAAATAAAAGCATAGATGGTTACTGCAGGACTTACCCCAAAGCAATGGTAGAGCTGCCTCCCAGCACCAATAAAAGATTTACCTGTTTTGCACCACCTTGTTCTTCTTGGCTTTCAGCCCAAAACTGGATTCTTAATCAACTTTCCAGTTGATGGTGTAAGTCACAAATACATGACATAGTTTTCCAGGAGGATATTTTTGGACATATCTTACTATTTTCTGCTCACTACACTCTGATAACAGACAACTTAGAAGTCAAATTATGCTGTTAAATACTTGACCTAAAGTAACTGAAGCAAAGATTGAAATCTTAAGTGTCTCATTTAAGAGGCTTTACATCTTTTAAAGAACTGTACTAAAGTTCTTACAAAAACAGTAAATAAGACAGGTGCCAGGATATGAGTCCCTAAGATATGCCTTCTGTTGCACCTTGCTCTCAAAGATGATGAGCTAGATAGGTACCCTTGGAGATGCTCAATACTTGGCCTGCATGGCGCAGTGAAATTCTTTAAAAATTCAGGTGAAACTTGGTAAGCATTGTGTACATAAAAAATTTGGATTGCATAAATATGAGCTTGTTTAACAGTGAAGTCTGAATTAGGCCTCTCATAGAGTATGATTCCCTGCTCTATGTTACTGATGTAGATCTGTCTGCATGAAGGGTTGATAAATCTCACTAAGTGAGCACAGGTTTTTTGCATGTAGTTTTAAGCAAAATTTCACTATATTATCTCAAAGGTGGGGAATGTGGTTCTTGTATTTTGCTCTACTAACAGGAATTTTTAAGCCCTAAGTGTATTTTGACCATAACTACAGGTATAGTATATGTTGAATAATGGGTTACAGTTGTTTCTGACTTTGATTAGAAAAAAAGAAAAAAAGAAAAAATAAAATAAAAAAATATATTTACTACTACCTAACTGAAATCAGAATATTAGTCTCTGTTCAGCTTCAAGTAAATCAATAGGCTTTTCCAATTAAGCCAAATTATGGAAACACTTTGCTACAAAGAGATATACTGCTAAAGATGGGACTCCTAATAAAATGTGTGTAGAAGTCTAGAAGAATTTTTTGTGTTACCTTATGCTGAATAATCAGGTGTTTTAAACTGTAATGGCACTTCAAGTTTTTGTTCTGTTTGCTTTTCTTCCAACACATGCTTAACAGACTGTCAATACTGCTGATGGCACTTTTTGTGGAAGAAACACTTACGTATAATACAAACATTGCAAAAGATTAAAGATAAATAAATAAGCCTTTCTTGGAAATATACCTATAAACCCCTAGGCAAGGCATATTAAAAATATACTCCCAATGGATAGGATGTGTTAAAATATTCACTCTCTCTGCCTGAACAATTTTAGGCAATCCCTCTGAAAATTTGATTGCTGGCTGGTTTGATAGCAAATGCAATCTGCCACACATTTATGTGAGTTATGCACAGCTGTGTATATAAGCTTCCATAAAATAACCCATATGGTAATTTTGTTCATTGGAGAAGGCTGTAGTAGCACAGAAGAGAAAATAAGGTAGAAGTTAAGGTTTTCTCTTTTCTTGACAGTCTCCCCTTGCTTTCCTTGTAAGTCTGAAGTAAAATGCTTCAGTGATTAAAATCTGGTGCACTATTAGGAGCCACTGCTTTGACACTCTTCAGTCCCTCTAGTACTCCAATGACATGACTGCAGGTTTCCCAGCAGTGAGGCTCTTTTACTTCTACCCCTCAGTGCTCTCCCTTTTTCAATTTTCAGTGCTAAAGATGTACCAAAATGTTGCTACTACAGTTACCTGAAGATAATCTTTGAAAAAAACACTTGTTTTTACTTCCCTACCTTTGTAAGAATATCAACCTAAAATTTGTCCCTCCCTACTGAAGGAAGAGTACAGTGCAGAGGAAAAGTACCAGCACTTGCTTAGAACTTCATAGTGTTGTCCTACTTGTACAGATTACTACAAAACAACCTTCTGTAGCATCCTATCAGGCCAGGTGAAAAAGACATTCTTGCTTTGACAGCTCCTCATAGCCAATTCAAAGGAAAAACAGGTCTTTTACAAGAAAAAAATAAAAAAGAAGAAAAGAAACAAAGATTAGAAGCATTTTAATTAATCTACAGAAATATATTACTAATTATTTCCTTTTTTAATATATTTGATGCATTCAAAAATAAATTCAGGAAAAAGAGAATACATAAGAAAGTAAAAAAGGGAGCTATAAGGGGAAAATTATATGCTTCTATGAAATAAAAATGCTGCTCTGACAGAAACAAAAGGCAGATACTTAAATGCAAAGTTCTTTGGAGAGAGATTTGAAGAGCTGCCTTGTAGCAAAATCAATTGAAACATAGGAGAGAGGCACCTCTGAAAGGGAATAAAGCATTCAAGTCCAGAGCAAAGTAGGCATAAGAAACTGATTCGATGAAGGATGCTTTCCTGGTTCACATTCATCACCACAAGACATTAAAGATGAAACCAAATCAAAACAGACAGAAATTCAAACCAAAACAAGCTAATCAAAAATCTCCCAGTAACTGTCTTATTACTACATGACATAGTAAGTTTTCCAACAGGCTTCTTTATACAATGGGAATAGAAGAGTATCTGGGAATAGAAAAGTATACTTTCAATGTGATTATCCTTAAAATCTATTTACTGCCATCAAAGACCAATAATGTCTAACATCTTTCTGTTTCAGTTCAGTAAAACAGAGGGAATCCAGAAGAGGGCCACAAAGACGATNGGATGCTTTCCTGGTTCACATTCATCACCACAAGACATTAAAAATGAAACCAAATCAAAACAGACAGAAATTCAAAACAAAACAAGCTAATCAAAAACCCCCTAGTAACTGTCTTATTACTTCATGACGTAGTAAGTTCTCCAACAGGCTTCTTTACACAATGGGAATAGAAGAGTATCTAGGAATAGAAAAGTATACTTTCAATGTGATTATCCTTAAAATCTATTTACTGCCATCAAAGACCAATAATGTCTAACATCTTTCTGTTTCAGTTCAGTAAAACAGAGGGAATCCAGAAGAGGGCCACAAAGACGATCAGAGGCTGGAACCCATGAGGAGAGGCTGAGTGAGTTGTGATTGTTCAGCCTGGAGAAGAGAAGGCTCAGGAGTGATCTTAGAGCAGCCTTTCAGTATATAAAAGAAAGGTACATACAAAAGGGTGGAGGGGAATTTTTTACAAGGATATGTAGTGACAGAATGAGGTGGAATGGGTTCAAACTGAGAGTACATTTAGATAAAATATTCAGCAGAATTTCTTTACTGTGAGTGTGGTGAGGCACTGGAAAAAGGTGGCCCAGAGAAGCTGTGGCTACCCCATTCCTGGAAGTATTCAAGGCCAGGTTGGATGGGACTTTGAGCAAAGTGATCTAGTGGAAGTTTTCCCTGTCTATATNCAGTATATAAAAGAAAGGTACATACAAAAGGGTGGAGGGGAATTTTTTACAAGGATATGTAGTGACAGAATGAGGTGGAATGGGTTCAAACTGAGAGTACATTTAGATAAAATATTCAGCAGAATTTCTTTACTGTGAGTGTGGTGAGGCACTGGAAAAAGGTGGCCCAGAGAAGCTGTGGCTACCCCATTCCTGGAAGTATTCAAGGCCAGGTTGGATGGGACTTTGAGCAAAGTGATCTAGTGGAAGTTTTCCCTGTCTATATCAGAAATTTGGAACTAGATGATCTTCAAGATCCCTTCCAACCCAAACCATTCTGTGATTCTGTGATTCTGGGCATCAGTCATACATTTATTCAAGTCAGTGTAAATGTTCATATTGTCTTTAGTATTGTAAGGCAAAAAATTATGTTTGTCTGAAAAGGGAAGACAAAAAAACCTTACAGTGAATTAAAACAAGGCAGCAGAAGAAATATAATAGCTTTGGTAAGTATGAAATAACCACTAAACATATTGGTCAGTTATTTAAGTAGGGAATACTATTTTAAAAATTTTTAACTGCAACTGAGTTCAGTAATAATTAACTTCTGACAATGTCAGATATAATTGTCACTATGTAAGTATTTTTTAATGAAATCACACACAAACCTATACACAGCCTCAAACACACATAAATATTTAAGTAGAAAATAAAAAAGCTTGAAACAGCCTCTTCAGGTACTCTGAAAATGACTTAAAATATGCAGAGAAAGGTGTCGTGTGTTTCATAATGTCAGAACACCCTCAGAAATACAGTTTTATTTGAAAAAAAAACAACAAAAACCCCTAAAACTCATGGAGAACTAAAAACTACAAAACAGATTTTACAGTCCTAATGAAAATTATCTGATGTCAGAGGAAGCATTTCCAAGTAACTAGACACAGTGAAGTGACTGACTTACATTCTGGTTTATGAATGCTCATCTGGGTTGTTTATCCTTTGTATTTCCCATGGAAGTTAGTCGAGATCAGGCAGAGCAAGAATTTTTCTCATCTACAAAGAATTACCAATATGTCAGTGTAGATAAAATCTCAAACTTCAAATGAGATAGTAGAAATTATTGCAATTATATAAATCTACTGTTATGAATATTCATGAAAATTTACTTAATTCTATTTGCCCTCCCAGTGTATAGAATTTGGTTTTATCTTCATCAGCCTGCTTCCAAATCTGATTATTTGAGAGCTCTGGAAATCCATTTGGTACCTTACGAAAATGTAAGATTATCATCTGTTCCAGTTTTGCTCATAGTCAGATACATTACAACATTAGTTTCCCAGTTGAAAGATAGTAAAAATATGTAAGTATACGTAGAATTTATTGAAAATAATATTTAATTATAAATTTGATGCTGCAAACGAATAAAGATCTCTATAGAAAATTAAAATGGCTTAGTGCCAATGTCAAAGTGGTTCTATCCATATTTTATGCAGAGTTTATGTATTTGTGAAAGTTGTAATTTTTCCCTTGTACATAAATGGGTTAAGTGGTGTTCACTCAAATGTGTTCTCCCAAAGAAAGAAATTCTGAATATTACATATTTTTCAGGGCTTGGAACATTCTTTGATTTTAAAACTGATTCTTTATGTAAATGGCAAGGGCCAGAGAGACCGGAGCTTTAATATCCAAGTCTCAAGGGTACTCATTAAACTGAGACTGTTTATAATCTTGTCCTCAATGTTCACGTCCGAGCATCATTCAGTTAGTATCCCTGGAAGTACATTCCTTTTCATAGCACATCCAGGTGAACAAGCTATGTATGTTGCATGCAGGATTACCTGTAGGATTAATTAGATTAGTAGTAGATTAGTAGTAGATTAATTAGAATAGTAGTCAGAAAGGAAGCAATCTGAGATTTAGAACTAAAGCCTGAGCTTCCATCACAAGAAAACCACTTTATGACAACCAGAGTACTACAGTTGTTTTGACTTTTCTATTGTATGCAATGATTTTACAGGTTTAATATCTTTCCTAAGCAGAGTGTCACAGAGCTAAAACTTACAGTTGGGAAAAGTGCTTTCTTGATTTCTTAATGATATCTCTATAAAGGCCAATCAGTGACCTACAGAGTCCAAAATATATGTCAGCAGATAAACTGCAATACTAGACAGTTGCAAAATATTAAACATTTTAATTGTTTAAAATAGCCCTATTTACCTCATTTCCCATATCCTTAATCATACACACTTTCCCGTCCTTGTTTTTACTGGACACAGTAAGGCTGCAGTCTCCCCATCCCCTCTGAGCCACCTGAGTGTCCCTTTGCATCTCATGTGGAAGAAGTGGGACACTCCAGCTCCAGGGGTACCTGTGCCCAGTGCCTCATCCTCGGGGCTGCACCCCAGGGTGTCCCAGGGAAGGCAGCATTGCACAGCCTGCACTGAGAGGGAGCAAACACCTGCCTTGCCCATCCTTTTCCCCTGTCCAGGTCTCCCCCCTATGATGGGTCTTTCTGCTTCTCCCATCATGACTTTCAAGGTGACCATTTTGTTGTTTCAGAGTTTCTTGCTTGATGCAGCTGATGGCCCTCTTTGTCTTTAACAGGACTGATTTGGGGGCAGATGCCCTTCCAGAGAGCCTGGTGTATTTGATTCATTCAGTGTCTACACCCATATTCTTCTCTGGAAGAGTGTTTTTGGAGAGGATTTTTGCCAAGGGTAAGGCATGAAAGCAGCCACCAATATGTATACATAAATACATGTGTGTGAGCGTGCCTATGCACATGCACTTCTGCAGAAGATATTTTCTCTTTGTTTATCCATGCACATAGATACGTGTATGCTATTCTTGTCTTTCCTCTCCATCTTTCCATCCTTCCCCAATACACTTTTTTGTTTTAACCTTCAAACTAGCAAGTAATTCTCTCCAGCCCTTATTCCAGTAATTTTAACTAAACTGTTGGCATTTTCTCTTGTCAGGCTTAGAGCAAAATTGTCCTGATTTAATTAAAGCTATAAAATTATCAAAGTTCTGTCATCTAAAACAGAGAATGATGTTAAGGTGTTAAACTAATTTAGCAGTGAACATGTAAATTTGTGAAGACACTGGTGCAATGCTGTATGAGGATCAATACAAATAATTTCATTAGACATTAATGGAGGGGAAGACCTTATATAGTTTGCTGGCAATTCATGATGTGATAAAGATGTCTACAAAAATAATTTCTAATTTATATTTTAGCCTACAACATTTAGTTGCTTCAGCAAGGTGTTATAAACTCATTACTGATACAATCTCCGATACACTGCTACAGCTCTGAACCATAAAAGTTCCTTTTTTTTTCTCCATCATCCTTAGCTTCTCTCAGTATCTCCTCCATTTCCTGGTTCTAATTTTTTCATGGGTAGCATTACCTTATCTCCTTTACCATTTCATTCTCACCTATTCTGTCTGTTGTAATATGTTAATTAAAAACAAACATAGAAATCAAATACTCCCTCCCTACTGAGAATGATGATTTACATGCACTTCGACAGCCATTAACTGTCATGTCTTAAAACCTGTGCTTTGTCCTTCTACCTTCTGTTTTCTGTGGGGTTTTACACGGTGTGTTCAGTGAGACAGAAAACAGGTCTAAGGTCTGGTGGAACATTTATACAGAAGGGTTTATCAGATTTCTGATAAAATGGTGAGAGACACAAATTCATTACCCTCTTTTCTTCACCAACAGAGCATCTGCAAAGGCAAGGCATTGTGACTACATTATATGCACTGGAAAATGAGTAGTTTCAGGTCCTACATTTCTAATTTGAAACTGTGGAAAGAAATACTGTGTGACAGTCAATATTAAATTAATCTGGCGCAACACAGATTTTCCAGGCCCAACACAGATTTTTTGGCTACCTGTACTTTGCCTCTGACTTCAAAACACATAGAAAATTCAATACCACCAGACTATCAGGCAGTCTGTCAATTTTGAGCCACATGAGAAAGTAATTTTGCATGCAGTAAATGTTCTGATATTAAGTGTGATGCATTCTAATATAGAAGTTTTTCCTGATTTGAAATCAAAGTGTTTGTTAAAAAGAAGTTGTAAGTGATAAAATAAATGATAAAAAATTAAAGCCAGCTTGTTAAGGATGGTTCTAAAATTAAAAATTAAAATATTAATTAAATTAAAAACTGAAAAGTATAAAAAGTTATCAATATTCTTTAAATTTTCAATCAGAAAAAAAGTAAATGCACATAGATACCCAAGCCCTGATTATCATTACCGGATATATTTTTTGTCCTTTTTCTCTCTTCAAGTCTGGGTTACTTGCAGCATCTCACTTTCTTTTCTAATAAAATATAGCTCAAGATTGCAAGGATTTAATCTAATTTTGAAATTAGTAAAGAAAGAGTATGATGCAAAAGAATACTTCTGTAAAAGAACTTCATTATTTAAATTACTTCCTGTCTTAATAAACAGGAAGAAATATTTTTAAAGTCTCTATCAGGGGATGTTGAAAACACTATACACTAAAAACTTTGGATTTATATTTTCAGACAAATTGCTTCATTTGGACAAAAGATAAAAAAAATCGGAAAAAAAGGCAAGGGGGACCTACTATAATGTAGACACTAAAAAAAATGCGAACTACTTTCAAGTTTAATGTTTATTTGAGTCTTGAAACCTGGACATATTGACCATCTTTGGGCAGTTTCACTAAAAACAAAACAATAAAATAAAAATTTAATTTTTCTTTCCTAGCAGAGCTGGAAGGAAAGAGTTTTTGCCCTTCCCATGCATCTTTTCCTGAGTTCAAGTGTTGCACAATGCACATGAACACTTTAGATGAGATAGCTCTATGTACATATATAAAATTTTCACATTCCTTTCCTGAATTAATCATGGAAGAGACTTGATTTTCTTCAACTGAAAGAACCTGAATTTTCTCTTCCTCACTTGCTGGAACCCTTTCTTTTTGAATGATTACAGAATGCCCAAACTACCACAGTATTGTTCTCTTTCCTTTTTTTTTGTCTGTCTGCTTGCCTGCTTCTGTTTTTGAAATGAGATATTTTGGTGTGAGAGTTCTATTGTAAATATTAAAACAGGCACTGTAGCGGGTAGAATAGTACATGATAGGAAATCCTGCCAACAAAGTGATTAAGGGAAGAAATGGAGAGGAGACAGATGGAGAAATAGAATGCTGATAGAGGAAGAGACATTTTATGCCTCAGAACTACAGCAATATATATTAAACATGACATCAGTAATGAGCTTCCCCAGTTGAACTATCTTCCACCCTATGTATTTATAGCCATGGTTGCCATGTTAATGGGTTAATACTTTTCAGCAAAAAAACCCTCCACTCCCCTGAAAAATGCCCCAGCTGCATGTTTTCTTACACCTGTTCACAGAAGTGTTTTTTCCCTTCCTGGAAGTCTTAGACAAATATGTCAGAAAACAGTTCTGCAATTCCAAACACCATGATACACAATCTCGAGTAACTAGGTAAGAGGCTTGTTCTTTATTTTAAAACATATATTCAATAAAGAAAAGTCAGAAGAATATTCTCTGATATAAATGTATAAATTAAATAGCTACAGCTTTAAATCTACATATAAGTACACAGATCTAGCATCCAGGGATATCATTGAATGTCTTTCAACTTTCATGGAAAGCTCTGCATTTTAACAATTAAAGACATAATTATTCACATGCCTTGAATATCTATGATTAGTATTCAAGGTTTATTACTGCTAAATGTGTTATCTTGGACAAAATAAGAGTTCTCAGAGTTCCTTAAAAATGCGGAGCAGAATAAATCCTCAGACAAATGGATGGCACATTATCCAAACCTTTCCTATCCAAAATTTTCCACATAACAATTTGCCCTTTTTTCAAAATAAATAGTGTTTCAATTCCAAACACCTACAATGGGTTGGAGGAGGTGAAGGTAGAAGAAAGTGAAGCAAAAATACGGTCTTTAAGGACATCCAGCTTTCTAGTGGAAGTAATATGCAATTATTTTCTTTTAAGCAGCAGTGATACTTTTAATTGATACAATATAAAGTAGTTTGATGTAAATCCCCAGAATGTTACACAGCATCGTATTGACCTTTTCTTTTGTGACCTGTCTCAGAACTATATTTTACAAAGATAAAAATAAGTATTTGCAACACACAGAGAAATGATCTAGATGAAGTAACAGCATATAAGACATAACAATACAAAACATATGTCTAAACAGATACATCTGTTCAGTTCTCAAGAACAAAAGACTTCACAGAGGGAGTTCTTGCAAACTAAATATTTGCCTAAAAAAGGATTTGGGTTTGTACTTCGATATTATGTTAACAGTCCTTTATGGCTTGCATTTTTTATGCAAAATAATCCGTGTTTTCATGGGCTACTGGATTTTCCCTTGTNACTTAGGACAATATGTGTCATCAAATGAACTATTTCATACTTCTATAAAATTTAAAGTGATTTCTGTTGGAACTAGTTCCATTGTTTTACTATTCCATAGTTTTCTATTTTGCAATCATGAATGAAAATATCACTACTGCTACTCCTACTACTACCACTATTACTGTTACTGCAGTAATGGCTAGTGGTAGTAGCAGTAGNCAAAAAACGACATATGATATTAAAGCTGTTTAACTACCCGAAGAACATTAGATTTATAGTGATGCACCTGTAGATGGTGCTGTTCCACTACATATCCGGCACAAAATCGGTTTAAAATTCATTACTTTGTCTCTTCTTTGATCTTTTGGGGTTTTTTTATTTATACAGTAAATGCAGCTTTTACATAAAATAGTTGGCTATATGTGAAGGCTAAACTAGATGGAAAATGATACCTAAAGATATAGCTTTCTTCCATGTNAAAATATTCAATTTTAGAAGCATTTCTATAACATATTAGCACACTTTGTAGGAGAAACCCTATGTAGTTCAACAAATTTTTTTTTCTTTAAGAATCTATCCCAGAACATGAATATTTGGTAACAGCACAGAATAAAAATTGATTTTACTTAGGTGTTTAAAACTTCAAAGTTTTTGACAGTACATAAATCAAGGAAAATTAAACACAATTAAAATTTAAAATGAAAGAATTAACGTTATAAGCAGGTACTAAGTTTTATTTACAGTGTAATTTGAAGGACTGTGAATAATTTAAATGAGAAATCTTTACCTCCTGGCACTTATGGGAGTATTTTTATTGATTTCAATGGTGTCATAATCACATATGGTAATCTTCCACCATTAAAGCCATTCATGAATACCAGTAGGAGGTCCAAATATTTCATAGGTATAAACATACTTATTGATCTTTCTGTTAGATTTGTTGGGATATGTACTTTGAGGATCTTTGTTTTGCCTTCTAAACAAACCCCTAAAACAACAACAACAAAAAAAAAAACCCAGAAACAAAACAAAACTCAGAAACTTGCTACTATTTATTTCCCTATTTTTTACTGCGAGAAGGAATTAATTACTTTTTCCACTTACTCTACAGAGTAAGAAGAGAATTTAATAATTAATGGATTATCAGGAGATCCTTTAGATGCCCTGTGCAACTTCAGTATCTCTGATGCTTCACTTCATTTGCTGCTTTATACAGAACATGCTCTTTGGGAAGACCAAGACAATGATATGGCACTTGGCAAATTGATGAATTAATTTAACTACTATTTAATTACATAGTTATTTCTGCAAATTGAATTTTTTTTTGAGCACTAAAGATAAGTTTTTAAGAAAGGAATATGAAGTAACTAATTTATCTTTTCATAGAATAATCCACTAATGTAAAATTTTTCATTCTGCTTTCAGAGTTGTAGTCACCTGCAGACATAATACGATAGCCTTCAAATTAATTATTTTTTACTTATACATAGTTTTCAAAGGCAGTAGTTGGTGTACAGTGTGCATCATACTCTGGTAGTATTACACAGAGATTAATCTTCAACCCATGTGGGAAAATATGCTGGAAAATATTTCCAGGTTTTGATTAATTTTCTCTGCTCTTGATTATGAAATCCTGTTTTCTTTCTTCCTTGGGAGGTTCATGATTGCCTTAACTTACTCCTATCCTTTGAATCTCTTGATTTTCTTTTTCTTCACAGGTCTATATTAGTTCAGTAAAAAGCAAAAACCTCTAAGCAGTCAGACTAGAAACTCCCATTTACTCTTAAAAATGAGGTTCATTAAGATGTTATCCATAGTGTCCTAAAACCAAGAAATAGAAAGAAAATTCAAATGTATTCTTATGGCATGGGAATGTATTCTGTGGTTCAGGGAAGAGTACCAGAAGAGAAAATTTGATGACGCTTGGAGAAATCTATGCCATGTATCACACAACATGTTTCAGTTCAGTTTGGTGAAATGCCAGTGAGGGTTTCTGTTTATGTTGTGTAAATAACAGCCTTGTCTGTGCCAAAAAAAAAAGACAAATTGTGTGTTTGGCAACATGTGTAACAAGTTTTGATAATTTAAAATTATATTTTACTTAAATATATTTCATTTCTAAAATAAATTTCCTTTTGTATATTAATTTAATTAATTGATATAATTTTTCTGGTCCTTATTTCTATAAATAATTAAAATTAAGTATTTTATGGTAGTGCTTAAAAAATTGCTATTGAATTTAGGAGAGTTAAAAATTATTTATCTAAAATTTTATTTTGACAGTGATATAAGTTTAATGTTTCATCTAGAATTTATAAATCTGTATTACTGATCTCTGCTGTACTAGGGAGTGCAGCACTGGAGATGGTGTCTCAACAGCACTGAGCAGTGTATCACTTCCCTAGGCTTCCTACTGTATTTTAGCTCGAATCCAGGGCTGCAGCATATCAGTGCATGAATTTCTCATTGTAGAGTAATAAATTAAATGTTATCAGATTTAAAATTAATTCCCAGTCTTTCAGTTAAGTATAGCATGTTGTGAATACTAGAGTCATGCCTTTTCCCAATTTTGACTTCAGCAAAAGCCATTGTACCTGAAAGATAATGCAGTGTCCAGCCCTCAGATTTTCAATTTTGAAAGAAATGGCCTTTCCAAGACAGAAATCACAGTCACTTGATGTCCAGTTATCACAAATTCAGTTAGTGTGTTCATGTAGATATTATTTTCAGTTGAATTCAAAGAGAGAGAAATATATGTACTTTTTGACACTACTTTTTTTACCAGTTCAGAGAGTACTTTATTTGACTTGAATAACACTCTAATTCTCCAACTAGTGTTTATGGACAGAATAAAATAAAAAAAAAAAAATCATGTTTCTTTTTCATTTTCTTTTACGACATCAAGAAATAAAAACATTATCTGCAAATATTTCTTACAGTCTTTGTTCCTGTTAGGCCAACTACTCATGTTGAGTAATTTTACAACATTGCAACTGAATAGGTCTCTTGGTCATTTCTAATTGCCTTTATAAATAACAACTTCTCATTACTGCCAGACCACAGTAACAAAGGCATATGCAACCTCAAAACTGGCAGGAACAACATGTTTACCACTGGGAAAGCAATGGTATGTGAATACCTTATCTAAACAAATACAAAAGATTAAGTCATGCATTTCCCAGGTCCAAAATGGCAGCTAATGTCCCACAACTACCATTGTCACAGGTATTCATTATAAATATAAAAAGGAATAAAAAAGTGCACTTCAGTAAAGTGAGCACCACAGAAAGACAGCAANTTTTTTTTTTTTTCCAAGCGCAGAATAAGAGATTTTACAGTAAGTACAGAATTAGATTCAATATTAATCAGGTGTGTGTGTGTACTTCATGCCTTTATCTGTTGCTGCTCGGAATTAAGTAATTGAGGAAGATAATTCTATTTTTAAATTGGTTTTTTCTCTGTTTTTCTTTGACAAACACTTTGATTGCAAATAATTTATACATACTTTAAAAGGTATTTTAATAACTGATTNAATAATTACCCTAAGGGTAACTGCTGAGATTAACTGTTTGGGGTTTGTTTGGGCTTGGGGTTTCTTGGGGGGAGGAGGNCTGATCAAAAAATTGAGATTAAAGAAAAGAATAAAATTCTGTCATCTAACCTCAATAATATTTAGTTAGAGATAATGTCATGTCACATTTGAACTCATATGATAAACTGAAAAAAAATAATGAATTTAAAATAAGTTGAGTCAGTGAAGATAATTATGGCAATTTAATGCATCTCAATTTCTCTTTCAAAAGAACATATAATTGCTCTGGTATTTTGTTTCCAACCCTCTTGTCTCTGAGCCAATATAAACTAAAATCAAACTTTTACAAGCTCACCTTTTTCCTTGCTGTTTAAAAAATCCTTATCTCACTGAGAGATTCAAAGGGCTCAGCATTCTCCTTGGGTCCTTCTCATAGTCCAGGTGTCATCATGAGGGAATATGCCTGGATTAAGGGAACAAGGGAGTTTCAACTGGGGAGGAAACAACACCCCATGAGGAATAAATTCCATTTGGTTCCTAAGACTGTCTTGAGATGCTGGCAACCTACCAGGTATAAAGGGTCATCCTTGACACATCTTTAAACATGTTGCAAACATTCATCCTTTTTCTTTCAAATTGCTGCAATGCTAAAACAGAAATTTATGTTTGCAAAATAAGTTTCAAGAATTTTCTTCATTTCATTCAAAGCATAATGCATTAGATTAGGACTTGTCCCATATCTATCTGAGGAACTGTCCAGGGATGGTGGTACCCATCCAGTTACAATAAAAATCTCAAAACACCACAATTACACTAACGACTAACATCCACTGCTGTCTTGTTGTAAGCTCCTGACACTTGGAAATTAGCTAAATTTTGGAGTTTTTTTGAACTTAGTTAAAAGGAATTAAACCTTTTTTAATGATTTTTTTCCCTCTGAAGTTAGTGTGATCAAGTACTATCAGCTCAGATGTGAGACTTATCATTTCCTTCACCAGGTCTTTATATTTTGAATAATATTGAGATCTTTTTAACTAAAGTTGGCACCTACTGCAGTAACTTTTAATATATCCTAAGTGGACTTATTTGTACAAATAATTATATGGGATATAGAATCTATCTGACTTAGCTAATAGGTGCTAGGTTGATCCTGTCTGGATGCCAGATGTCCACTAAAAATATTTTATTACTCCTCTTCTTCAGATTGCCGGGGAGAGAAAATGTAATTAAAAGTTCATGGTTTGAGATTAAGACAGGATTGCCATCATGGACAGACTGATGTGACTTGGGGAAATTAGTTTAATTTAGTACCAATGCAATCAGAGTAAGATAATAAGAAATAAAACCACCTTTCGCCCCTACTCCTTTCTTCCAAGGTTCAACTTCACTCCTGGTTTTCTCTTCCTCTTCCCCACAGAGGGATGGGGAATGGAAACTGCAGTCAACTCATCATATTTTTTCTGCTACTCCTTCCTCCTCATGGAGAGGACTCCTTACATTTTTCCTCTGCTCCAGCATGGAGTTCCCTTCCATGGGAGACAATTCTCCACAAACTTCTCCAGTACTGGTCATTTGGTCTTTCCCACAGGCTGAAGATTTTCACAACTGATCCAGCATTGTCTTTCATGGGGTGCTGTCCTTCCAACTTCACTCCTGGTTTTCTCTTCCTCTTCCCCACAGAGGGATGGGGAATGGAAACTGCAGTCAGCTCATCATATTTTTTCTGCTACTCCTTCCTCCTCATGGAGAGGACTCCTTACATTTTTCCTCTGCTCCAGCATGGAGTTCCCTTCCATGGGAGACAATTCTCCACAAACTTCTCCAGTACTGGTCATTTGGTCTTTCCCACAGGCTGCAGATTTTCACAACTGATCCAGCATTGTCTTTCATGGGGTGCTGTCCTTCAGGAACAGACTGCTCAAGCACAACAACCCCATGGGCTCAAAAGCCCTACCAACAAGCCTGCTCTAGCATGGATTCCTTTTTGCATGGATCCAGAGGTGCTGCTAAGAGCCTGCTTCAGTGTAGAGTCACGGCCTCCTTTGGATGCATCCAGCTGCTCCGGTGTGAGGTCCCCCAGGGGCTGCAGGGCAGTCTCTGCTTCCCTGTGGACCTCCATGGGCTGCAGGGGCACGGCTGCCTCACCATGGCCTGCACCTGGGGCTGCAGGGGAATCTCAGCGCCGATGCCTTGGAGCACCTCCTCCGCCTCCCTCTGCACTGGTGTGGCTGCCTGCAAGGCTGTTTCTCTGACATATTCTTGCTTGTCTCCCTGGATGAGCCTGCTATTCCCTCCCTGCCTTAACTGGGCTATCCCAGAGGCCTGCCACCATCACTGATTGTCCCAGCCTTGGCCAGAAGCAGATCCATCTTAGAGGTGGTTGATATTGGCTTTATCAGACATGTGGGTAGCTTCTAGTAGATTCTGAAAGAAACAGTCCCTATAGCTGACCCACTACCAGAACTTTGCCATGAAAATCCAATATAAAAAGCTAAATACCATAATTATACCACCAGAATCTGAACAGTACTGAGCATAATAAAACAGTTGGGGAATACCAGTATCAGGTATATGGTCACAATCTTCCAACTATATCAACATTTAGCTTGTGCTTCTGCCCAGTCTCATTTTCTACACCTTTCTTGCAAAGGTTTATGCAAAGTTTTATAAATTAATAGTATTTCTGAAGTTTAATGGATTTAATAAACATTGGATTTCATTATGTGACTTCTCAGGAACAATAAATGTATATTAAAATTTGTGTGGAAAAATACCAGTGCTCTGGGTGAAGATGTGTCCTAGGCTGACTGTATGATGCTTTTGTCCCCATTCATCTGTTTAGCCCAGAAATAAGTTTTGCACCTTTAAGACTGGATCTGAGAGTGAAGTGAGTAGAAGGAGAAACAAGCACTGGAACATCTCAGGCAGTCATTTTCAAAACATAAAGATAACACCTTCAGCATTCAGTTCTCCTGGACTCTGTGTTGTCTGGACAGACAGCGGAAAGCTCTTTTGTATTTTTTTGCTTTTTTGGTTAGTTTTGTATTTTTAATTAGCTGAGGTCAAAGGTTTTTGGGATTGTTCTGCTATTGTTTGATCCGGGGACAGCAGGACCATTGCCTGGGAGTCCCCCCCAAGCTGCAGCCGAGATGCCGGGCCCAGGCCTTGGAGAGGGAGAGAGAGAGAGACTTGGGCCTTGGAGAGACTGAGACTGAGAGATGGAGAGAANACTGAGAGACGGAGAGAAAACCGAGGACACACCCACAGAAAGGACTTTCTGAGTTTGCCATCTCTTCAGAATGGCAAGAGGTTTTATTGTGTAGTATTGTTCATTCTTTATGCTTTTGGGTGTTTTGTTTGTTAAATAAATATTTTTTTCCACTTTTCTCCAAGGAAATCTGTTTCCCAAACCAGCTGGGAGTAGGGATGGCTTGGCTCTGCTTTTCTGAAAGGACCCCTTTGGAGGTTTCCTCCTAGATTTGCCCTAAACCAGGACAAGATGTCTGCTTGGATTTATGCAATACCTCACACAGTCATATATTAATCTTGAAAACATTGAAATTAATCTATAGCACAAATAATTAGGCATTATTTTCTTCTGTATCCTACTTATTAATGAAAATTAAAAATGTATTGCAAACAGAAGTAGCATGGGTCTACCAATTATGTCAAAGCTGTATTATTATAAAACATATAATGAGCACCTATTTTCTTGTCAAATTATAAAAATATAAACTGAATTAATGTTTATTATTGATGTTTTATTCATGTATTAATTATTTATAAGCAATGTGAAGTTCCATTTTATATATAAAATGTGACTGTCAATAAATTCACATAGCAACTGGAAGAAATTTAAATGTCTCTCCTAGAGAATATAGTAATAAAATGGAAAATGTGGGCCTTTTTAACATGTATCTTCAGAAACAGAGTAATTTTTCATTGCTGACATGTCTGCTATATTTTATTTTGGTTTTCTTCTTCTCAAAATCATAAGAATTCTCAGGAAAAGGTCTTTTCTTAATAAGTACTTCTTCACATTTACCATTACATACATGGATATTTTAAAATGATCATCTGTCAATGCTATGGCATAAAATTTAAACTTATTAGCCATGCAAATAACTTGACCAACAGATTTCATCAGCACCTTTTCAATTCTGTAGACAACATGAAAAAACCTCAAACAGAACAAGACAAAGCTGTTCTGCCACTTGCTAGCATTAAAGAGTTGCCAGCTAGAAGTTTACATACCTAATGATATAGCACTAAAGATAAGTAAAAAATTATGCTTAAAAGATTTGATAATATTAGTTCTTATTTTTTATTAGTGGATTTAAACTGAAAGTGAAATTTAAACCACTACGAAGTGAAAAATGGATGTTAGCTGTTAAAGAAGCAACTTGATCAAAATACCATGATGCTGTTTAAAGGATAAGGTGAATTAATCTTTATCAAAGTGTTTTAATGTTTAATATTCTAGCTAAGACTTAGAAGAGATAACTTAAAGAGAGTATTCAATGTGAAGACTGGGGGATTTTTACATGAAATATTTTTTCTTGAATTTCAACAAATCTTGAAGAGAGCAGACAAGACTTTCTTAAAACATTTGTCACTTTTGAGTCCAAGGGGATTCAAAAACTGGTTTCATGCGAACTGGCAGCCTTTAAGGATTTTTTTAATTCTTGCCCCATTATCTATATCTCTTAGATCAAAACTTTGATCTGAACCTCTTTACAGGTTTAAATATGTCACCCATTCATCTTTACATATCAAAAACCCCAGTTCCTCCATCTCACCAGTCACTTAGTTATGATAATCATATTGCTATATATATAGTTGTCCCAAAGACAACACATTTATAAATGAGAACCATGTACTTAGCTGAGTAAACACTTGAATAGTGTAGAATTCCACAAAAGCACATTTTAGTGTCCTCTTAACTGATTTAATTTCATGCAAAATCCAATCTTACCAGAATTCCCTTTGAGTCAGAGTTTTCCATTAATTTAATGGTGATAACAGAACCTTTTCCTTCAGTAGGATCTAAAATGTCTCTGTAAAGAATTTCTCAGTTATGGTCAGTCTGTCATGCAACCAAACTACCATGTTCTTGTCACTCTCTTTCAAACAAACCACACACAAAAAACCTGTGTTTAGAAAATGAGCTCTCTAAAAAGTGAGACAAGTCAAATTACCCCAGCTTGACATCTAGATGACTTCAAAATTAAGTAACTTACCTGTCCTATAAAGCACATCTCCTAAAAGAAAAAGTTCCTCCCAGTCATTACAGCTGTACTTAGTCAAGGTTGGGCAAAAACCACAGAAGTAGCAACTTTTTGCAACTATTTCTAGCAAACTTGTTAGGTATGTTGTCAATATCACTCAACTGTTCAGCTAAGCATTAAGCTCCCAGAATAGAGATTGTTTCTGTATTGCATTTAATGAATGTGCTGAATACAGTGGTTCTTTGTTTTAAATACAGAAGAATGTCTCTGTAAGCTAGAATGAGTACTCAGAGTTAAATATCTGAGATTCACATACTTCCAATGCTAAAGTAGTAGATGATAAATGGATCCCCTGACTGTGTAAGAAAGTAAGGAATATTAAAAATACAAATGTGATGTTTTAAAAGAGCTGTATGCTCATCATGAGCTGTAGGAGAATCAGAAAATACAAAGGAATAGTCTTAAAAAAAAAATAGTGAAGGAAACATGGAATTCTTAATTTAGGATAACTTTCTGGATGCAGAAGAGTCAATGCTGATATCCATGTCTTCCTTCAAGTGAAAAAGTGGGCACAGAGATTTTAAATTTTAACTTGTCTGTGGTACTTCTACATTTTCACACAGTAGTTGAGGTCAGAGAAAACCTCCAGAGCTCACGTAGTCCAACCTCTCTGTAGTCCCCCTCTCTGTAATGGTGTCCACTACAGCAAGTTCCTCAGGGCAATGCCCAATCAGATTTTGAATATCTCCAAGGTGAGAGACCACAATCTTCATAGGCAATCAGTGTTTGAACATCCTCACACTATTTTCCCTCCTTTTTCTTCTTCTTATGTCTAAATCCCATATTTCAGTTTGTGGGTCTTTATTCTGCAGTAGTTCAATAAGAACGATGNTTAAAAAAAAAATAGTGAAGGAAACATGGAATTCTTAATTTAGGATAACTTCCTGGAAGCAGAAGATTCAATGGTGATATCAATGTCTTCCTTCAAGTGAAAGTGGGCACAGAGATTTTAAATTTTAACTTGTCTGTGGTACTTCTACATTTTCACACAGTAGTTGAGGTCAGAGAAAACCTCCAGAGCTCACGTAGTCCAACCTCTCTGTAGTCCCCCTCTCTGTAATGGTGTCCACTACAGCAAGTTCCTCAGGGCAATGCCCAATCAGATTTTGAATATCTCCAAGGTGAGAGACCACAATCTTCATAGGCAATCAGTGTTTGAACATCCTCACACTATTTTCCCTCCTTTTTCTTCTTCTTATGTCTAAATCCCATATTTCAGTTTGTGGGTCTTTATTCTGCAGTAGTTCAAAAAATATGATTTTAGCATTGTTAGTGTTAGATTATGTGATTAAAATATAATTGCAGTAAATACAAAAAGCACCAAATATCAGTAGTACAACAGATGACCAAACTCTGGTTATCTTATCAGTGAAAATGAAGTGAAATAACTACTTTTAATGTTTCACACCAAGGTGGGGCAACTAAAGGAAATCTTTTCAGAATGCATTGTGATATAAAAGTAGTTATCTGCAAAGTAAGTTAGGGATTATATTAAATGGAAATGTAAGACTTTTAACTATGGATAAAATTGTCTTCATACTTGTGTGAGTACTTTGTGTGATTTTGTGGGTACTTGAAAAGACAATGCTCTGTACTCATCTGTGTGGCTTATGTGTATGTCTTGGATATTAAGTGTGTGCAAGTGAGTATGCACACACTTATTGCCAGCCAGTGCACAGCCCCACACTGGCCTGCTGCAGCCACACCTGGCAGGCAGGGGAAAGGACAAATCCATCAGTGTCATGAAACCCACCAATTTAAGCTGTCTCTAACAACTGAACAGAGACTGCCTTGTGCTAAGGGATTTACCTTAACTGGAGCTGGGCTGAGCTGAGCTGGTTTCAGCTCCTTGCTTAGGACCTGTTGCCTCCCCTGCCTGAGCATGAGCTCTGCCAGTGCCTGTGTGGGAAGGTTCACAAACATTTTTTCCATAGTTGTTGTCTAAGAGTCAGTGGGGTGGCTGAGCCCATGAAGGCTTTGGGACCACCCTTGGACTCAGCTGTGAGCAGCCAGAGAAAATCAATTAGTAGTAATAAATTTTAAAAATACACCCACACATCTTAAGACTAAGAGGAAGTAGCTTTGACTTTGAATATTGAACTCCTTACACTGAAGTCCTCAGGATGTTGATGGCTCCTGGTAACTTTCAACTCTTATTCTTCAGGAAGACAGAGACCATAAACCTTAGGACTTGGAGGGACATTGCAAGGGTAGAACCAACACTGATTACAATGCACAAGTACCAGGAATTTTATGTATAATAATTATGTCTGTATTTTGATAAGAATTTTCAATGTTAAAGTTGACTTTTAGGCTGTTACATTAGATTAAAAATAATTTTTTTGGCTGCATATAGGTATATAGTCTGTTCCCTTTTTTTCTGGGCTATTATATTAAATATACATATACCAAAAAGACTTCCATTTAGTGCAGTAATACTTGGTCCACTGATAGGTACATAAAAAATTTGACTGACCTGACCTTATAACTTGTGTTTTTCCTTTGGGAAATTATACTGCATTTTTAAGATGTATTACACATGTGAAAAATCACCCAGCCAAGGAACAAACGAGAAAGGAAAACAGCTAACAGTGATAATCAATGGACATGTTCTGGATGTTTTTTCAACACTTTGCTGTTTCTGACCAGAATATACTAAAAATTCCTCTGTGTAATGGCTAAGAAGATCAAGTGTAACTTGCTAAATGGTGAAAGTATAGCTGCCACTGGAGACCATCAATGAACAGATCTATATCTTCACTCTTACAATTTTATCTCACTTCTGGTACTAAGACAGTGTACACTACTGCAACCAATAACCAGTGGTAAATGAGACTGCATACTTTATGAGGAAGAAAAAAACCAGAGTAATGTAATGTTTATTTTTTCATAGATTGAAGTAAAATAAATAAATAAAATCTGTAAGGCAAAAAATATCCATCTAGAGAATTTCATCTGCACTGTCAGAAGTTTCCATTTGTACCATCACTGACTTTTTCTTCACCTTATCCTTTCCATTTTTTATTCTCTGATGATCATTTTATACCTCAATATGTTCTTTCTTGTCCTTTTGCATTCTCATTTTTTCAGCTGGTCTTCTTGTGTCTTTTTAGTTTGACTTCTCTGCTTTGCTGTCTTGGAAATCATTGACCTAAGTTTCCACTGTTAACATAAAAAAGCTGTTTGTGCCTATACAGAAAGCAGGTTTTAAGTATTTCATAATTCTTTTGACTCACATCTCTGCTGTGTTTACACAGGCTTGTTCTAGTTAGGCCAGCTGTAGAAGCATGGAAGAAATGTTTGTGCAGGATAATGCATCAATCCAGGCAGCCTGAACCACGAGGAGGGAAGGCAGGATGCCATCCTGATCTTTCCCTCTTGTGCATCTCTTCAGGATACTTCTTACATTGCAAGTGCTCAAGAACTAGTTGGAAGATCAGATTTTAGCTCTTGAACTTGTGGGAGCACGAAAAATCCCAAAGAGAAATTCTAGGGTGCTAGCATTCTCTGTGCTGGCCAAGATATTGAGAACTCAACATGCTTTTTTCCTTTTGTGCAGTCAGGGCAGTTACTAATTCCTTGCTATGTTTTAAGAGCTCTTCTGGTGGCATTATACCCCACAAAGGCAGGTGTCAATCCTGAAGGGTTGGTGACTGCCAATTCACATACTCAGCGCAAACACCTTGGTATCACATGTTATGCTGTGATTAACTACTTTGTGTGAAAATGATATATTTGTATGGAGAGTCCACCTTTTCTCGTACAAGTGGAACTGTTGTTTATTCAATTGAATAAGTAGCATTTGTATGCAGCCTTAATCATGAACATTTTGGAGATTGGCATCCGGCACTAAGCACAATCCTGTCAAATAACTGGCAGTGGATTAACTGTGACACCTAGAAACATGCCAAATTCTGACAGAATAAGAACTTGCTGTGTACCCAATGTCAATCATTCACTGAGTGCCACTCAAAATACTTATCCTGTTAGTGATGACATCAATCTGCTTTGGCATTCAAAATGCTGCTGCCCTTTGAATACAGAATTGAAAGGAACAGACAAAAGCCTAAAGTGCACGCACTTTAGCAACCACCTATCCTTTCTTCATAACTGGGACTACCTCCCATGTGGAGATGCTGCTTTATTAATGGACCAGTTAATTAACTCAGGTGTTTGCAAAAAAAAATATCTATTTAATACTGATTGCCCTACAGGCAGGCTCACTTGCAAGCACTCAAAAGTAATTTCCATCATGTACTAAAACTTCCAGAGCCACTTAGGTCTAGTTCTAGTTACATCCCAAGTTGTAGAAGTCTACACATATTAATAGCAACAATTAATGTACAGCAAGGGTGACACACACTTTTATGTGTCAGCATGGTTATTAAAGCACTCACTGCCTAAGTGAGAGAAGACCTAAGTTCAACCTGAGGGGTTTCAGAATTGTAACAACCAGATGTTTAGGCTTACATTTATTTGATCTTCTCTTACCTTCATAAATCCTGCATTTCTGCCTGCACAGTGAGCTAACACAAAAGGAGCATTGCATTTTCTCTTTTCCTTTTCAGTCTGTCTTGTTCTGTAATCCACCAGAGTGAGCATGACCTTGTGAAGTAGGTGATGAAGCTGAAAAGGAATTTGAACACATCTCCTATTTCCTGGGCAAGTGTTCTAACTATTCAAAAGAGGACTAGTTCTGCAGCAGTAGTGATGGATAAAAAAGTGAACTGTGTTTTTTAAGTCCTGTACTTTGGGAAAGGAGTCCAGATCATCCTTGGCTAAAGATCACTAATAAAAAAGTCTGAGGCAAGTTCATAAGCTTAAAAAAAAATGGGCTAATTATTAGGATAGCTCTCTTTCCCTTCATCTTGCAAAGTTACTCACAGCTGAAACAATAAAAAGTACTCCTAAGCCTTAAGCATAGCTGAAAATACCCTTTTCCACAATGTATGTCCTATTAGCCATGGATAATTCCTTGTTCAGCATGTAGAAGCCACAAGTAACTCTTTGGAGAAGTCTTTCTCAACAGAAGACTTGGTGTTTGTTCCCCTGAAAAATCTATCTCAGACACTGCAATGGCTTATTTTGTCTTTGAGCTACGTAAATTGGACATTTGTTTCAGAGAGATCATTTATAGAATCAGATTATCAAATACTCTTATGGAACAAGCTATCATAAATTATGTGCTTGTTCTGTTTTGCTCCAGGTAGGTTTCAAGTAGCATATTTAGGCAAAGGGCACACCAGAACTTCTGTTCAATTAGAAAGCTCAATTAGGAACAGGATTCTTGTTCCTCTATGATGCCAGGTGGTCCTAATTCCTAGGCATTTGTAGGCTTACTTAGGACATCTAAAAAAAAAATAGTAATGACTTAATCTGGACTAGCAAAGGTGATATGACCATTTATAGTGCAGATGTTCTCAAAAGGCAAGTAGATCTTAGAATATTAAATACTGTCCCTTCTCATTATCAGACACAACTGCACAAAATTCCTTCCATAAGTTTAATAATTTCCTTTCTAATATATTATTTACTCAACTTGATCTTTTAGAAGACTATTCCAGAAAGAAAATAAATCTGAGGAAGGTCTAACAAGCCTGAAGCCAGTTTTTCACAAATGCAGGACTGAGGTGTCATGTCTGTATTCCATCATGGTGTGCAAAAATAGTNCACTTGCTTAGAGTTGTCTGAGGTATTGGAACAAAGTCAACACTGCTGTAAGTTTAAGCACCAATCAACTTGATAGTTCCATAAACTGTGACTAATTTTTTCCTGTTTTTCATTTGTCCTTGATAATATACATAGACAATTAGTTGTGTACAAATCTTGTATTAAACATCCAAATCTCATAAGGAGTTTGAGCTACTGATCTGAATCTGATAATTCCACTGAAAAAAAAAAAAAAAAGCCCAGAAAATGTTAGGTATTGAACTGCCAAAGTACTTTTAAGGAGCTGAGCATAGTGTGTGCAATACTGCATCAATGGCTCAAAAAGGCATTTTTCTGCTGCTGTCATGTGGAGGTCACTGTTTGCACCCTAGTAAATAGCTGCGATAAAACCTGAAGTATTACTGACTTGCTTAAAATTCAGCCAACGTGGAACAAGTGCAACTGTCAGCAATAGGAGGCCTTGAATAGCTGTAAAGGTTAAATATCAATTTGTTTTAAAAAAGAAGTCAAACTTGATTCTCTACCATAAACTGAAAATCTGATGGCATTCAACCCATTAACACTCCTGTCAGACACTTGAATTTAAAGTGTTTGACACCCCCCCAAAGCACAGCACACTTTTATTAAATATAGATTACTTTGTATAGGGTTTTTGAATGTTCTCTTTTAATCTGAAGGGCATATCCAAAATTTTTGAAGGGTGTTAAATTTACTTAAGCTTATGTCTAATTTTTTTTTTAAATTTTCAATTAAAGATTAAGTGATGAGAATAAATAGGACTTGAAAATAGCAAATGAATTTTAAAACACATTTGTGGTTCCACTGAAAAAAAGAATTTTACAATTTAAAAAATATTTGAAGCTTACAATTTAAAATTGGATTCCACTAAATCACAATAATTAGTATCACATCATAAATGACAATAACAATAGTAGCAGATATACCAAGACTTTCTTTACCACTACAAAACTGGAAAGTGTTGAGATCTGAAATCAAGCAGAAGTTTATTTTTCAATATTTAAATCGAGCAAATTCTACAGCTTCATATATTGATTATCTGAGATATTTCTGATATCTGCTGGGTAGAAAACAGCATTTTCTCAGTTGTTCAACATTTGGGGGGTTTTGTTGTTGTTTCTAACATTTTTGGTATTGTGAAGGCATTCTACCAAATCTTCCTGGTATCTGCATTCATTGATTTTTCTGCCTTCAAAATCTGGACAGAAGCTAAATGCTTTCCTTGGTGGATACTTCCAATTTGTAAGGTATTTCAATTTGTTTTTTCTTGTGGTACAAACAGAGTAATTAAGATTTCTTTTCCAGTTGCTGTAAAAAATAGTGCAGGATTGCTTATCTCTGATATGATTTCTAGCTTGTTTGGATTATCTTGATCCTTTTTATTATAAATTAATCTATCCTCTTTACTTAACAGTATTAACCTATAGCACAGGCTGCTAGCAGCAGAAGTCTTTGTTGCACAGCTTCTTTGAACTCCTCAGATATATCAGCATGTAAGTCTATATCTTAGATTAAAACTATAATGTATATAATGCATATAAATCCTTTGGTTGTAAGCATATAGATTAGAGTTTTCTCAGGAACAATACTGTTATAAACGAACAGGTGAGGAATTAATACTTGAGCTCTTCCTGTCTGGACTTTTAGGAGAATTTATGCACTAAAAGCCTCTGCTGTGGAGGCTGTTTCCCATTTATGCATCCACCAGTGCATGTGCTCTCATGTGCCTACATGAGTTTGTCCACTCAACTCCTGTGAGTTCCTGCCCTTTTGGACCATGTCCAAAGGTTTTTCTTCGTGTTTTCGGGCACCAGCTCTTGGCTCTGTTCTCCTCTAGGCGGCAACAGAGGAGGGAGAAATACAAAGTCCTACCCTGGCTTGAAAGAGGCAAAAGAATGAGGATCAAGCGAAAGAGAGAAAGCAAAAGACAGAGAAAAATGGGAGGGTGTTGTGGTTTAAAGGACAACAACTTTTTTTTTTTCTCCTTCCTGGGGGGGGGTTCTTTGTTTTCCTACTTCCGCCGGGACAGTTTCCAGCAGAGGTGAGGAGCCCACGGATTGGCTAATTTTAAGATGGGCACTTCATGTAGCCACTTGAAATTAGAGGCGTCTTTGCGAAGCTTACATTTTTTTAGGAGCGGGAAGTTGGAAGCTCTCTGCTATTTCCGCCCGCGTGGAAGGTAACTCCGGCATGGCCCGGGCCGGCCGCTCCGGGGCCGTGCCGGGGCTGCGGCCGGGGGC
>VZTR01006513.1:0-52608 GCA_013400775.1 Chaetops frenatus | reverse complement strand
CACAGGGGAGAGCTTCACCCAGCTGGCCCGAGCTGTTTCATGGCTATTACTCACTTGTGATACACAAAACCCCACTGACACTCCTCTGCACCCCGGTCTGATCTCCCCCGATAAACCAGGCTGCACTTCAGAGATCAGAGCCAGGCTTTCATCCTCTGGGTTCAGTTTTCCAAACACAAATAAGATAAGAGCTGTACAGTATGATTTGGAGAAGGGTGGTGCCAGCAAAATGTTCTGGATAATGATTAACTTCACTGTGCACATACATATATATGTGATACAAAGCACAACTGTGTGTACTTTGTCTCAGACACTCACTTGCAATTATTAGTGGTACAGTTACTTTTTAAACTGAAGAAAGTTTGACTTAAGACTGGTTTCTTCTGCTTACCTTGCAGTGGCATTCTCCATTGGTCTTATTGCAATCAGAATCAAACCCTTTACTAGTCTCACAATTACATGGGCCACAGATGGGATTTCCCCACCAACCTCTGGGACAAGGCAGGTCAATCCTATTAAAGAAAATCAAATTGAAAGAAAGTTATTTTAAGTTCCCTCTTAAAATGTGTGGAAAAAAGGCTGTGGGCCAAATCTGCACTAAACTCCGTCAGCTTACTGGCAGTAATGTATCTCAAGCAACAATCAATACATATATAAATATAAATACACTATAATATGGGAAAATTTAGAGTGGCAGTGCTATGACACCCTAGAGGGAATGCTTCTCTCTAAGTATTTTCAAGTGCAGGTGGCTCTGAGCCTGTGCTCTGGTTTATCTACCAACACAAAATGCCTTGGGGCACAGCTCCCCCACACTTTATGTCCCATTCCCCATCCCCATCCTGCCCCAGCCCTGCTGTGGGCTGCAGGGCTTCTTGTCCAGCCCACAGGGACATCAGCTCAGGTGTAAAGCTGTTTGCAAGCTCATCCTGTAAGAAGAAGCCACTACTTTTAGCTGACCTGGCTTTCTCAGACTACACTACAAGGTTCACAAAAGGGTCTGGAAAGCCCTGGACTGCCACAGGAGAGGCAGAGGACACATGGTTGGGGACATGGAAGAGGAGAAGGTGGCAGCTTTGATCTGGACTATGGATCAAAGACTATGATTCAGACCGAATGCAGCAGCACTGGAAGCTAAGCAGCAAGCCAAAAGCCACCCCTGCTGAAGGAAAACTCCCATTCTCACTGATAATATTTCCAGTGGGTGAGCCTCTGAGCAGGTTATCCCACAGATGCCCCAACACTAGTTCTGGCAAGGAGACCTCTGATTCTCTGGTAGCTGGGAGTCTTTGTCAAGCAATAGCCAGAAGGACAACTAATGCACAAGGTATCCCCTCGCTGCTGCTCATTTTAGGAAAGCAAACCTATTTGTGTCTGTTTTGAAGACCACTACCAATTTTATTTACAGTAATTGCTAGGTTTGTACTTCTGTGCTTTAGAATATGAAAACCACAATGTTGCACTCGACACGATGTCAGCAGATAATAGCAAGGGACAATGTCTCTGTGTCGCTAATCCAGAGGAATGAAAGACAAATCTGGCAACAGCATGGCCAACATTTGCAAGCCCACACAACAAAAGGCAGAGGAAGAAGCTTGCAGTTTTCAAAGGGAAGGAAACATCACATGAGCCATTCCTAAATGGGCAGACAAATGCACTTCATTTGCACATCATTAATGGCCCATATTACAGTAAATCAAAGTGCCGCCTCTGGGATAAGACTGGTTACTGAATGCTTATCTGAGACCAGGAAGCTGCTGACGAGGGAATCAGCACACAAAGAAACAGACATAGGCCCCCAGAGTGCCCAGAAGAGATGGCTCTTTGCCAGCCCAGAGGCTGGACCTAAACTGCAGAGAGACTTTATCTTGCTACAGGCCACCAAACTGGTGCATCGCTCTGTGTGCTGGGGAAGCTGGAGAAGAGATGCCAAGCAAACTCAGGCCAAGCCCACCACAAAGTACGGGTGAGATGCAGTGCTGTGTAACACAGCAGAACTAGTAGAGCCTCTGGGCAGCTGATGAAGAAAAGTAGCTCCTGAGTAACATGGAAGTTTGTCTAGTTTCTAGGAACAGCTCAGGAATGCTAAAAGGTGAGGGAGCCTAAAATACCCTTCAAATTGTAACAGGAAAGTTTATTGGAGCAGAACAGAACGTGGGAGGACTACTGCCTTAGATGAAGAGCTACCTGGAAGGATCAAGAAACCAAGAACAAAATAATTCTCTTACTTGCTTTCACAGTACTGTCCATAGTAGTTTTGTCCACATTCACAGGTGTAGCCGTGGGATGAGCTAGGTTTGTGCACACATGTGGAAACATGCTCACATGGGTTCAAGTTACATACATCAACACAGTCTCTCCCAAAGTACCCTGGGGAGACAAGGTAAGAAAATTACAGCAACCATTGTAATTTACAATTTACATGTCTCCAAAAGATTGTCTGTCTTAAGCCTATAACACTAACAACACATCTTCAATAATCAGTAGATTCCCCCTGAGATACTGTCAGAAATGAAGCACTCTTTTCCCCCTCAGACAAAATGATAGTAAGCTGTTCTTTTTGACAGTCTGTTACCATGTTTGAGGCACCCTTGTGCCTTTGGTTCCCAGTTTTATACTCAGGGCATGTGCTACAAATAGTTTTGTTTTCTCTTGCTGCATGTATGGGAGGTGACTGTGCTGGGTGCTGACAGCATGTGCTGGCTACATGCTCCAAAACAGAGAAAACATTCAAAGTATCTTGACTAGGATGTGGAGTGAGAGACTAAAATTCAACTCAGAAAAGGCTGAGAAAGAGAAAGAAAGAAAAACATAAAAAGGGGAGGTGCATAGGAGTCCTTTGGACCAGAGACTGTCTTTCTGTTTGGTGGATACATTGCCTGGATTCTTAGCCCAGGACTGCAGCTTCCAGGGTGCTACAGTAAGAGTGAGAAGGGTAATAGTGACTGGAAGAGGAAGAATCAGGAGATTAATATTTTTCTAGCACGCTGCTGCTGCTGCTGCTATGCTGCTTCTCATGAGTGCATGAAGGTATGATCCAGCTCCCATATGAGTGCAAGGGGTGGTCACCAGCTTACCTGGGTCACAGACACAGGAGTAGCTGTCCCAGTCATCACTGCAGTAGCTGTGCTGGGGACACGGGTTGGAATCACAAGGGTTATCCACTTCGCAGCCCTCCCTCACGTTAATCTTGATAGCCTGCTTCATGTTGAGTGTTGCTATGTTTGTAGATGTCTCTCCCATTCTTACTCCCTGGTGACAAAAGACAATTATTTTAAAATTAGAGTCTTCTTTCAGAGGACAGTATTATGTGTTTCACTGTTTTCATCAACAAATAAGGCTATATTTTAAAGAAATCACCTCATGAGCCAAACCCAGATTTTTTTTTCAAATATTTTTCCCCTATATGATCAGATTTGTACCTGGAAAAGTGGATAAACTTTAATATTTTGATTGTTAGATGATTTTTTATGGAGAAAACAGAAATGAAAAAGGGTGGATGAAAAAGAAACTTCCTCTCCCCCTCATTTTCACCTGGATGTTTTCTCATGAGTTCAAAATTTATTTTTAATTTATTTTTCATTTCATACCTGCATACATCCATAAAACCCCTGCTGAACAGAGACTTGGTCTCCAGAGACACCTCCCACAATGATGCTTTTCATTTTCAATCCAGGTAGTTGATTTCCAATCTGCACAGAGCTCTGTGAGGAAAAGGACAGCTGATAAGAAGCACTATCATTCTCTGTGACACAGACAGCCTGCTTTCTGTAGAGATGGAGTCAAGCAGTAGCTGACAGTAGATTACATTAAAAATACCAAAGCAGTGAGGAGCCAGACAATTGGAATGCATCTTTTTACAGACTTGTTTGTAAGATATCTTATCATAAAGCTTAATAAATTAATATCATTGATTAGGCATAAATCACTGCAGAACATGTCTCACAGGATTTGTTCACAGTCCTTTATCCTACTTTCTCCTAAAAGCCTTTGTCCAGTGCTCAGTGGCAAAGTTATGATGCTGCCTTACCTGGTACATGCCATAGTCCAAGGACATGACAGCGAGGTACTTGAGATCTTTACCATCTTTTGCACTCTTCAGCTCTATTAATAAATGATGCCATTCCCCATCACTGACCCGTGACTGGCTCATCTTCAAACTAGCAACCTGGCTCAGGCCACTGTACACTTCAAACTGCACATAGTTGTTTAGTATCTGTTGGAGAGAATAATCATGTCTTTTTTTGCTACATATTTGTACTTGATGCAGAAGGAGGTGAAGGGCAAGATAATAACGTTTCTTAAGACAACTCAAAAGGAAAAAAAGCCCAAAGAGTAGAGATGGGAATGCTTGCAAGAACTCCTTGTATAACTTTGGACATTCAGACTCCAACTTCTCTTATGGGCAAAAAATCCCCAAAGCAATAGACACATTTTTTACATCTATATTAATGCCCACTACTACCTCTGACTAGAAAAAGAATCTTAAATGAATATGATTTTTATAATGATATTTTGATCATTGATTTTTTGATCTTTATAAAAGGCTAAAGTAATGATATGTTTTTATTGACGTGCATTTAGTTAGGTGGATGAAGGTAGTTCATCTGGCCATATCCACTGATGGGGGAGTATTAATTCTTTTCTAATCAAAGGCAGCCACGCTTTTACCTGAATGTTGATCTTGGATGCAGCCCCAGCATTGGCTTGCATCAGCATGCCATTGACTTTGCGGGTTCTGAACATCAGCCCAATGTACCACGGCACAGAGATGGTAATGTCAAGGTCACTCCAAATGATAATGCTCTCACCACTGAAACGCTGAGGAGAAGGCATTGCTGTGAAACAAAATACAGAAGAGAAGTAGTTGGTATTCCTCAGGACAAATGTTAAGAGGAAAAGTGATGCTATGTGGCAGTGATGACACAAGGGAGCTAGTCCCTCTTCCACTGAGCTATATTCAATCTACCATGGATTAAGAGCTGGTCTTGGGGAGTTACTGTGAAGCAGCTGATAATACTGCAAATTCACAACCTACCCTGGTTGTGGGGTAGGCATCTTGTCTTGGTGCCTGTACTCAAAAGCAGCACCTCCACACTGCTATAGCATTACCCACGTGAGAGCTGTTCCTAGAAAGGAAAGCTCAGGATCTCTGCTGATAGGGTTCTGCTGGTGAGTGGGTGGACAGAGCAGGAAGTATGAGGGCAACAGTTGCTGCAGATGTTTTCAACATAACCTTGATTACCTGCTTCTAATTAACAGACTAAACACAGGAAAAGGCTGGGAGGCAACAGGAAATATGAATTAATTATGAATACTCCAGGGCCAGATTATTCAGCTGTCCCAGCTACACAGCCTTTTCACAGGGAGAAAGTTTGTGTGGAATTGCCTAAATCATCTGCCTTAAATATCCTCAAGTGACATTGAAAAGTTGCCTTCCTCTCTAACCTTCTACAAGCACAGCTCCTATGGGGTGACACCAATGACAGCCTTTGATAGAAAGCACGTTGCTGATGGAAAATAGAGGAACACCCATCCCCTCGGACTTTTAAAGTTGTTACTTTGGGTAACAGAAGCTACAGTCCCATGAATTAGTTGATCCCACTGATTAGAAGCATAAATTAGGCCATGGGAGCCTTGTGCTATTTGCAACACCTCATATGACATCTCCACTATGTGTGGAACCTTGTAGTGGGATCTGCAGTCAGTCCCTGCCTGACATCATTGCTCAAGGGCAAGTTGGTGAAGTTCATGGCAGCTTTTTGCCAGTGGAAGCAGGCCTTAGAGACTGGGTACAACCACCACAGACTAGTACCCAGCCTTCATGTGCTGAGTCCATGTAGTTGGTCAGTGAAATGACAGGGCTTAATAGTCTTTCCCCTTCTGCTCCACACTACCATATCTGCTGACACTTTCTGAATTTTTTGTAGTGGGAGAGATCATGTATATACAAATGCATACGTGTTATAATGAAATGGTAAGTCATTAGAAAAAGGTTGAGGGATGACACCATAGCAGAAAATGGAGTAAAGTTGATGTGAAGTTGCATTTTTTTGAGGAATAAAGCCAACCCCAGATTCTCATACGTCTGCCTTGCTGGTATCTATAAAGGGAAAGGTTGGGGTGGGGAGTGGAGTGCAGGGGTTGGAGTAAAGTGCAAGCTCTTTAGCTCCCTGTTTTTGAGAAACAAAAAGTCAGGGAGTAGTGGGCTACCACTAGTCAAGCCAGAGGTGTAACTTGGCTTGCCCTTCCTTAAGATGTGGTTACCCAAGCACCCCACATCAGGTTAAGGGCAGGCAGCCCCAAGGGGCAGCCCTTCTCCCTCCTGCTCCAGCCTGTGATCTCCCCTTTGCAGGAATACCACAAATGCCAGAGAGGGCATGTGGGGGAACAACTGCAGTATAGCCTGCTTTTGAAAACCAGATGGCAAGGTAAAAAAAGATTTTCACCAGATACAGATGTCCTTAGGTTGCTTAAAACTTGAATGCAGTGCTTGAGTTCTGGCTGTCTGGGCCAGGGCACAGTTCATCAGCCTACACTCCACCATATCAATGTAAAAGTAACCAGGACATCAATACTGAACAGGATTATTTTCTCTTGCTCCACCTGTGCAAAAGTCAGCCTTCTCCTTCCTCATCTACCCTGCTGATCTTCACAATGGTCAGCAAGGTTGGACCTCAGCTTCCAACTTTGCTGCTGGCTTTCTGGACTGTTGCTGAGATTTTTGAGCCCATCTGCCTCTGGAGTGCAGAGGCAGGATGCAAACTTGCTGAAGGCTGGGAATGCTGTTTGCAAGCATTTTGCCTTTGCTCCTGGGAGAACTGGACTGGCATGGCAATTAGCCATCTTCCTTTTCTCACTGGTGGTGACTTTCTGTACTTGCAAATAACATTCCCTTCCCACACCTTCTCCCAACCTCCCTCCCTTCCCTGGGGCCAGGGTGCACCTTGGCCTGCTAGTTAAATAGAAATCCCCATTTGTCAGCCCCCTCTGACCTCCCTGTCTCCCCCAGCCCTTCCTCATGCCTGAGACCAGGAGTGTCCATGGAGTGGCTGGCCACATCCACCGTCCCCAGATGAGGCCTGACCTCCCCTGTCACCACAGAGGCCCACGTGCTTCCCAGGACCTCTCTACCACCGCAGCGCAGTGACGCAAACTAATTGTGTGCTGCGGGATTGTCACTTTGAGGCACTGCCTGTGCAGCTACGTTCACTCTAAAGAGACTCCTACATTTAGCAGGCCAGCAGAAAGATGTGGTGGCTATTCCCTGTGGAGACAGAGGGCTGTGGGAAACACACTGCCAACTGGATGTCACCTGCAGAGTGGGTGCTGGACACGTGGAAGCTTATGTTTAGGTGCAGACCTGTGGTGTTCAGCCCAAGGCTGGTGCAATGGCATTGGCCATCCAAGAGTGAGTCAGACACAGCTGCTAGATCTTCTTCAGAGAATTGCAACATCTAATAGTTTTAAAGAATTAAATCACAGCAAAGGTGAAATGAAGTTTTCCTTAATTTTATCTCCCTTCTATATATCAGCAGAGGGAAATGGGAGCTGCCAAAAGGTGAGTTAGCAGGTTCTAGGAGGGTGGCGAAGGTAAAACACCCTATCCTCACTAGTGTAGACCAGATCCCAGAGTTTCTGAAGAGCAGAAAATGAAAAAAATGGTTAATTGGTAACTTGCCAAAGTCTTTGTCCTCTATGGGCTTGAAGCAGAACCAGCACTGCCAAAGGGATTAAGAAATGCAGCACTCCTACTCAAAAATGCAAATATTTCATCTAAGACTTTTTTAAAAATAGCTGACTAGTAATAGCTAATGCTCTTAGGATCATAGCTGAGCATTCAAATAAGCAATTTGAAAGACAGGAGTATAGCATATCTGTGATTCCTCCTGACTTTAACTTTGGGCTCCTGAAATCTTTGGTCACATTCCAGAAAAATCCATTTCTTTCTTGGCTTGCAATTTTTCCACAGGGACAGTGGCCCACAAATATCATCAAAGAACCAAGCAGCCTGCTGCCTTCAAACTATCAGAAAAGCCCCACAAGCTGAGGCATCAGGAAGAACATGGGGTTTTTCAGTGACAGAGGGGACATGCAGTAATGCACAGTGATGGAGGCAGAGATGACCTGGGACTGCGGGGAGGCAGTGCTGCTGTGACTGCCATCACCTCTATCACCTTAGTTTGAAATGAGTTTCCAGGGATGGCTACAGGGCAGTTCCCAGATGATTTTCTAAATCCCAAACTTTATGGACTAGTCTTGAGTCTGGGATAAGAAAATGGTAAATAACGCAAATATTTGATCAAATTCTGAATTTCCATTTGAAAACAAGATAAAGACAGAGGGAAGGATAGTCTTTGCATGTGATGGCAGTACTCCCCATTTACACCAGTACAGGTCACACCATAGCTGGGCCCTGGCACTTCCCTCAGGACACACCAGAGTGGGTTTGTAGCACAGGGAACCACCAATCATGAAGAAACCACAAGAACTTCACCAACAAAGATACTTGGCATGAGACACATGGAAAAATCAGATCTTCATACAAACCTGGAAAGCTTAAAATATTTGAAGAGCTGCTACAGAAAGCAGATACTAGACTGGGGCAATAATAACAGCTCTGGGCTCTGTGTGAGGTGGAGCATAGGAAGAGGTCTCCATGATTCCTTTTCCCTGTTCTTCACTCTGCAAACCTTTATCTCCAAAACAGAAACTTAATCATGTCTCCTCTCCTCTTAATCTAATATTGCTGCTTCTCAGGAAAGGGAAGAGAAATTGCCACTACCTAGACCTAGTCCAGTAGAAGGATGTTTTCTTTCCTGGAAGCATCCAGGAAGACTCCAAAGGAGCAGCCACCTTACAGCAGCAATCCCATGGGACTCCTCACACAGGCAACTCCTCATTTCTAGGGAAAAATCTGACTGCAAGTTCTTTACACCCTATAAAACTCACCTGCTGCTCCTTCCTTATCCTTTAGTAATGAGGTTTTACACATATATGCACATTGTGTTCAATCAAAGAGAAATCCAGTAAAACTGAAAGTGCTCTTACTTAGCACAGAATGCCTTCTTGCCAAAAAAGTAGTGATTAAAACTGCATACTCATCCCCAGTTTGAGTCAAAGCCAGTAAAGTCAGCAGGATCCTTTCCACTGATTTAAAGGGGCTTAGGATCAGGCATTTTTACTATAAACAAATTACTAAATACTGCCAAGTTCTTTGGAACTACTTTGCTTATGTAAGTAAATCAATGAAAGCTGCTCTTATTCATGACAGTATGTCATCTACTATATAGGGGATCTCTAAAATTATTTCAAACAGATAATGGGTGACAGTCTCAACTACAATCATGTTACCCTTAAGCATCACAGCTGGACAGATGTGCTGTGAGATGGTAATGACAGGCAATGAGATGTGCACACATGCCAAGGCACGGAGAGCTCTTTGCATCCTACCTTGCTCACAGTTTTTCCCTCCATAGCGCACAGGGCACTCACAGATGTACGTGTTCCACTTGTTGATGCACGTGCCTCCATTCTGGCACCAGTTGGTTTCACAATAGTTCCTCTGAGCTGCACAGCCTGGAATTCAGGAAAACCATTACTTTGCGTAGTTTTAATAAGAAAATGGCTCTGAATTACTGTATTTGAGTTTTTATGTAAAAAGAAGACATGACTATTATAGGTTTGGGTTTTTTGCTGTTTTTTAAAATATTTTTGAAGTCAGTGAAGCACAATGTGGATGGCAAAAGTTTATGTGAGCTGATCATGTGTCAAATGCATAAAGACAAGTCTGTCTATGAAAGGTATATGCTATGACTCTGTCCTTAATCCTCGATCAATGCAACATCCTTTAGAGCTGCAATTTGGCTCTTACACAGACCTTCAGCAGCATGGACAGAAGGGACTTTCCATTTTTGTGTATAACAGCCAGTTTGAGGATGATGAGAACATTCTGTGCACCTAATCACCAGAACTAATCCTGATCAGGGATCCAGGGACTGGAAATCAAATCAGAACCTCTGACAGGCTGCTCCATGAAGCACGTTTCACATTTGGGGGATTGCAGAATTTTATTTACAGAACAAACACAATTTATTGAAAAGTCATTATAAGTGTTGTCTTTTTCATGACCTAATCCCAGTGGCTTTCAGAGCAAAATGGCATTTAATAGGTAGTTAAAAAATAGCAGATGAAAAGTTAATTTAGGAGTAAATTCCTGGCTCAAACTCCCAGCAACGCAGAAAGTCTAAACAAGCCCAGTCCTCTCCTGTGTGCTGCTGAATCCTGGAAGTGTGCCCTGTGCCACAGGCTATTGTATGGCTCCCTGGCACAGGGCTGGACTGCACCTTGCTCAAACAAATGAGGTCTGGTGGCAGCACAATGCCAAGCAGCACCTTAAGTCCCTGTCCCATGGCTGCTTTGCCCTCAACAGTGCTAACAGGGGGACAGGGGTCATTTCAGAACCCTATGTCCACTTCCCCTACCTGAGGTGCGTCTCAGTGCAGCCCCATTGATACCCAAAGCCATGCTACATGCCCAGCTGTGGCAAAGACCATTCTGGTGTTGACCTTTGGGGCACTAGTCACCCATACCTGGCAGAGTGCCATTATTGGCAATGAAACCAGCCATGTCGATGGGCTTGCTGTCGATGGAGAGGTTCCTCATGCAGCCGATGAATTGCCTGTTGTGCACCGGGAAATCCTCAGGCAAGTTTGGGACACCACCAAGGAGGAGAGGGCCAGTTAGGTCCAAAGATCTGAAGAAACAAAGAAATGCTCATAATTTCTTGAATAAAGTATTTTGTTCTTTATCTTACTGCTTCCATAAGCACATTTGAGCTGCAATTCCCTCTGCTACATGAGCTTGTAATCAAAGGACTGTCCAGTAACACTAACTTTTAACTTGGGAGCTGTCCTGTGCATGTAGAATCCAGTGACCTATCCCTAACAGTCACCTGTATGAAGAAGAAAATGAAAATTAGAGAAAAATGAAGTACCACAGGACACTTCTTTCTGACCCCAGTCATGCAGGGACTGGCTAAGGCTGCTCAGTGCAAGGTTCAGAAGCAGAACATTTTTATATAATGACTTAATTATTATATTGTGCCAACTCTTAAAATCCTCTGAAGCTCTTAGTCTTAATGACATTTAGTGGATGTAGGTTCTACTAAATGACTCCACACTGTGTGAGAAGTGTTATCATCTAGTCATTTGGATTAGCCCCAGTTTTTATGGTGTGCCCCTCTCTTGGGATATTACAGCACCATGTGTATCTCAGTGGTCTCTCTGCTGTCACTCATTACTTTATATCCCTCTGTGTTGCTTGCTGTTCATCTCCTCTCTAAACTCAAAAGTACTAATTTTTTTTTCTTTATTCACAGGAAACCTTTTTTCACACCCAATGATTTTCAATGGTTGTTTGTGTATATCCTCTATTTCTACCTCCTTTCAAGACAGGATTCTTAACTTGAATGATGGAAGTAATTCCATGTCCCAAACGAAACTTTGAGAACTTAACTTTACTTCTTCTTGTTATGTCACATTTGTTTTTCCAAATTACTGCTTAATCACTTAGTGCTCGGTGGTTAATCGCATATAGTTGACTCTCCACTGGAAAAAGAGAATGAGTGGAAAACACAAATTTAGGGAATTCTTACTTTTTTGAGCCAGTCTGGGTCCCCTGGGCAGCACAGGTGTAGTTTCCAATGAGGCTCCCGAAGCGCACAGCCACTGCTGTGTCGCAGTCGTCCACAGTCACCACAGCCACCTTCTCTCCAGAGGGCCCATGGGGGATTCCTAATCGGCCAATGTTTGGCTTCAAAAAATAAATGGCACACATCATACAGTGCTACACACACACAGGATTCAAATGCTGGTTCAGCCAGCTCAACAACATACCCCTTATTACCCCCAAAAGGGGACAAAGATAGAAGATGTAAATACAACAGCAGAAGTTAGGTTGTCCCAAGACATTTACGCAAGGAAAAACCCTGATGGATGACTTCACTCAGAGTCCACACATGCCCAGTATGATACACAGGGTGGTCAGAAGTGGCTTTGATTTTTCCCACAGCTGGACCACTTTGGCCCAAATAATTTCAAACAGGTGTTTTCTTACTCCTGCATAGTAAATTCTAATAAATTATACTTATTTTTCACCTCTACACCTCTAGAGAATGAAAACCCTAAAATGATGTAGTATTACAACCGAGGCTTAAATTAAAAACTTAAATCACATTTTCTCTGATGGGCATAATCTGTCAAGACTACCAGAAACTTATTTCAGGCCTCTATAAAAGCTGTAGTGGGAGGTTGTCTGATGACTGGGAGGGAACTTAGATGAAACCTGCTTGTTCCAGCTGCAAGATGGAGTGCACGGAAAAACCATTGCCCATTGCTGGGCCAGCTGAGAAGCCCCCAGTTTCTAGTTACAGGAGAATAGGAACCAGTGACCTGTGGAGCTGGACAATCAAAAATAGTGGATGTATCTGTGCTTGCTCTGGTGCAGGCACACAGACTGACACTGCAGGTGCCGCATGGAAGATGGAAAGAAAGTGTGTTTTAGAGCAGCAATAAAAGCTCTGGCTTTTCATCACCTCAGTTTCTCCCAGGCAGTAGGAAACTCCTGCTCACCCAATCACAATGTGCCCTGGTGAACATGAGCCACAAAGCTACAAATACCACACTCAGCTTCACACCTCCACTGTTACTGGCTCACTCTGCCAATCACCTGCTGTCTGTTGCTCTCCCCACTTCAGCACCTACTGAGTGGGGAAATTCAGTGATCCCAACAGATAGGCTTTCCTACGGGACTATTAGCAATACAATCCCAACAATCAAACTTCTCTGCTTCCACCACAAACAGATCGTTTGTCATATCCACCAATTTTGTCACTGATGAGATGTATCCCAGAATGACTGACCAGAGATGATGTTTGCTGTGCAGAAACTCCAGGGACAGATTTGTCCAGTGGAGAAGTACATTATGACTGTAAAAAAGGGTGCATGTATAAACAGCAGCACAGCAGTCTCAGTGAAGAACTAGCAAATCCTGTAAGAAAACTGTTTCCATGTTTAGTGTTGATATAGAGCTGAGGGGTCCTTATCTACCACTGGTGCAAGATCTCTGAGGACATTATGGGTACAAGATAAGCAATGAGCTGAAATATACTGGCTTTGCAAAGGGACACCCCACAGGAATGAAGTCAGCAGGATCTGACCAGACACACTGAAAGTCAAAATATATTTATAGGATGTGTTAATCAACAATAGCTGTATCCATATGAAAATGAAGATGGCTGGGCATCTGTAGCTTGCTGTACACTTGCTTTAAAACATGTACTGCTTGACTGCATTCTGAAATTCCTTATTTGTACAGCAAACAAGGAAGCAGAAAGGGAATAAATGACCTCTTTCTGTTTCACTTACACACTCATAAATTTGTTAAAATACTTACTAGCCACTTTCATCATCTGTATAGAGACAGATTTATTTTTAAGGGTGATTATCCCAACATATAAAAAACATTTTTAAAGTATGTTTCCTGGTGTCAATTCCAGTTGGAAAGTATTTTCCATTTGCTCTACCAAGAACTAATGTGATCACATAGTTTGGCAGTTATTCAGTATAAGGTTTTGACCTCTCTTGAGTAATATTAAGGCAGATTTTATTTTTTCCGGTACTCCCTGGACTTCGCTGCTGCCTAGCTTGGAAAGACAGGAAACATATGTATTTAAAGTGCTGAAAATGTTATTGTATGCAATGATGGCAATGTTAGTGAGCAGATTTTCAAACTAAATGAAAAAATACATAGAAAACTAACCAAACGACAGGCAGACCTTCCCTTCCAAAATTATAATGTTTACATTCTGGGTGCTACTTCTATTCATTCAGAGGAATGATTCGATTAACATTTATGTTCGTGTGCTTCACTGAAATAATCTATTGTTTCTTACATGGGAGCCTTGACAAAGGCAGGGTATTTATTCCCACAGCAGGGGGGATCTGCCCAATGTTAATTATGATTGCAACCTGATGAGACTCAGCACTTTGCAGCTGCTCCTTCACAGTCACTAGCTGCAGTAGAAAATAGATTTTTTTCTACTTTTATTTAACACAGAAACTGAAAAGTGTTTCTCGAGATGTTGACTGTTCATTGCAGCACAGCTCTCTAGTGTCTCTTCAGCTCTGATGACCACACAGAACCATGAAGAAAGGGAATATTCCAGTGAACGAAAAGAAATCTATCAGCAGTTCAAACCATACTTAGTTCAAACACAAGGTGATTTCCTGACCATGTTAAAAGGCTTATTTAACAGAATTTGACAGGCTTTTCCCAAAATGCAAGAATATGTTACTGGGAAAGGAAAGAGACATTTTCTGACTGATTTAATGGGACAAGGACTCAAAATTTGTGGGAAGTACTACATACTACTCATCTTCTCAACAGCTAACATAGGGAGTCCTCTATAATTGAAATAATGGGAAATAAATAAAAGACTATCAGAGAAAGCTCAAATTGGGAGCTCCGTCAGCAATGAATCATGGAACAGATTTTATTCATTAATATTTTGATTAATGTTAAATATAGGTTAATGGTGATGCTAAGGATATTTAGAGTATCATGCATTAAAAAAAGAATTACTTCGAACAGTTGCATGCAAGAAAGAGAATTAATCCCACAACATGAAATTTGGGGTCTGATGACAAGAATTCCTATTGTAGACTCTGAGACACTTGCACTAAATGATGAAAAATAATAAAGCAACCCTAATAATTAACTACAAAACAATTAGGAACCATGGTGAGATTAAAAGGTTAAAAAAGCAATACAACACTGGGCTGTTGCACTGATGCATATGAGGAAAGTTTCATGACACTGAGGAGGATAGAATGTTTGGGCAGTTTTGTTTTCATTTACTAAAAATACCTTCCAATTACAGCAGGTGCACAGAACAGCAGCCAGAGCAGTGCCAAGTTTACCATATCAAACAGGCAAAATGGACTTGGCATGTTTAGCCTAGCCAAGTAAAGGCTGGAGAAGTTTTGGAAATAAGATGCTGTCACTGCAATGGACACAGTACAAGAATAAAGGGGTATAAGATGCCCATGAGTAATGTAGGCTGGTAATCACCAGGTGATGCTCAGCCATAGGAGGAATCAGCTTTGGGAAAGTAGCAGGGGTGAAAATAATAAAAAACCCCTTAATTTGTTTATGATTATAGAAGCTGGTATTAGCAGAGTCCTGCTCTATGTTTGAAAGAAAATAAGTAACAGTAAGTAGTACTTGGAAAATGCACCAGAAAGTGAATTGCCAACACTAAATGACAACACACACATTCACATTTCAGGCACGATCTTTGCCTCAATAAAATCCTACTGGAGCAAGACTGATCCTTAACAGTAGGAACAGCTAACACTAACCAGCATTCATTCACACTATTATTTTCTGGAAATATGTTCAAGGAGTTAAAAGCCAGACTTTCATCTGGGTACTTAGCAGTCCTTTCTGCCTGTCAGACCCATCTCCTGAAACACATGCTACCCGAAAGGCAAGTTTCATTAGCTGTGCCAACTCTGTATTCATGAGTAAATGTGCAATGTGGTGTACAGGAATTTACCAGCATGACCCCCATTAATAGTAATGCAAGTCATGTAACTGAGTTCCTGCTCATGGAGCTGAAAATTTACCTTTCGCTGCCTAACCCTAAAGGCTGCCTTTTCAGTTAGCACTTCTCCAGAAAGAAGTTGGGATTCAAATTTCAAAGACCACATGCTGTAACACTGAGTAGCAAGAAGAGGTACCAAACAGTGCCAGAGAGAGAACTTGGGCTCTCTTAAACAATCTAAGTGGATTATTCCAGGACACAAATGAAAGGGAGAAAAAGCAGCCCTGAGTGTTGCAGTATTTTATCACCATCACATGCTGATTCTTCAAACATTCTGTGCATCCCATAATGAAATTAATTTTGTTTGTTATACCAGCTCTTATTTTTTTATGTTATAGTCACATGCAGGGTCACTCGGAGAAGGGAAAGAAACAGTCCTGTCTCAGGATCCACATGTGACAGCATAAGTCCCCTATCCTTTTCTCTATCTGTAAACCAAGATGAAACATATTTATGTTCCTCAAATGATAGCAATTAGTACCTAAAACTGTAAACAATGTAATGAAACTTAACTTTGCCTCACTGAGCTTTCATGAAGATCAGTGGTTCTCATCTATGAGTGGCAGTCTCCCATCTCATGTCCAACCCACGACATTCACCCTTGCCCAGAGAGCCACAGGCAAAATGTGACTACAGGAATGACAGCCTCCTAGGATGTCGTTTGAAAATCGTGGCTCCCTTTCTGACCACAGCAGAGTTAACAGTGAGATTCATTTACTGTCCTCAAAGGTGACCTGGAGGAGAGACCTTCTTGAGCTGCAAGGGGATATGGAACTCCCTTTGGCCACCTGTAGTGACTTTCATTACAGATTGAAAGTGAGAGAACACGACCGAGGAGGTATTTTACTATTGATGCCAAATCTGATTTTTGTGAAACCCAGTTATGGAGCAATGTTTGGACTTCTCCCCATAAATTCAACTGCAAGAAAGACATGTAGATTCTCACAGGTGAAAAAACCCTGAGAAGCTTAATCTGTGAACTTGTGTTTTGTAGGTGGAGACCAGACAGAGGAGAGTCATCAAAACACATCTGTTTATAGTTTGCAAATCTACTGCACAAATCCACTCTGATTCCACTTAGAACATCAGACGTGGATATTCCCATGTATCTCAGCTTCATTCGTATTCTCTATTATGTTTAAGTAAATATTTAAACTGTGAGAGCCCACACAGTTACTTATTAAAGACACAGCTGGTGTAACGATGCACAGTGAATGGAAAAGACATACAGATCAACGGACAATGGGAGCCCTTGTCCTAAACACTTAACTGTTGTATTTTGGATCATATGTCCTACAGTTTCCAAGTCAGGATGCAAAATTGTTGGAGAGGTTTAAGCAAGTGGTCCAATCTTTGGCAGACTTATTCCAAATTAAACCAGACTAGATAGTGTCTGTACATGTAACAGTAATACTGCAAAGTCCAAATGTTTGTTTAGTCAATCAGCAGAAGTGGTGACACTCAGATTCCTGGATCTCACCCTTTTATTAGTTAATCTGCAAGATAATAGCCTTTTCCAGAGGTCTCACAAACATTTCCTCTACCAGAAAATTTTTTTCCAACTTCCCTTCTTAGATAAAAACTTGCCACTTGACTTTTCTCACAGATGGGAAGAGGGAGAGTGGTTTTGGTCAGCCAGACCAGTCAGTCAGAGAGTGTTCCAACATAACAGACATTCCCTGAGCTCAGACTGAAAGCTGTGCTCTCCAGCCTGAGCCTTGGCCAAGAGGTCTTCCGCCTGCTTTAGCCACCCCATTGAGCCTTTTGAAGGAGCTGAGGAGATGACTCAGCAGCAGACTGTAAATATGGCCAAGATTTAGAAACTGCAAACCAGTATTGCTTGTGGATGGCACACAACCTACCTTGTTACACCTGGCACCAGGAGGAGACCTATTTTCTTGGAGCTCAGATGTTGCATATTGTAAATTCTGCATTTGCTCACCTCACAGTACACACTAAAAATGTATTTATTTCAGAAAGTCGGTCTTTTATCAAAATGCTTTGCATGGCATAGCTTACTATTCAGAGCTTGGCTTGTTTGTCTTTTTAATAAGTGCAAATGTGTAAGAAGAAAAGCCATCCTGAAGTCAGTGCCAGCCTTTCAGTGATTCCAAGAGTTTGCTTACCAGACAGTAAGTTACCCTTCTGTTTTTGTTAATTAGTAGCTAATGATTTATTGCCTGTTTGGAGTGGTTAAAGGTTAAAAAGAATCTGTTTCCTAGTTATTTTTCTTAATACTCTCCTCTTCATTGTTAATGTGCTGGTTCAGACCCCACCACCCGCAAAAGTGCTGGGTGGAAAATGCCTTATATTCATACCTTTTGGGGCTCTCTGCTTTCTAACTCTTCCAGCTACAGTAGTAATGGGAAAAAAATGGAGCAACTGGCATTGGGTCCCGCTGGGGGCTGCTGCCCGGGCTCCGGCCGCTGCCGGGGTCCCGCTGCCTGGCTCCCTGGCGCTCATTAGGCCGCCCACCAGCCGCTTCGTTAACCCGCCGGCCTCTGCTCCGCGCTCTGATGCGGAGAAGGGAGTGACCCCTGCCATTCCCAGGCGATGCTGTGCTGCTTCAGTGGTCAAAAAGCTCATTAAGGGCCCATGGCAGCGACAGTCTCCCCGGACAAGCTGCGGGAGCCCAGCCCCCCCGCAAGGAAAATAAATAAATAAACAGGAAAAAACAAACAGGGAAAGCACACTGCTTACAGTCCTGGGGGAGAGCCAGAGGAGCTTAGCATGGACTTGTAGACCACTCTGATCAATCAGGAAACTCCAAATTCGGCCAGATTGCAGAAACCACTAAGGTTAATCTTTTGTTTTCTAGAGTTTCCCCTCACAGATTTCCAGAGCACCTTTAAAATAGGCGGTGTGAAGAACAGATCCTGATTAGTCACCAGGGAAAGGCAGGACAAGTCATTTCACGTAACTCCCTTACTCCTTTGATGTATGATTCTCCTTTATTCACTGAATATTTTAATGGCATTTCTTTATACAAATTTGGCTCAAGTCTGTACAGAAACAGGAGAGCCTGTGACAGTGAAAAGGAAAACCAAAGGGCTTCCCATCAGTGAGTAAAAAATGCAAATCCTGAAAAGCCACCAGACCAGTTCCTTTTCCTAGAGAAACGCCCTGCAACACCAATCATCAGGATCTGGCCTGGCCCATAAAGTCAAGCGAGTTTTACTAGCCTGATTTGTTATCTCCTTTAGGACTGGATCCAGAGGCTAAACTTTGATATTCAAAGTAGGAGGCTTTCAGCACAGCTATGAGACCTGGCACTAGTGAATGGCACTGCCCGAATTGCTGCTGCTCTTCCAGTGCTGGGGAGGAAATGAGGAGCAGCCCCTCCTGTCACAACATGTGGCAATGGCACAGCAGCAGGGCTGTGAAAAGCCACGGCTACACAGGCATGGCATCCAGATATGCTCCTTGCCTCTACAGCATGACCAGTATCTTCACAAATAGCATCCATCTACTGCAAAGGGTATATTCTTAGTTTTGACTAATTTTGGCAAGGGCTGCTGTAGTGCTGATGGGAAGATGAGTTTGCCCTGTCTGCAGATGGAAAATCTATCCTCAAATGTGTATTCCCAGATGCTTCTCAGCTCTCTGATGCTGAATCAGTGACACTGCACAACAGACCTGTTTTGGCTGTTCAAGAGACCATTCTCTCTCTCCTCAAGGCAACATTCAGTTTTCCATGTGGGAGACAGCACTCAGCACAGTGATCTGCTGCTGTGTGTGCCCTTATCCTTCCTCTGCAGCCCTCTCCTCGCTCTGATCTGCCCCTGGGCTGATGTCCCTTCTCCCTGACCTCTCCTGCCCTCTGAACACTTTTTCTGCCTATCTTGCTGTCTCTCTCTCTTTCCACCAACAAGGATGTTCTCCAGCACCCTTGGAGAACTGGCAAAGAACACATCCTTCGATGCTGGAAGAGCCCCCTTGTTCTCCTTCCCCTGCTGTTGTCTCCCAGTTCAGCAAATCCTTCTTCCTTTGCCATTTGTCCCTATCTACATGCCAAAGAACCATTCTCAAATATTTTTGGCTTTATGTAAATCTTGTTAGTTCTATGATGTATTTTTGCATCCAGGATGTCAATGTTGCTGCTCTCAGAGTCGAAGAAATACCTGTGACACTTATGCACAGCAACTAACTTCTTCCTGGATAAATCCCTGGTAACACCTTGCCAACCAAAGTGCTGCTTAGTGTGGGTAATGGAGTCACATTTCAGCCCACAAAATCCAGGAATCCCATACTTTTCTATGTGCTCCCTCCCTCCCCCCATGGCTGGATCTTTGTGAGGGTCTCCTGGCACACAGAAACTCCTGCAAGGCCAGGTAACTGCAAGTGCTGCTTCCTCTCACTATATAGACAGATACAAAATACCTGAAAAGTTACTGCAAATCAGTAAGCGACTGTAATTTACTACATGATTTAATGGAGATAACAGTATACTTCAAAGAACTCGCACCAAATTCCTGAGGTGCCATTCCAATGACTCTGCTGGCTTTGAGCAAGGCCTTGCCAGGCTGGGCTGCACAGCACAGCCTTCAAGCACAGTCCTCAGGGCCTTAGGGTGAGCCAAGGACTATTCAGATTCCAACAGATCTCATGGAGGTCCCTTACATCTCCTTAGCCTTCAGAAGGAGCCAAAAATCACCATTTTGGGAGGTGCCATCAAATGTCTTTGGATTTTTGCAGTGCAGAGGTGTCGGATGGCTTGAGCAAACTGGGCTCAAAGAGCATCGCTGGGTGCCAGCTTCTCCAGAGTGACCTGAGAGCCCCACACCAGCAGGAAAAGCCTCACAGCTGACACCACCAGTTCGGGTGTGGGGTGCCCACCCTAGATGGGCATACAAGTTAAGCCTTTAAAACCTGGATGATGTGAGAAAAGTACTGAACAGCCTTGCTAAAGATGAGGCTTACAAAAGAGAAGGGACTCAGGTTGGTTTTGCCATGACACGGTCCCTTACTGTGCAGATGTTTTCTGAAAAGTTACCGTTCGTGTTTGCATATAAAATCACCACCACAACGACCAGTGGTTTCAGGTGGTGTTTGCAAACTCTGTGAGAACAATTCCAAAAGCAGGCAGGGGAGAGAACAAGCCAGGCACTGGGTACACAGTTTCCCTCCCTTCCCCAGTCGCTGGAGAGATTTCTCAAAGTTGTCACTGGGAGCTGAGCTACTCAGTGCTGGGGAGCAGGTCACACTTTACATCTCAATGACCTCTAAATGACTTTCACTGCTTTGCACTTTAATTTTCCCAGACACAGATTTAGAGGTGAGTTATTTGTTATTTTGTGTCAGACAATGGAATGTCGCTCCACAGCCAAATCCTGATTTCCTTTCCCAGATATCAATCACTTCACACTTACCCTCTAACAGAAAAAAAAAAAAAAAGCAAACAAAACACCAACAAAAACAATTACTAATTGAAATCCACATGAATAAATACCGGTGGAATTGAAGGGAGGGGCTTTTAAAGTCCAGGCTCACATGTCTCAGTTCCACAAGGGCAGATCAGCTGCCCACCCCCACCCTCTTACACCCACTAACACCTGCAAGGGCTCCACAACCAGACAGAGCAAGAAAAAGTAAATATTAGCCAGGCAGCCCTCCAGTGCTTTTCAGGAGATGTTAGGAATGTAAATGGTTGCCATAGGCCAGGCCAAAGTCCCACTGAGGGAGTGGTAGATGCTGTAGAAGTGTGTAAGAACAGGGCAAATGTGCCAAAACATTTCTCTAGGCCACCTGAAATACTGCAGGCTGGAACTCCAGATGGGTTTTCACAGGATTCTGTCACATTTTTTGAATCGGTGAGACTCATGTTCTCATCTAATCAGTCTTTTGCTTTATACAACCACAGAACATAACCCAGTGAGTCCTGCTCAATAACATAGCTTGCACTCAAACGAAAATGTTCCCTTAGAAAGGGAAATACTGACTTGATTTAAAGATTTCAAGGACAAGATTTAAGGATTTTCAAGGGACAGCAAGAACATCAGACCTGTGGGCAGGTATATTAATTCTAATCAGAATCTGTCAAGGTTCAGTTTCTATATACCAAATCTATGGTCTTACCTAGAGGAGGACTTTCATTGATGATCCTCTGGATTTGGGTGGAAGAGGATGCATTTGAACTCAGCAAGGATGTGAGTGTCTGAATCATGAGCCAGAAAGCCAGGAAATGACTCATAAATGGAACTATTTTTTCTGAGATTACCTTTTCTCATGGCATTTTAAAAATGGAGTTCTGAGCATGTGGGAAACGACATCTTTTGCATTCAGACACAAAGAACATATTTTATGTGTTTGACTAGAAAAACATTCTGAACTTTAAATGTAAAATGTAGAATGCATTCAGTAATGAAAAATCTAATTTCTTTCCTTCCTCTAGCTGCTTGTAATTTTAATTGCTAGGGTTTTTTTAAATGGCCATGCCCAGTAGCACCAAAAATATGTAGTACAGATAAGCAATACAAATGCATAAGCTACAAATTCCTCAAATTCTCATATTGTACATATGCTTCCAGCACTACCTACTACATCTTTCACCAGTATACAAGCCTACTCACCAAAAAGCACAATCATCTGCTGATACAGCAACTTCTGTTCTTGTAAGAAAGTTGTGAAAAACTATCATAACCTGCTTCTGGCTAACCACCTTGATATTCCAGTCAAATTTCCTTACCCTCTTGAGCTGAGAAGTAAATTAAACATGCATGTCTCTCAGGATGCTGCTTAAAACCTTTGGTTGTGGCTAGAAAAGAAAGTGACTTTTATACATGAAATGCTTTTTTTCTTGCAAAGCTGAAGCCACTCTGTTAACTTTCTCTGTGAAGAATGAGCCACCCTGTTACACAGGTAAGTACAGCTAAGTCCTCAAAAACTTGAGCTAATGAATTGGCTGTGGTTAAGCTCCCTGTGGTTTTGGTGTCCTGCAAGCTTCCCTGTGCAGAAGCCATGGCAGAACTTTTGATCCCAGGAAAATGCCGTAGAAGGAAAGGCATCCAGCAAAAATTGATGATCTGGTGAAGTGTACCATCCGTGCTCTGCTGGAGGTTAACACCATCCACCACCTCCTCCTTGCTCTAACACCACTGACCTCTACACCCTGCTGTACATTCAGCTATTAAACAATTCACATTGAGATGGGTGATAAGGAAATGAAAAAATTGGAAGGAATATAATTAAATCTTAAGTAAGAATACATGGTTTCTTTTAAGAGGAAGCACTACATTGTAACATACTTTCTGCCTTGCACACTTAAGAGAGCCTTTAAAAGATATATTGGCATTGCTTAGAAATATTATGAATTTAGGTTTTGAAATGCCACAAAATTCTATTTCTTTCTGGCAAAATATGCTAGGAGAAGTAGGTTGTTCCTAACTGAATAACATTTTCAGTATTTCCAGTACCTTCTCACCTCCACGGTTTGCTTGACACAGCAATTACTGTTCTGCATTTTTCTTTATCAGACAGTGCCAAGCAATGCTGGAGCAGGTCTGTATCAATCATAAATGCTGTAAACACAGCAAGTCAATCTGAGCCAGCAAAATCCAAACTCTAGCAGTGCCCACATCTGATCAACAGTGGCATTACCATAATCTTCAACAACTGCATTGTTTATTTAGAAAATCTCCCTCAATCCTTTAACAAATTAGTCTGGAAGCCATCATGAGGATTAACTTCAAAAATTCTCCCTCAGATCACAATTACATCTGCTCAGATGTCACCAGTAATAGACATTTGCGTAAATCATACCCAAATGTTATTGCTAATTGTTTTTCCAGTTATTTGAGTTCTGTTGGGGTCTGCCTTTTCCAACCAAGTTACAAAAATCAGCACTCAGCTGGGCAACCCTGCTCTGGTGTGAGAGGTGCCCCCAGCACAAGGGGTACTACCTAATACCCAAGAATTTAATTGCCAACCACTTTTCCTGACTGTTCATATTAGGAAGTAACCGATACTGGGTGGTGTCCTGGATACTGTGACGGCAGTGTCTTTCACCCAGGGTCCAATGACCAAAGTTATGCCTAGCTGGTGGCAGCTATGTGGCTCTTCTTCAAGGAGCTGGCAATCCCTATTCAGCTGCAGGCATGTGCCTGCCTCATAAATCACCCGCAGCGCTGGCAGCCTCCTTGGCAGGCTCAGAGGGAGGCCAAGAGCTGAGCAAACAAGGTGTTTGTGCTGCAATGCTCGCATGAGGTGGGAGTGGGGTGGCACAGGGAAGCCTGTGCTGAGCCACTGCGTGATGCTGCCTGTTGGTCCTGGGGCAACAGAGTGCTGAGAGCCCATACCTTCTAAAAAGGGTTGGTTCCCTTTACAGGAAAGAAAGCAGTAACCAGTGCCATCCGTGTCTTTTGGCACAATTGTCACAATCTGAGTTGCACTACAATGTTGTAGTGAAAGGCATTCTGCTTTTTTTTTTTTTTTTCAAGGCAAAGTGGCAAAATCAATTGTCAGTCCTGGATACAGAACATATTTCCATAACAGGTAAATTTGCCATCATCAGAGAAGGTCTGTGTTTTCAGTAGGAAATGAGATAACCTATCTGCCAGCTCCAAAGGCACTGCAGGAGCACGTGTGCCAGAGGCAGCAGGGTCTGTGCTTGTCTCTGCAGCAGACTGTCCGAGGTTACTGCACTCATCCCTTCCTATTCAAAACAAATTGCTACATTAACCTCTCCAACAGACCCGCATCACGCCCACTTGCCTGTGACTGCCTGCGCCACTTGTCCTTATGCTCTTGGATTAAAAGGGATCCTGCCTGCCCATGGCAGGGGATTGCAAGTGGCCACTAAGCTTCAGTTGCCCAGAGTACAACAGCACACAGCCCCATAGATCTTTATTTTTGGGGTATGACTGTGTCACCCTCACTTGGTAGCGGGTGGCTGCATGAAACTTGGTCCCAGCTGGCTCCTGGGTGGCAGAACAGGAGAACAGGGGTGGACCCAAGTTTTTAAAAGAGAAGTTTTGCGTACACATCCTCAAGTTGTTCAGCAGTGCTCTGCCTCTAGCCACTGTTAGGCAGTTATGTGACACGGGCTCCCAGAATCAAAACAGAGGCTCTAGTAAAACAAAGGCAGTGATGAATGCTAGAGATCTGCTGTAAAGATAATCATGAAGATAATTCTGCCAACAAGTGGCAGACATAACACGTGCAAGAGTATAAGAAATGCAAGGTTTGTACTGGACTGTATTTGCAACTGGTTGATTTTTCTGCTTAATTTAGAAAATGGGGGGATGCACCCTCAGCTCCTCAGAAATGCAAAAACTCAGCAAACCCCAAACACAATTACTTGCCCTTGATATATTCAAGCTTGCCAGGTGAACACTGCATTTTTTATCTCAAGGTCTTTCCTCCTTCTAGAGGAATTATAGAAAGTCATTACCTGCTGAACACCAGGCCTGTTGTAAAGTGCTTATTTCTTGCTTAGTATCATCATTTAACCCCAGCAAGCAGCTAAGCCCCACACAGCTGCTCGCTCTCTTCCCCCACAAAAGGATGGGGGAGACAATCAGAGGGGTAAAAGTGAGAAAACTTGTGGGTTGAGATAAAGACAATTTAATAGGTAAAGCAAAGGTTGTGCATCTATGAATAGCAAAACAAGGAATTCATTCACCACTTCCCATGGGCAGGAAGGTGTTCAGTCATCCTCAGGAAAGCAGGGCTCTGTCACACGTAATGGTGACTTGGGAAGACAAATGTCTGTCATCAACGTGAACATCCCCCCATTCCTTCTTCCCTTCAATCATATGGCATGGGATACCCCTCTGGTCAGCTGTCCTGGCTGTCCCCTCCCAACTTCTTGTGGCCTGCTAGCCTCCTCACTGGTGAGGCAGTCTGAGGAGTAGAAAAGTCCTTGACTCTGTGTAAGCCCTGCTTAGCAGCAACTCAAATGTCCCTGCATTACCAACACTGCTCTCAGTACAAATACAAAACACAGCCAATATTAGCTACTGTGAAGAAAGTTAACTTTTTTTTACCCCAGCCAAATCAAGTACACTTGGGCATGACGAAAATTGCCCATGGAGATGAAGAGTGTACATGGAGTGAATGTGGGTGGTTCAGAACAGGCCGGCAGATGCTTTTTGTTTTAACATTAAGAGCATTGGCAGATGCTTCAGGTATGCTCTTAATTTATGCCTCTTTGGACATCTATATTCACAGAAATTCCACATGACATTCCTCTTTTTGACCACCATACTGCCTGACTAGTTACAGGAACAGCATCAAATGAAGCCCTGACCTGGCCTGGGATTGCTTTTTTCTTCCTGACTTTTCCTTCATGACCCTGCCCTTCCTTCCACTTAATCCTAAGTCCCGAGCAAGTGCAGATAGGATCTGTTTTTTTGTTGCAAACACCTTCATCCCAAGTCTACCTGAGCCGGCAGCAGTCCCAAATCCACATCTTCCTCAAGACCCTCAGCTGCCCACAGCTTCATCTGGATCACAGCAAGGCACACAAGCTCTGTCTAACAGTGCTGGAGAGCCACCACCCAGATGGCATGAACAAATGGGGCTCACTGAAGTGTCCCAGATATGGAGGTGGTTGGTTTTGCTCAGACACAGGCTACCCCTGGCATCAACAGCCAGTCTGTGGGCACAACTAGTGATCCACAGTATGGAGGACTTGTGGATGCAGACTTCAAAAAAAAAGCTCTGCTGGTGCCACAGCACAGCTGTAGGGGCATGGTAAAATAACCCTTCAGGATGCGCTTTGGCTGAGGAACCCAGAGGCGAGGGAGAAAGCTGCCTTCCTGCCCACTCACTCGCCCACTGAGCAAGCACGAGGGGAGAGCTGCAGCACCCACCCCAGGTATGGAAAATAAAATACAGTGTGAGACTTGGCACTGAAACACAGGGTGTTCTGGCACCTGTAAACAGCTTTCAGCCAGCAGATGATGGATAAAACCTCCATGATATGGGAAGGTACTGGCAAATCCTAGAGCATGAGTGGGCTGACAGCTAAATCTCTACAGTGTTAGCTCAGTCTTCAGTGGTATTCAAGCTGCAGCTTGCCCCTGATGAAGGCCACTTAACTCAAGAGAAACCATCACTTACCACAGGTGGGAGATTTTTGAATTCATATGTGAGCCTAATTGAGAGTAATACACCTCCCGTTCTTTGAATTCACAACACACCAAAGATCAACCCTAAGCAGCCCTCACTTCTTTCAAGTTTATCTCTAACTGAAGAATTTGTCTGTTTTCTCCAGCAGCTGTCTTCAGGCTAAGTGCAGGTCTGGGTTCTGCCGAGTGGCAAGCACACAGAGATGAGAACCAGCAGGTCCCTACTCACTGTAACCACTCTGAAGGGGTGGGCTACTCCCCAGACAGCCAAGTATCTGAAACAAAAACCATGGCACTCCTCAGTTGAAGACATTCAAGGAAGGAGAGAAAGAACAGCAGCATACCATTGATTATCAGATATGAAGAGAAACTTCATCCCAGTTATGGAAAACAAGTAATATTTGTCCTGAATAGCTCATCCTAGGAGACTGCAGGCTCAAGAGACCAGTACAGATAAAACACTCTCCTAGGCACCCATCATTTTACACCTCCTGACCATAGAAGTGGATCCTACCACAGATACTGCCTAACAGCACACAGAAGTTGTTACTTTTGTGAGTCATTGTGTGAGTCATTCAGGGCTTTGTTCATCCTTTCCCCCAGAACTACTGCACTGCACATCATACACTCAGTGACAGCTTGTTTCTATATGCACTTCTGAGGTTTTCTGTCATTGAAGTTAAATTATCCTGTGCTCCCTAAAGAGACACAGAAAGACCTTCTGCCTACAGAACAATAACATCCTTAAGCAACTTGGATGTCATCTATGTACAAGTAACACATAATACACAGAGCATATAAATACAAATATACAGGTACATGCCCTCCATAATTAAAGGAACATGTCCATACTCAAAGCATTTTTATGTTGTGCCAAGTGATGAATTCTACCCTGAGGTAATGAGTCAGGTAAAACATTAACATAAGTTTGATGGTTTATCTCAAATTCTGAACAAAACGGTGTTTCTATCAGAAGTTTGGGAGAGTGGCTTGAACCTTTCACTTAATTAAAACCACCACTCACTACTCAGTAAAATCTGCTGTTTCAAGTACTACCTACAATCATACATGATCCTGTATGTGCAATGAATGACTGACAGTTCACATGATGCCACTGGTATTGAGCATCATTGCCACCAAACATGGGTTTTCTCCTATTCCAAACAAGTATATCAGCATGGCTAAACCTGATGACTGTCACTCATGCTGCCAGGCTCAGGAGAGCCAAAGGATGAGGACCAAACTCCATATGAGACTGACTATATTTTCATCATGTGGAAAGGAAGGATAGTACTGAGGCAAACAGGGCAGCTGAAATTGCTGCTGCCCCTTTAAGACACCAGCTATCCTGTGGACAAGCAGCAGGCTGTTTCTACTATTTTAAAATCAATTTTATTTACCAGGCTGAAGTCTTCCCCCTCCTTCCACCTTTCCTTCCAAATAAATTTTTAAATTCCATTTCTTCTAAGTTTCTTATCACTATATATACCTATTGAGAAAGCAGGTCACCCACGGGTTACATTTAATTCAATACTTCCCACTGATTTTAATGGCTGCAAGATCAGGACCCCGCTAAATAAGGTGTTTGAGCTATCAGAGTCAGTGAGTCCCTGTCTTCCCTCACTGTCAGCGAACATCTATAATGGCAAGTAACATTGATAAACTGATACTTTGCTACTGGGAAGCTGACAAACTTCTAATATATAACTGAAACTAGATAATGGTTATAAAACCCTCCTAGTCCACTTCTGCTGTCCTATAACTTCTAATTCCTCCTCCTTGGTGTCTTCCCTTCCAGAAATTCAATAAGGAGCCAACACTTAGTACAAGTTCCATGTGCTTCCCTCAGGCACTTCCACTGAAACCAAGTCTGTTAGCTGGTTTCCTCCAATGTAGGGAGCATCCATTTCCATCACTTCACAGTAAATGAAATGACATTGCTTCCCTTCCTCTGATACAATCTGTTTCCTTACTGCAATGTTTTACAGTGCTGGCACATACCAGGATTGGTAAGAAAGCATCAAATACTTGAGCTGACAGAAAACTGGTTTGATGCCTTTCTGCAAACACAGCGGAGCAAAGCCGGCTCTGGACTTAGGTTTTACTGAGGAGGCTCCAGTGTTTGGCCCCAAGTGGCAGGGGACCCTCGTGATATACAGTTAATTCTATACCATCATTTTTCAACAACACCAAAGATAAATATTACCAAGCACATCACTTCTGAGCTAAGTACAGAAAATAATTTACAGGAGTCACTTCTACACTTGCTTCTTGTTTCATTATGGTTATTAGCAAACTGACTTTGTACAGGGTGACTTTGCACATCGCCAGGATGTGTGTATTAAGAAAATAGCTGCTGCTGAAGTTTTTTAATGCAAGACAGACAAATCAATAAATTGGATCTCTATGGATATCTGGGATGATGATTATGCACTCCCATAGACAACATTGGCAAGAGATGTCTAAAAAGGAGCAAAGACAAGAAGCTCCCCAGGCAAACAGCAGAATGGAAAAAGGGGCAAAGAGCCCCAGAAGGGCTCTGGTGGCCCCACTGCCATGGATGGGGTGCTGCTGCAAAATGCCAGAAAGAGACACAGGCAGACAGGAGGCAGGAGAGTCCTGAAGGGCCTGGAGGTGAGGATCAAACATTAGCCAGAGACAGGGAGGAGGAAGACAGCTCAGGGGAGCTCTGCCTGCTCAGAAAGGTTGCGCAGTGTCTGAGCAGAACAAAGGGGTTATGCAGCCTTGGGATGACGAACTGGCACTGTGGCAGGATTTTGAAAAGAGCGGAAGGATGCAGTACCTGCAAACTAATATGTGTACATAATTTAAGGAAACTCCTGGCTTTTGATACTCTGTTATTCAAACATCTCAACTGTTTCAAGTTTAGACACAGCATCCCATTTATCTTGGCACAACCTGAATCCCTAAATTATCCCTGTCTTTTCAACCTCCTCACAGGAACTTTACTTCCAGCTTTGTTAAAACGCGAAGTAGCCAAGAAACTGCTTTACAAACAAATACCAGCTGAGGTGAAGGCCTAACCCTGGGGCAGGGTGTGGGGGCAGCCCCGCGGGCAGGGCTGCAGAGCTGCCTCTAGCTGTCACTGCCCTGCAGCTCCCAGTCCCTCTTTCACTGTTGGAGAGCTGGTGCAATATATGTAATTCTCAGACATGCTGGGAAGTCCTGAGAGCATGCTGAATACATCCTGGTGAGCATATCCTACCTGTGCCATTTACTCAATACTGCGAGCTTCCCCCTCCAGCCCAAATGAAACCATTCTGCAATAAATGCTGCTAAGGGGATGGTGATGACCTCAGTCTCTCACACGGACGGCAAAGGGCAAAGTGCTGCTCTCCACACAGTGACCCTGCTTTTCATCACTTTAATGTCACACAAGTGGCAAAGGCAGTGAAGTCAGCAGTGTTTCCTGGTGTTTTCCTCTGGTCTCCCTCTCTGCCCTGAATTTCCTCCTGTTCAGTGGAGACTGGCTCATTTCACTTCAAAAAACTGGGGCAGAAGAAGAAAATGACGACAGGACACACGTGTTAACAACGAGAAAACACCAGCTGCTAACATGGCTCACCTACTGAACCACAGCAAGCCCTGAAAATGAGGCAGGGGTTATTTTTAACATCTGTGTCAGATCTCTTTGCCTTTTAAAGAGCGTCCCTCTGCTGCTCGGGCCCCTTATCTGCTCACTGGCACTTCAGTGAGCTGGTCCAGAGGCTTTCCCTGCAGCTGTGCCCAGGAGCCTGAAAGCTGGAGGGTCCCTCCACAGCCTCAGCAAGTGCTGTTCACTCTGCTAGAGCGATCCTCTGAGAAATATGCACACATGGAAACAGAGGAAGAGATTCACAGTGTCCACAGATGCCTGCATGGCAACACACCAAGTTTTGCTTCTATTTCTCTGGGCTCCAGATAGCAGAAAGTATATTACGTATATCACGCACAAAACTTTTATTATTATTTTTTTTATATAAAATACTAATAAGAAAGCTTTTCATTGCCTCAATAAAATATCCTTAGGCTAGGAGACCAAATCTAAGAGTAAAAATAAAATTTTAATTCTCCCATTCAAACTGCCACAAAAACTGTGATGAAAGGATGCAGTGCTGGGAAATAAAGAACTTGTTGATCATATTAATCCTTCATCTTCCATTCAGCTTCCTACACCAGTATCCTGTTTCCTTTTTAACAGCCAACAATGCTTCTCTATTTCCTTATGTGATCCCCCAAAATGCTATCATGTCAGACTTAAAAGCAACACTTCTTAGTTACTAAATGAACTCTTTAATTTTTGTTAAGGTTTATAGAAGATCTCTGACATCTACCTGTAAATAGTGACACTGTACACTCTAAAAGCCTGCTTTCTGGTTCATCATGAAATGGCTGCTCTGCACAGAGAGCTGGCAATCCTTTTAGTTCAGTCAGACTGCCCCTGTGACCAAGTGGCAGTGACCAAGGAGGCAGTTGAGGGGCAGGGACCCCAGAGTCGACCTCTGAGTGCCATGGACTGCATGCAGTGGCAACTTCTGCCGCTTTAGCAGATAAAAGATTACTTAGTAAGACAGTACTTTATTACTGAAAGGTGTGAACCATTTAACAACCATATTTTCCAAACCAGAGACGCTAGTGCTAGCTAAACTTGTCATTTGACAAGAAAAGACAGCTATAGGGAAGAATTTTCTTTGTTTCAGAAAGTTCTACACTAATGGTTGGTAGTTATTACACTGAAGGCTACTGCATAGCACAATTTTTTTAACAAGATACAAGTGAATCAGTTGGTTTAGATACACTGACACTTGTAACAGTTTAAAAACTGAAAATGAAAATAGTTCCAACAACTGAAGGTTTCACTAGGAGTACTTCTGAAAAAAACGTACTAAATCTAGTTTTGCCTTCGTGGATAAAAACTCAAAAGCCCTATGAGAGAATTTTTGTCTCAGGCAAGGTAAGCAAGACTAGTATCATTTGTGCAGATCTGTACCAATGGGCCTGGTTAAACAAATAAAATTCAGGTCACCTGCATATATTGGGTCAGAGCTACATGACCCACACCTCTATTGCTGTATAAATAGTAGGGTTATCACCAAAACAATTAGTCTTACCTTATTGTAGTACTGCACCTGAACTGAGTGCCACTGCCCATCGCTGACCCCTCCCACAATGAACGGTGCCACTGTAGTGGTTGTCTCCCCTGCAAAAAGAGGCAGAAGGGAAAAATAATTCACCATCACTGCAAGAAGCACAGAGAGACTCTTGTTGGGCACAGGATGCAGCCACCTTGCTTCGTCAGGGAGGAATTTGTGTTTGGCCTGCAAGACAATAAATATCCCCAGTTTCATGGAGTTACTCTGGTGCACAAAAACCAGCTTCTGGCACATTTGGGTGAATTAATGTTGCTTTTTATGATGCTTCTGCAAAGTGTTGTAGCAGGTGCATTGGGTAGATACAGCTATTGCTGAAGTGATCAACTGAGAGAGAAATGTGCATGAATTTTTCTGCATTTTTGCCAAAAGCACTCTTTGAGGTTTTTTTAGTATGGTCAGTATTGTGATGGAGTGTTTTGCCAGGGAAGGGAAGCTACTCCCTGTTAGAGCTGAGAAAGCGAAATCCAAAAGTACTCTAGTATAAAACCCATGGTAACCTTGGGCCCAGCAAAACTTTACCTGTGTTAATGAAATTATGGGCAGCCTTTCAGTATTTAAATTTGAAAGCAAAACTTTGCCACTGCAATTGGAAAGCTAAAGCTTTTAAGCCAGGACTGAGTCAGCAGACTCAGCTCAGTAACCAGGCATATCTGTTTCGAGGTAGTAGTAAAATAAACATTCATGTTGAAAATACATAGTAGGTCTCGCATGGAGAAGGGATTGCTCACTTCTTTCCTTCCTTTTTTTTTTTTTTTTTTTTTTTTTAATAGTTGGAAAATTCTACATAATAAACCACAGGAAAAGTAACTCCCCCTGTAAACCAACAAAGCTCATAGTATTGTTGAGCTTAAAATGTACTTTCAACTCTCTATTTGCAACAAATACCTATGTCAAGTATTATTCTTGTGTCCCCTACTCTCCTTTAACTCCCATCCAATATATTTCTGTTATGTAATATAACATATATACGTTATACTATGTATAACAATATGTATAAAAATACATATTTCAGCTTAGCATGTATGACATCCTTCTGTGATGGTTCTTACCATTTAGTGATAAAATCTGTACTAATAATTGGGCTCTTTATTCAGCTATCAAGTGTCTGCAGCAGGAAGATCACTGCTCTGCAATCCTTTTGCTCTGCTTTCTGTGAAAATTTGTTGTGACACGTAACACAGTGAGATCAGGTGTCCAAAACTTGTACTGTTTCTTAAAAGCCACTTAAAACTATAAAACATAAACCATTCTCCTTCCAAAGAAAATACCATTTGTAATATGCAGGACCAGACCTGCTCTCAGGTGCAGCAGTGCAAATCTAAATTTAGTTTCATGTATCTTAAAGGAGTTCCTTCACATTTAAATGCATATAAGTGCAACCAGAATTTATTTTTTTCCCATTCATCCTCAGGGTACCTTCCAAGCAATTTGATTCAAGTTTAGACAGGTGGAGCAGAGCAACAGAAGCAAGCACATCTCTCTGCAGCATGTTATTTCATTACACTAATCCATTCAGAAACCTGCCTTAGAATCTAATTTGGACAACTTTGAGGTAATAAAGGGGAAATGTAACCAGATATCTTCAACCCAAAGGGTCCACATATGCACTTAAGCATTGCTGGTAAATCAATGGGGTCACAAAGGATTCACCATGGGGTCTGAGGGCAGCAGCTGTCACTTGGTGATGAGTGTGCAACACCAGTGTGGGCTGTGCTTCTGCTTCTATAGCTTTACTGCTTGCAATGTCAAATCTTCCACAAAAACAAAACAGGAGTTGACTTGAGCCCACATGTCTGTCCTGGATATGGATAATGGGAAATAGCAGGATTACTTCCTGAATTATGTGCCCAATACAGAGGCACAAACATCTCACTTGACCTACACGTAAGTCCACCTGACTTACAGAAACAGCCCTTTTCCGATATTTGTTTTTGTCTCAATGGAAAAATACCTTAAACCTTTGATAACCAGAGTTTCTCTACACCACTGAGATTTCGCAAAGTCACCAAAGCCTTGCCACAAAGAAGCACAGATCTGCTTCTGGGCATATGTGCTGCCTGAACTTTGCTTGTCAGCCCTCCTCTCTCTCTTCTCCTACAAGCACGAGAAGACACTGGCTTAGTCCTAGTGCAGAAAGCAAGCAAATGCCAAAGCCATCACTTGTTTTCTCCTGGCCCACTGTAGCAATGAGCATGCAGCTAAGTTCTCCTAAATTCATTGTTGTTTATGGCTTCTTGTAAGAGGAGGTGCTTCTCCAGTGCAGAAATGCATTCTAGTGACAGCACTGCTCCTCCCCAATCCCTAATGAATGGCAGGCAGTTTTCACTTCTGCTAGCTTTTCCTTTGGCTTGCATGGTTTTTCCAGATAACATTTATGCACCTACGTTCCTCTGATGGTGTAGTGTAAAAGTACATAAACACACATTTATCACAGTGTGATAAAATAAAGTCTCATTTAAGCAAACATTGGCTTGGGGGCCAACATTCAGGCTAGTGCCAATCTTTTATAGAAGTCATAAACTCTGGCTTTTATAAGTGATATGTTGACAAGCTCCTGCCTACGACAGTGGGTGTAATCACCGCAAACCGCTACAATCTGGAGTACACTCGGCATCAGTTGTTTACTGCGCAATGTCAGCCAATAAATTAATGAGGCAGCAAACAGCCATATAAAATCACTGAAGTGCATTTCCAAACGGCTTTAGAGGATCTCCTGACCTCAAGCAGAAATGCTTGACTCAAGTGAGACCTCACCTGCAGAGAAGGTGAGCTGGATCTGCTCCTCAATGATCTCCAAAGCAATAAAGTCATGCTTCTCATTGAAACGCCCGTTGTAGAGGAGGAGAGCATTCCTCTCCCTGGTTGCAAACCTAGAACACAGAGACATGGAGTTAGTTTGTGCTTATAGATTCAAGACTGATGGTCAAGTCACCCAGAAAAAAGACAGCATTGTGTTCAGCAGAAAATCAAGCCTTTGAATCAATCTTCAGACAGAAAATTGTAAAACTGAGGAGCCAGCCACAGGATAAATCTACTCTTTCACAATCAACAAGGCAAGCAGATGGAAATTACAGAAACCTACTCTGCAGAGATCTGCTGACCTTCACAAGGGCTAAAATTAGGCAGACACAAGATGCAACAGCAGTATCTGACACTCACCAAACAGTAGCACTTACTACACTCTGCAAACAGTCTGACAGCTAGAAAGCATTTTCACATCAAAGGGAGGATCCTTGCTGCCTGCTTGCTGTCTAAATGCTACAGGATCCTAGGACAGTCACCAGCTGATTAAAAAAGCCTGATGGGGAGGTAAGGGGAAAGAAAGATAAGAGTTACTTTAATAATGCCATGTAGAAAATCAGGGTTAGTCAATCATCAGGTCAGTCAATTGGAGGAAGGAAAATAAACACTTAAATGATTCCACTGGATCAGCTCCAATGAGTGCATTTCAGTTTTATTTTTCTTGTGCTATTAATATGGGATGTATTTTTCTTACAGAAAAAGAGGCAACCTCACATCTAAAAAAGCCTCTTTTTTTTTTTGTCAGTACAGAATATTTTTTCAAATTTCTGCTTGTTGTGAAAGCAAGCAGAATTTATATATAATTTTTATTTGAATTCTCTTATCTCTGGAGAGTTGCACACAGTTTTCATCTACTCAGAAATGCAAAAAAATTATTACACTTTATATAAACTTTTTTTAAAGATTAATATTAGATTAAGAGAGAAAAAGAGAGAAACCATGGGGATTTCTTGCATTTCCCAATGGCAATTTAGCCTTATTTTGTATCTTGAACTTCAGGAAATATGCCTGATTTAAATTAACCCACTTTTCCCACAAATGAATGAAATGCTCAACACAGCTAATGAAAACTGTCTTCCACAGACATAAGAAGTGACTGTTATACCTGTCATATCATGCCTAATAGCAAGACTCTCATGTGATGCAACAAAACCTGCATTCAGAGAATGTGAATAAAGCAGTATTTTAGAATACCAGGGTTGGTATTTGAAAGAACAAGTTTCAAAGACAAAGCATACTTTTTACCAGAAATTGTTTGTCAGACACATGTATGTTGTGGCTCACACTGAGTAGAGACCTTTCAGAATTTGAGCTACATGAAAATGGGAAATTTTATTTATATATTTTTAATGGTTTTGAAGGATAATGAATTTTTCTGGTTCAAAAAACAAAAGTCACAAATTTGATATTTCCTGTAAAATACAAATTTCAAAGAATATGCATTATAGTCCATCCCAATATTAATTAATGTTTTGATCACTTTTAATCATTTTTGATATACATATTTATTTCTAGCTTTGTTTATCATAGTATAATATTATACAAATAAAAGGCTGTCATGGTTTGAAACCACTACATGAAACCACTACAAAGGCAAACTAAATTAATTTAAAAATACCATTGAAATATATCAATATTATCAAAGCATGGATTTAATTTTCACTTTTCACCATCAAACTTTTCATACAAAGGAATGCAGTTCCTGTAAAACATTTTCCAAGACTATTTTTTCATGGATAACTGCTTCATCCAAATATTTTGATCACCTCTATCCAGAATATATATGAGCAAAGGAAATGGGAATAATACTAGTGTTGCTTCTTCAGCAGGCAACAAGATTTAGTCTGATTAGCAACAACAGGAAGCTTAGTTCTGTTTCAATATATTTTCTTATATTCTTACAAATTTCTACCATAATTTTAAGTATGAAACCATTATTTATTAAACTATTACATTATTAAGTTGTTTTGTATGTTTCTTTACTCTCTCTGTGCTCAGTTCCATTCTTTGCCACTAGTCAAAAGCAACTTTTGTATCATACTCATTGTTAAAAGCACTACTGCTTTTGAACTTGTCTGGTTATCACCCACCAGCTAGGGGAAAAAATACTGGTTTTTAATAGAAGGGATATGCTTAATTTCATGACACAGGAAACAACAGACTCTCTTTCTTAGAGAATTTTGCATAAATAATGAGAAAACCTCTCCACTAGCAGTATCTCTTGGTGTGAAGGAGTAGTAAGTGTTGGAATTAAGCAAGGAGGATACATAATGTTGAGAGCAGAAAGACATGGATCGTCAGTAAACTAAATACTTTAAAAAGTATTTTAGTTATGAGGCTGGACAATGCAAACATCCTGGTCCTTGCTAGAAGCAGGTCACAAGTCACTTGAGGCTGAGGGAAGCTGGACACCCTGGGATTTTATGAATGCTCCCAAATCACAAAATATGTAATGGCAAATTATCATCATGAGTAGTCAAATTGCTAATTCTTGCTGATCCTCACATAATGTTTTCTTCCTCCACTGAAGGATAATAAAAGCTAAAGAAATAGCTAGTGTAAATAAAAGTGAACTTCAAGCATGAAAATTTAAATGTGTGGCCATTCCAGACAGTGAGGGATGAACCTCATGATGGCCTAGAATTCTTACAGTCACACTGAGTGGACTAAGTAGTGTTTAGCTCATGACTAAATAAGCCATCGTGGTTCTAAAGATGGTAAAGGAACCCTGGTGTAAGCACTACCTTTGTACGGTGTTTTGCTATTTCTCAATTACCCCTTCACAGAGCACTTGAGTCATTTTAACTTGAAGCACCCTAAACGCCAAAGCTCTCTTTCCAGAAGCCTGAAAAATGACACCTCATGGCTGAGGGGACAAGTCAAGGGTAGTGCAGGCAATCCATGCTGGCAGCCAGCCCAGACCGCTCCTTTGTTTGCTCTCACTGTGGATCTGAGAAATCCATCAGGGCCTTTTGCTCCTCAGTTTTTCTGTGTACTTAGACCTGATGCTCTAAAACAATCTTCGCAGGCACAACTCTCCCTTGCCTTGGCTTGTGTGCAAACCATGTCTGTGCTTTCTGATTTAAGCAAAACGTCAAGATTCCATAAAATTTCAACTTTAGGATTAAGGCAGACGAAAGCTAAAATGGTAGAATCATAAAATGATAGAATGGTTTGGGTTGGAAGGGACCATACAGATTATCTAGTTCCAACCCCCTGCCATGGGCAGGGACACCTTCCACCAGACCAGGTTGCTCCAAGTCCCATCCAGCCTGGCCTTGGACATTTACAGGGCTGGGGCATTACTTACTTACATTAACAGAAGCACTACATGGGGAGTCTCTCTGGGATCTTAGATCAGGAAAGTAAACTGTGCTAAAGGACTACTGAAAAACATGCTGTAAAAAAGTGACCTGACTCCTAGAGATGTGAAACACCAGGTAAAGGCTGGGTGCTGGAGGGGACATAAGCCTGAAACCTGTTTGTCCTCCCTAAGCCCTTTCTTTGGACAGATACATGAACAGGTCTGTCCTTGCAGCTGCTGTTGTACCTATTAAAAAATCTCCAACTCTGCTCTTTCGGGTCAGGACTAACACATTTTGTGTTGTTTACTAACAGCCAGCTGTGAGGGAAAATGAGGAGTCAATCCTGACTGGCTAAACCATGGGAAAGCTGCAAACCCACCCCCTCCTCAGAGAAGAGGCATCTGTGCACCTGGAGCTCTGGCTCCACACCAAGCAAGCCCCATGCCTGACCCAAGAAGTCTTCTCCAGAAGAGGGGTTTTTCCCAGGTGAGGGAGAGTCCTTGCCCGTGACTGTGGCTGCTATAATTGCTCCTCCTTGCCTACCTGAGCACCCCCAGGGGAAAAGTGACAGCCCTGAAGAAGACTGCCCAACGTGGGAATGTTGGGGCATATGGGATGGGGATAAGACTACTTGTGCCAGGGAGCTGGGATGGGACCAGAAGCAGGACCTGGCTGTGAAGGCCAGAAGGAGCTAGGTGCAGAGTGGGATCAGTTGGGGTTGTCCCAAGCCCAAGGCCACTGGAAAGCAAGAACCTGAGAAGGACCAGACTGTGCTCAGCCATGGTCTGACATGCCCAGGTCCTCTCACAGGTGGGGAAACAGGAGATGGGAAGAGTGCTCCCAAACAAGGAGCATGAATGGATTGGTTCTGAAGCTGGGCTGAAGGTCAGGAAGCCAAAGGCCCAGCTAGTGGAAGTGTCAAACCCAACATCCACCCCAGCACTTCTGTGGCTGAAGATGGGTGACCAGAGTGGTCCTGGTGTCCCTTCTCCCTGCTCCACCACCCCGTGTTACAACAGGGAAGGTTGTGAGTCAGCAACTCAGAAACATCCACAGCAGGGCAGAAAATCAAATACTTTCAAACAACATGCCTGTGCCCTGCTCATAGGAGTCACTGTCAGAAATCCCTGCAGTGACCTTCAGGGGCCGGTCTTTGGTGGGTATCAGTACGTGACAAACAGTCCCAAGCTCAGGTGAGAAGCCACTGGCCACGGAACCCTTCCCCCGCTGGGACTTACATGAGGGAGACAGTGAAGTGGAAGCGCTGCCGCAGCCCCTTGAAGGTGATGAAGGACTGAGGGGGGAAGCTCCTGGTGGTCATCTCGCAGTAGGGCCGCTCGTACTCGCCTGGGGGGCACTCGCACTTGAAGCCCCCGATGAGCAGGTTCACGCAGGTTCCTCCGTTCTTGCACACCCCTGGAGCACAGCGGCCGGAGCGCGCGTTCACCTCGCAGGACTCTCCTGCAAGGGGACAAGCAGACATCAGGGAAGGTGACGCCTCACCCCAGCAGCAAGCGCTGACACTCAGCTACCCAAGGGGTTTGCTGCAGGTTAAGCTGCTTCCAAATTTCTACACCTGACCCCCTAAGCAACTGAGGTACAGGTAAGGATGCTGCATCTTCTTCAAGCCTGAATTTTCAGGGAACTGCGGGATATGATTTGCTGAGCGATCCTCTTGCAAATATACAACACTGGCCTATGGCTTTCAGATTCTTTGGCTGCTTCCAAACTGTGTGACAAATATAGAGCTGGTGACAGATTTAGACAAAAGGAGGTAAAAACCCTGCATGTTCCCTGTCAACCAAAATACGTACAAATCGTTTTGGTGTTTCACTGTAGCTGGAAACTGTAAAAACAGATAAATGTTTGCACTTTATCTTGAATGGAATTTGGCTTTGCTGCCCATGGTGGCAGGAGGGCACAGCTGAGCTCATGACAAAACTCTCAAAATGTCTATAGCAAGAATAAGCAGGATACAGATGACATAGGGATTGTTTCCACCTTTTACCACACATGCATCCTGCAGGTGATGACCATTTTCTGAACCTTTGGAGCAGGACATGGTAACTGTCCACAGAAGTTATGGATTCTGTTTGCCATTTGCTAAAGTTGTTTCACGCCTAAACATTTTGTCCTTATTCATCTCCAAAGCATGTAGTAAGATGTGTTAAATACAGTACTAAAGAATGTGGTCTATTGCTTTGTATGTATGCCATGGGTTTTTTTCCCTATGCTTGCCCAAAATCTTAGAATGAATTCCAATTTTAAAAAAGTAATGTACAGAGCATATTCGTTTAAAAAAATCTGCTGTGGCTGGGACAAAAGTGGCTGCTTCATTAATCATTGTACAGAAAGCTAAACCCTCTGAGTGAGTTAATTAGTTAACATTGGTGTTTTGACACGTGTCTTCCTATGGTATAAAGCATGTTCACATCCCACATGTAAAACAGTTCAGAGAAACTGGAGGTGGCACATACAGTTGAATTTAACCCAGTAACAGTGTCTGACAATTAAATGTAGAGCAATACTACTCAACACAGCCAGCTGAAGGAATAAATTTCTAACAGTTCAACATTTGCATGATTTACATGCCACCAGATGATACAATTACATTTGGAAAGGCTCTTTACAGTGGTGCTCAGCAACAGGACAAGGGGGAACAGACAGAGACTGAAAAGCAGGAAGTTCCATCTGAGAATGAGGAAAAACTTCTGTTCTTTGAGGATGACAGAGCACTGGGCTGCCCAGAGAGGGTGTGGAGTGTCCTTCTCTGGAGATTTTTGAAACCCATCTGGATGTGATCCAGTGCAACTTGCTCTAGGTGAACCTGCTTTAGCAGGGGCTTGGAGGAGCAGAGACCCCTTCCAACCCTGAGCATTCTGTGGTTCTGAGATTGTTTCAAGCACCGTTAAAACCACAAAAACACATTCCTGGAGGAAAGAAAAAGCAGCAGGAACTGTGGGCAGTGACTCATTAACAAAGGCAAATTTAAATGGAAAGTTTTGCACCATTTGCTGCCCCACAGCCCTGCTCCCACAGGTTCCCAGGCCAAAGCTGCCCACACTGGGAGGCAGGCTGCAGCCAGCAGTTCTGCTGCACCCAGACCTGGATCTGCACCTTCTTTCTGTGCCAGGCTGTAAACTGCCATGGTTTTCAGCCTGTTTAGCCACTGCCCCAAGGGTAGTGATTTCTGAGGTAAGGTGAGGTGGGCAGCCTGGTGGTTTTGGCTCTCCAGCTTTGCTGCCTCATTCTTCTTGCATCAACATCACGTGCCTTTCAGACAGGTATGGTTTAAGCTGGCAAAATGCAGGAGCAAGTACGAGACTGCTATGATCAGGAGCCAAGCAAAGGCACGCCCCATCCAGGTAGGCTCAGCTCTGCAGGATGGATCTGCTCTGTGCATTACTCTGAATTAATAACCCATATAGCCTTGAGTCCAAGCCTGTGCTTAGAGCTTTTCCCCTTCAGCACTGATGTTCCTATATTCTCACTTTAACATATTAAGTGAAATGCTATGAAAATCACTTTATAAATATCTTCCTGTTTCCATTTATCAGCTCTACATATCAGGCAAGATTATGTGAATACACTTTCCTTAGTACTTTTAGACACTCTATAATGTGTTTCTTTTGGAAAAAATTGTATATATCATCCAAGATAGAAAATTCCCTCAGTATACTGGATATGGGGCACACACACATCAGATGTTTCAAGAGGGCACTACTGTTGATGATCTACTGCATAAGCACAGCCCTTATACACGTATCTTGTGTATGAAAACTCTCCAGAAAACGGAAAAACAAAATTCCTATAGAAAGACAAAACAGAAGTTTGTTGCTTTAAAACAAGTAGTAGGATATTTTGTGAAATAACTCTCTGACTAAGAGAAGAAAGCAATCTACAAGGCTTTCTGGGAACAGAAGGATGTATTTTGTAAAAGCAAATAACACGAAGGCTTGAATACACAGAGAGAAAAAGGGTGAGCTAAAAGGAGAGATGCCTGGCATTGCAGCATGCTGTGGAAATGCCATGGCAATACAGAGGAGAAATATAAAAGCCTAAGCTGGAAGTCATTGATGGCTCTGTATTAATTCTGTATAACAAGAATGTATAGAACATTTGTTTAGATACCTATGTAGGCATAAAACAATTTTAGAGAAAAGAAAGCTTACAGGAAAGTTCTATTGTATTGTGCTTATTGCTGCTTTTCATTATGATCTCTAAAGAAGTAAATTAAAAGAATATACTTCAAGATTCTTTGTCCGATATTCATCCAGCTGTAGCATCATTGATGTCCCAGTCACTGAAATTATTCTGAATTCTATTAAGTCTGTAATGTAAATGAGAACTGCATTTGATTCATATTCTTTGATGTTGAATTTTCATATATTATGTGTAGTTACCAAAATATATTAAAATAGTGTTTTTGAAATCTCAACAGTAAAGCCAAGGTGTCAGTGTGCTTCAAAGCACAAAGGTTACTGATAAACCTTATTTTTTAAATTTTTTTTTACACTTAAAAACCTTAATGACTCTTTTTCCCAACAGTGTCTGGAATTATTCAGAAACAGAGCATTTTTGCCTTTTGGAGTAGCCATCTGAGTAAAAATTCGAAGCACTGCTTTGATCAGGATTGGCAACAGAAGGCACCTTTGTGTCACTCTTGGGTTTGTCACTTCCAAGGGCAGCCACCTCCCCTTGGGAGACACATCACTGTCCCACAGCTCTGCCCTGCAGCAGCTTTGAGGCACAGCCTAAAAACCATCCTCAGAATTTGAACCAAAGCCTGCATGGACTTGAAGAAAGAGCTGGTTGCTGGCTGGAGCTGGAGTCAGAAGGCCCTAAGGGAAGAGCTCCTTGAGGAGCAGAAAAAGAAGGGAGCTGCATGCACCAGCCTTTGGGAATGAAAAGCGCCTGTGTGCCTGCTTGCAGCTGAAGGTCGGAGGGCTGGGACACGCTGTCAGAGGGAGGCCTTACAGTCTGGCAGGAAAAAATAGTACAGAAGAGGGAGAGCTGCTGTGCAGTGAGGGTCTGGAGGGCCTGGGGTGATAAAAGCACAGCCCAAATAGCTGTTACACACAGCATGGGGTCAGTTTGTGATGCTGGCAATGGCAGCACGGCTCAGCCACTTACCCAGCCTGTGAAACTCTTCTTTGCTCCTCACAGCATGTCCTTGGCTAATATAATTTCATTTTTCACATAGGCTTGCATTTTAGGAATCACTGAACAAACTAGTTACACATCGCAGCTCTGTGAAATCCAAGCAGGGGATGTGAAGCTGCTAAAGCTAAAGCATGCACTCTCAGATAACACAGGCTGTGGCTGCCTGTTATCTGCCAGCAGATTCTGGGCTCTGAAAAAATTCTGCCCTTCCCAGAAAATGATTTACTGTGACACAACAGTAGCTGATCTTATAGACTCCCAATGAATATTGATGATGCCTAAAGCCATGAGTCCTGTGGCTTTTCTGCACCCTTTTATGTAGTGTTTCCTGTTTTTAAAGCCCTTGAGATCAAATGTCATAGTTGCTTTTGACACTGCATCCTACTCACAAACATCCTGTCTTTAATACATACCTATCCTCTTTGAATTTAGGACTAATGTTACTAAGATGTTAATCATAAAGTTTCTGTTATCAACTTTATGTCAGTGAGGACACCATGATAGCAGGTGCAAAATAACAAGAACAGGCATATACAAAGGCTGGCTAGATTTGGTCTTGCTCTGACCTATTCCAAATAAAGTAATGAAAGTTTAACTAATAAACAATAAATGGTGACAAAAAAAAGTGAAAAGAAATAAAAATAAACTCTCTTAAAACTGAGACAATAATCTCACAATTGCAAATGCCTTGTGAGTTGAACATTGTGGGTTTCAAGCAGCACACTGGTGTGCATCAATAAGCTGGTCTTTGCAGAAATCTGCCTGTGGCTTTGCTGATGAGTTGTTTGACATTACAACAACGATGTATAATGTTTGAAAGCTTGCTGGAAGCAACATGATGGCATCCAAATACATACAGAATTCCTCCTCGGATCAGTTTACTGCCGTGTGTTTCACCAATACACAGGTCTAGGGACTAGCCTTCAAAATCTTTTATTACTCTGATTGTATTCAACTGAAACACTACATTAAATATGTATTTACTTGAAGCAGCAGATTTGCACTGATATTCTTTTTTCTTCAGTTTCCTTGGACACATTAATTTTTTACTCACTGTCTGTAATTGTTTGACTTGAACTGATTATTTTCTCCTTTCTTCATCCTGCCACTTGCTCTAGACACATATTAATCTTCTCTATGTTTATAGTTGCTACACCAGAATAAAAAGCATTTTGAGAAGCTGATTTAAGCAGCCCACCTAAAACTATATACTTTAAAGTGGAAAGGAGAATCCACAAGAATTAAGGCAAAAAGGAAAAACAACAAGAAATAAAACAACTAAATTCCTCAAACAATTCCCATTGACCGTTTGCCCTGATAAAGAACCAACTATCATTAAAAATGTATTTGCTGTCTTGCACATTATGGAAAATCAATCCTCCTTTTCCTCTAGTAACTAAAGCACTACTAACCTTACATGACAACTGGCACCAAAGTAATCAGCGCACTAAATAATAAGAAAGTTGTTAAAAACAAATTAGCTGCAGAATCAGCTTGGAAATCTCTACTGGGACAAGAGATAAAGAGGTTGCGATCCAGCGCTTTAGGGGTGGTTTCACCATAGTTCAGACTGAGTGGGAGTTACCAGAGTCCCCTCCTTTCCCCAGGCATGCTGCAGTTTCCTCCCCCTCCCTTGCGCTGGCATTCATGTAATCCTGCAGTTGACTGATTTGTAGAGCTAAGATGGCAAAACACCATTCATTTCTTTATTGAAGGGTTAGTGATCTTTAGATTAAGTCCCTCCTAGGACTGATGGGATGAATAGCACAGCAAGCACATGGGAAGGAGGCAGGACCACGCACCCAGGAATAAGAATGAAGGAATGGTCTTAGAAAGGTTTAACTGTTATGGAAGTACAGCTTTAAGCCACTTTAGATGCTCACGTGTGAGTCTAGTGGCTCAATGCTTGCCTTAGGTGAACTGGATCAGCATCTCCAGTAGATGCTCACCTCTCTCCCCTGATTGTACACGGATGTACTGCAGGAAAATTTGCCTAAAACGTAGCTGCAAGTCAAATAATAAAAACTAGCATGTGATTTTGCCCATAAAGGGCAATTCATGACTTCAGTAGCTCCATGGTGCATGAGTCTACCCTCAGAACCTATTGGGAGGTCAGCCTTACCTCCCAGCAAATTGGCAGTAAATGCCAATTACCAATGAAATGTGACACAAACAAACAAACAAACAAACAAACAAACAAACAAACAAACAAACAAACAAACAAACAAACAAACAAACTAACTAACTAACTAACTAACTAACTAACTAACTAACTAACTAACTAACTAACTAACTAACTAACTAACTAACATCTACTGGGTATATGAGAGAAGTTAAGAGAGCAGCTACCCAGAAACATTAGCCAACTCATTCTGAATGATGGAGAAGCTGGATCAAATAGAAGCTAGAAGCCATTGGTGTACTAGTGACAGAGATGAATTAGGGGACAACTAAATTCACGTACCATTTTACATGAGTCACTCAGAAGTGTTATTTGAATAACAGACTTAAAATCTGGGTTCCTTAGAAATTAAGGGCCAAACCCCTACTGCCACTTCAGAGAGGGCATGCAGACTCAATAATATTGACACTGATGGTCATGACTCTGTGAGGTTTTTAAATGACACTGCTACTAAACCTTTAAACTTGAAAATACACTTTGGTCTTTTCTTTTACTCATTTGTTTAGGTTTTTAGAACTGGGACTGATCTAGGTTAATTAAAATTATCCCAAATCCTCTTATAGGGAGAAACATCAGCTTAAGGTCTATTTTAGAGTTTCCCTCCTTTCTTTCGCTTTCTGCTTTCTTTGCTGCTTTCTGCCTTATAAAGTCATATTTTGAGAAATAGGTTAAAGTAAAATAATACATAAATACCTACACAGACATACACTCTCACACTGCTGACTTGCAGTGGCAGCTGTCCTGCAGAATTTCAGTTGCTAACCATGCCAGATTTAATAACATGTATTTGCAGGAAAGTAACCTGACTTTATAATACTAAGCAGAGTAACAGCAAAAATATTCCTCTCGCACTATGTATATAGCTTGCCAAGTAGTTCTCTGAGGTGATAGATAGAAATGATTCTATAATAAGATACTCCAGAAATCAGCCTTTTATCTCTGGATCTGCTTTAGTTTTTCCGTGGGCATAAGCACTAAAACTCTGAGCCGGTGGGAAGAAAGTGTGCAGATTTACCACTGCTCTTGTGGACATATATGTGTCTCTTATACCTCTCCTTTACCATCACCCTTCTCCCCTCCATGTGCTTCTTCCATAAAGTTTTCCCTAGGCATCCCTGATAACTCGCAATTCAGATTTTCAAAAATCATAGCACTCAGCTAAATAAGGGTCACAAGTTTTTTAATCATGAGATGCTTTAAAACAATGAACGTGAGACACTTTATTTTCTTTTATTCGCCTCTGAAGCCCTGGGTGTCATTTGCTGGCCCCAAGCTATGTGAGAGCTCTTGGCAGTCAAATTCCAACCTGAAATGTACAACCAAAATTGTCTGTTCTGAGGGGGCTCCCATTCCTACTCACACCTCAACAGGATGATGCTACTTCAGCCTTCCCAGTTCCTCTTCCCACCAGGGTCCTCAAAGGAAGCATCTGCACCCAGGCTGCTCTGAAGTCCTGCAAGCTTCTGGGAGGAGAAGGAGGACCACCATGAAATGTCCCATGGGCCAAACAGGCAAGGGAGAGGCCAGGACCGCATGCTACCTACTGATCCTTCCCTACTGGAAAAGAAGCTAAACTGTATTTCACAAAAGCAAAAGCAGCAAAGGCAGATCTCCATCTCTCAAGCTGCTTCAGGCTGTGCCTGCTGATGCAATGCACATGCAGAGCAGCCACTGCAACAGTGCCTGCCCCTTTGACAGCCCCAAAACAGGATCCTAGAGCAGCATCAGCCTGAGCAAAGATGTTCCATTTTCCCTCGACTCCTCCCTTTCCCTGGTCACAAAACAAAGCAAAACAAAAGAAACCCCGCAGAGAAGGATGGATGGATTGATTGATGATTTGGGTCATTTTGTGTTTTTGCATTTAAATGAGAAGGAATAACTAGGGGAGGTGGGAGGGAGAAGAAACAATACTGAGGAGGATTAGTGATATTTGGGGCATATCTGTTGGAGAAATGAAATTAGTCTGTGGATTCCAGAAATTACGACCATGTTCTCAAGATGATATAAGCTCAGTGTTGCATGGTCACTGGACCTCATCCTCATATGCAATTTCCACCAGTGCCAGCAAGAACACAGCATAGACAAAAGTCACAACTGAATACCTGTGTTCTATTCCTTGTATATTTGTTAGGATTAAAAATTCTCAGGCATTATGTTTCCATTTTGTCTACACAGGGCAACTCACCTTTCACCTTCCAGCCATGAGGCCAGAACAGTGTGAGAACCAGAGGTGCAACCAAGATTTATCAGAAGTATTGTGATTTTTTTTTCATGATAGCACCCAGGTGAGCAAGGAGCCAGATGCTACAGTAAAATACCCTCCATTTAAGAAAACACCCAATTCTGAAGCCCACTTTATGGTTTGGCAAAGGAAAGAGGTAACTCATGATTTTACAGCCCATGGAGTGGTGACAATACCTCCAAAAAAAGCCTAAGATGGTTGTTTTGCAGACGTGGGGCATATGCTCAATGGCAAACTCCTGAAGAGACATCTGTGTGTGAAACCTGGGCACTGGTGTCCTGCAATGGGCCAGTGGGCAGGGGTGCCCACAATGTGTCTGGTTTCCCCCTGCTGCCTGCTCCCACAGCACAGACATAATCACCCCCAGGCTTTTGAGGAAGTGCAGAGGAAAAGCACTTTTTTTGAATGCTTTAGATGTGGTGGAAGAGAAAAACCCATAGAATCACAGGATCATTTTGGCTGAAAAAGGCCTTTAGCATCCAAGCCTTTAGCCTACCACCTGTACTTACCAACAAATTTTGCCCTATGGGGTCCAGTGGATAATTTCTTGATGTCTTAATCTTTACCCTTGGCTGACTTGACAGCAGTCTCTAAACTCTCTAAATTAATGAACCATTTATTGTAATGTGTAGGGCCCTTGCAAGGTGTTATCTCCTTCTGCATTTGACTTGTAAGGTAAAGTTTTTCAGTTCTCTCTCACAGAACTAAACACAGTACCAATCTACACAAGAGAAAAAAGAAATGCACAAAAATTTCCAGTTATGTTGAACTCTGTGGCAGGTTTACACATAAGACAATTCATCATAATGCAAATTGCAGTGATTTGGTGTAAGATATGGTGATGAAGCAGTGCCTTTCAATAAAAGCCTAAGCTTTATCTCTGGATGTATTATCAGGAGGATAACATTATTATAGATGTCAAAGATAAACCTCAAACTAGATTATGCCATTGTGTCTGCAATTTCCATTATTACTTGGAATAAATGTCTTCCTAAAAATCCCACCTTAAAACTAGTGAAGAAGCTGGAGGTGTAAGAACAAATCACTCCTTTGCATAACACATTCATTTACAGAAGAATACCCCTCCCTCCATTTAAGAGGCACAATCACCCTCTACCTTTACTATATATACATCTGATACTATATTTTGTTTTCTCTGTGCCCCTTGATTCCTCTCCATGAGTGTTACTTGAGGAGGGGCACATGGAGGGAACTGAAGGCTGGAGCAGCCACCATGGCTGCGAGGTCAGATCCCCTCTGGGACAACCTTTGTTGATCCATATTTGCATCTCTGCACTCCTGCAGGCACTTCAGCATGGGAACCACCTGCCAGGCCTAGTTCTCACCTCCTTCCATGGGCAGCAGTGAGATAGAAGGAGGGGACAGACTTATTGTGCTTCTGCTCAGATGACAAGAAAGATGATTTCATCCCACAGAGTTGCAATTTTTCCTGGGCACCAAATGCCACCACCAGGACCATAAACTCCACAAGGCTCCTGTACCACAGGTTGTTTTGGCCTCCTGCTGGGCTTTTCAAAATACATTAAACTATTTATTTATGTGAATGAGGAAAGCAAGCAAGGTGTGGTGGCTGTGGCAGGGGTGTGTGTGCAATAACATCTTTCATCAACAGGAACTCAGGAGCTGGAAAACCAGACACACTTTCAGGCACCATCAGGTTCTGGCTCACTTTCAGCCTGCTTTCCCTAAATTGCTTTCCACAGAGATCACCAGAGGGTTGCAACTCCCAGTTCCTAAACTGGTGGGCAAGAGCAAAGCTCTAGCACTTATTTTTGGTCAAGTTAGCATCTCAAAGCAGTTCAAAAAGGCAACACATCCACAAATAACTGCCTGCAGAAACAAGAAGAAAAACGAAGGCGAAAGAATACACAGAAAAGAAGACCAGTGTCTTGCTTTCAAGGGCAAACATTGCTGTTTTCTTGAGGAGAGTTCAGCCCTTATTTCATTTAAGATGACACTTGATTTTCTCCATGTAAATGTTACAGATGTGATGATTCAGCTTACAAGAGACAAAACACAGAAGAAGCCATCTCCCCTTGTCTCCAGCAGCCCACTGGGATTGATTGCACAGAGAGCTAAAGCTGCACATCTCCACTAAAGGAAGGCTGGTGAGAGCCCACATTTTGTATTTTCCATAAATGAGAAGTTTTCACAGGAAAATCTCACTCTCCCATTTTCTGTGTAACCCAACTTTATGCTAAATATCATGGCAATTTAGAACCAGGCAGACCTCAAATCAAGTCATGCCCCTTAACATCCTAGGTGGTCCCAGAAGCTCTTGTGGAAGGAAGTGTAATGGCCAGTTAGTGAGAATAACTGAAGAGAAGCCATAAAATATTAATAATGCAACAGAAAACCATGCTTAAAGTCAATCTGCTATTGTAATTACATGTTAGGAAGCTAGGAGTTCAGAGTTCTATATTTTCATTTTATATGAGAAGTACTAGCTTAAAAGAAAGGTATACTTAAAAGCACTGTGTAACTGTCTTTACTGTGAATCATAGTTCAGAGGTTTAGCATCATGGGGTGGATAGCACTGGCAAAACAAATTGATGTTCATCAAATTCTCATTGTTATGCGTTAAAAGAAATTTCTGAAAAAAACCCCAATCAAAAATGCCCCTTTGCTTGTCAAATTAAAAGGATTAGGGTTAAAAAGATAATCTCATAATCTTATGTTCTGGTAGCCTCAAAAATATTTGGTACACAGCTCAGGAACACAAACTGAAAACAAAAAGCAACTTAATCAGGGAAACTGACTTTTTCTTAAGGAGTAATGAAAAAGAAATTGTAATGTCACACACATCGTGCACAGAAAATCTCAAAATCCATGTATTTTTAAACCTACAGAGCAGATGGAAAATTCAAAAGTTGCCTTCTTAAAATGTATTTTTAAATGGACTCATAAAAAATTAATGCAGCCAGCTTCCACAGCTTGTACTTAACTCTGCTTACAGCAGTCCAGTAGATTAAAATTCAGCCTTTTTGTTAAATATCATTCAATTTCAAAATAACCTAAAATGATTACCATCTTATTAGAGTTAATACACTTCTTTGTGTCAATTAGAATGTGTTTAATTATTAATATAAGGCATTCATCTTCATATCTTCATCTTTCTTACAATATGCACATCAGTTGTGCTGACCCTTTGAAGCTGGCCTATCTAATTAAAATACAGTTTTTAATTATACTATATGAAAATGCTGTATAAAACGTCTCACATGCTTCTCTATGGAGAATTTTGAGAGAATTTGAAACCTGGGGTAAAGTATCTCCATCTTGATTTTTAGAAGCTGAGAATTCAGACTGGTGTCTGCTCTGGAAGCTGTGTTTTGGGGGCACCACACAGCGCGGGTCGCAGAACAAAACCCGCCCCAGGAGGAGCAGGGCTGGGATGCAGGCACTGAACCATGATGCTCTAAACAAAAGAGCATTTGCAACAACAATGAAGTTGTGGTTCCCACCACGCTCTGCACAACTGTAATTATCTTGATGTTCAAGGCCAAGTGCCTCAGTCTGGTGCTCAACTGTCGAAACTTTCAATCATCATAACACAAAGAATAGAGACACAAGAAACTATTTTATGCTTTTTGTCCTTCCTAACAGGATATCATCCTGATACCCTCATCTCTGCACCCAACCACCCTTCCTGCCACTTTCCCATTGTTTATCCACTGATGAAAATAGAAATGTCTACTTTGGGAATTATAAATATATATACAGAAGTCCAACATGGTTTTAATAATTCAGTCCTACTGCTTCCCAGTTTTGTTTCCCAGTTTTTTATTTCCAGACAGGAGAAAAGGAGCCCCATTACCTTGATCCTTGGAAGTTAAATCTCTTTTGATTTGGAAGATCTAAAATCACTTCAGATGTCCTGGAATTTCTTTTTTTTTTTTGCCTTCACCCCTGATCTGCTGTGAACACTGTGAGGGGCTTTCCAGAACATAAGGTATACTGGAAAGAAATACTATCTAACTATGATTTTATCTTCTGCACAAATAACTTATAGGCAAGTTTTTTGGGTTTCTTCCTCCTTTCTCTCCTTTCTTCTTATTTGATTTGTTTTCAGTAAGAAAAAACCACCACTACTTAAGGGGTAGTCTAACATGGGTTGTTTTGACATTTAGCAAGTGCATGAGAATGCACTTGTGTGGCTTAAAATTTTATCCACCTAACCTTTTTAAAGTTATACAGTGGGAAATCTTACCCCAATCTTACCCCAAATCTTACATTACACAAGGCTCAACTTGGCTAAATTAATAAAAACACAATTGTAAAATATGGTCACAGAGAAATTTGCTCTTATTTAATAAACTGCTACACCTCCATGTGTAATTTCTGTCAGACCAATGATCTGCAATGCATATATATGTTCACAATTATGACAGCGTGGGAATTTAGCTACATCACTGAAGAGGGGTTTTACATGTACCTATAAAATTATAATATCAAATATCTCCACTTTGATTAATTACGCTTCACTTCCCACGTTTTTTATTTTACTTTTACCAACGATGATAAGAAAATGCACTATAATAAAGGTTTTCAAAAAGCCTGGGAGAATTGTGACTCCCATTTAGGTGTGGTAACAGAAATGCCATCAATATAAAACCAGGAGAATAATTCAAGAAACTGCTCAGAATTGACAGAGCAATATCATACACAATGAAATACAGGTCCAACAGGTTAAAGACAATAAAAGAGATTTCACATGCACTAGAACAAAGGGAATCCTAACTTTAGACCAGTCTGTTGTTAACCAGGATGCTATTAGGAAACCTGAGGTGCTCACTGTGTCTCTCTCTACCATTGGACACCACTGATAAGCTCATATTCATAGCACATTTCCTTGCCAAGGGGTGGGAGCAGAGGTCAGGTGTGAGAGGCAGGCAGGTACCCACGCCAGGTTAGCAGCTCAACAGGAGCTTAGCTGGGCATGGTGTCAGGGTCAAATGTGTTATTTTCACAACAGGTATTTAATGAGATTTGACTTGAAAAAAA
>VZTR01006511.1:33239-45106 GCA_013400775.1 Chaetops frenatus | reverse complement strand
GGACATGGGGCTCACTTGGGACCAGTCCCACGGGACATGGGGCTCGCTTGGGAGCAGTCCCATGGAATATGGGGCTCACTTGGGACCAGTCCCAGCTCCAGCAGCCCAAGCACGGCCGGGACCTGCACCCCAGAGCCCTTTCGTTGCTCTCTCTCAGCAGCACCTGTGTAAACCAGGAGTAACCCCTGTACACGCAGGAGTAACCCTGTAAACCCAGCAGCAGCAGCAGCAGCCCCGCAGGCAGCAGCGCCTCGGGCGATTGCTCCTTTACACCACGCCCTCTCCTTACCTTTTCCTCTCCTCCTCCTCCTCCTCCTCTCTCGCCCTCCGTGCCGCTCGGCCCTGGCTCTCTCCCTGCCTTGCCCGTGAGGTCACGGCGAGCGCAGTGAAGGACGCGGCTGCGGGGAGGTCACGCATTAGCGGGGCCGTGCCCGTGCGGCTCCGCCCGCCCGCCGCTCATCCATCACGGGCCCCCGGCACTCCATTAGGCCCCGCATGAAAAATGCCCCGCTCGGGCTGCGGGGGCCGTGCATCTCCCGTCTAGACACCTTCCTGTTGTGTGAAGATCAATGCCACACGGTCATGCATCATATGTCAGCCAGTAGCCCTCACTCTAATAATCGTGTCTATTCTCTAGTCTGCGCTATAAATTATGGGCGCTGGGAAAGTACTATATTATTCAGCAACCTTGGGCACTAATGGATTATTGGTTTAATGGCTGATAATGTGAGCTCCTTTTTTTTTTTTTTTTTTTTTTTTTTTTGGGGGTTCTTTCTTTTTTTTTTTTTTTTGGCCGGATCCTACCTTTATTTATTTATCTTTTTTCGTGATTATTATTCTGAGTGATGACTGATTTGGATTCTTATCCAGAGGCTTTCACCCTTGCAAAGCAATTAGAATAATAAAGCCCTTTGACCGTAGGCCTGCTGTCCTGGCTCTCACTTAATAGAGAGGCTTCTGCTGACACAAAGTCAAATATCCATCCCTCCCCTCCCTCCCTCCCTCCCAGCTCTCCCCTCCCCGGCTTGTTTGAGCTGCTGAGCCCCTGTCCCGGGATGACAGGAGGCTCGGAGTGAGGATCCTGCGATGTGAGCCCAGGCTGGGTGCTCAGGGTGGTCCCAACCCCTCCCTGTGCCCTGCCAGCTCCTCGCGGTCACAGCCGCAAACGGGGGCGGCCTCTCCCAGTTCTCCCAGTAGCACCTTGTGCTGCTCCCGGCCGCACCCTGCATCGCGGGGGTGGCGGAGGGGAGGCGAAGGCCACGAGGAGGAGGCAGCTGGAGGGTGGTGCTGAAGCCGGGGGCCGGCAGTGGCACCCGGGCAGTCCCTCATGGCCTGGAACGGGTGGGAGGATGCCGCGCTGCTGAGCCGCGGCTCCCGCGCCTGGCAGCTGCTAATTTGTTGCTGTTTGTTTGTACATGACAGTAATGTGTTTAGCTCATTAGGGGATGTCAAAGTTCCCCAAATCTGGAGCTGGGAGACGGCGGATTTCCTGCGCTGCCGCGGGGAGGCGGCGGGAGGAGGGAGAGGGGCTTGGGGCCGGAGGATGCGGGGCGAGGGCTGCGTTATCCCCAGAGCAGCACAGGCAGCACCAACCCCCCCACACCCCGCCCTCGCTCCCAAATCCAGAGCCCAGGGATCAGCCCTTAAACACCCTTGGATACCAGAGCGAGGCCCATGATGTAAAACCTGTAAAAGCTCTCAGAGCAAGGACATGAGGAGGGATGGGCGTGTGCAGAGCAGGGATTAGGGGGCAGCCGGGATCCATCACCGTCGGCTGCTGCAGCCGCAGCCCGGCCCCCGTGCAGCTCCTCACTGAGCGGTGTCCTCCCATTAATTATCATTAAACCACCCGACAGTTAGTTGTTCCTTCATTTGTAAAATGCTCCTGTTTTCCACCCAGTTCTAATCTTGGCTGTAATTATCCTGACGGTGGAGGAGTCACTCCAAGAGCCTTTTCTCCTCTCCCCGGTGCGTTTCACTCCAACCAGTGTTTGTGGCTCTGTCCTGGAGCTCCTGCACAGAAAGGAGGTTCTGGGGGCCTTGGCCACATCCAGGACCCCTTGCTGGGGTGGTGGAACCGCTGGACCTTGGTGACCTCAGCCCTTCCCTGTTCCATGGCAACCATACCTGGCTAATTTATGGGATTGCTCCGAGAATTAATTAGTTAAATTTGTGCAGATTACTCTGCAACTTATTATTACACTGGAGGCTGTTGCTGCCTGTGTTTTCTGCCAACGCATCACATTTCCCACCTTCCATGCGAATGAATTCCTAGGATACTGTCCAAACTGACAAGAGGAGCAGGAAATGCCTCCTGTGAGGGCCGGAGGAAGGTGTTGGGAAATTAAAGGAGCAACTCGAGAGCCGCAGTTTTTCTTTCACTGTATGAGAAAGCAACCCCCGTGTCCCACTCCCACATCCTTTGCTCTCCAGGATAAGCCAGGCCGTGTTTTCTCAGCCCCTGAGGTGCTGGGAAAGCCCAGGGTGGATGGCAGTGGCAGCCCCTGTCCCCTCCCCTGCAGCAGGCTGGGGACAGGGACAGCGGCCTGAGGGGTGTGGGGGCAGGAGAAGGGGCTGCCTGAGCCGGGCCGGGGTCGCTCACAGCACATGCTGGGAATCCCTCAGTGGCTGGTATCTCCCACAGACAGAAGGAATATCTCAGGGAGGATCTCAGCAATCAGCTTGACGGGGGCAGCTGGTTCCACTTCCTCTGAGACACAGCTCCGGCACCGTTTGACTCCGCTGATCTGATAGGAGCTGCATTACAAGGCAATATTGTGGTTTCCCTTAATGTCCTGCCAAACTGCATTTATCTTCCTGTTCCTTCCCCACCCTCCCTGAGAAAGCCTGCTCAGGTCACAGCACGGAGAGAAAGCCTTCCCCCCGAAGAGGAGGAGGAGGAGGAGGAGGATGGAGCCCTGATGCAGAATCCAGACTGATAAAAGTGTTTTATATCAGTCAGGAATGAGGCTTAAGAACTTAATTAGATGTGCTCTGACTGCTTCAGTGTACAGAGGCCTCGACCTACAAGGAAGAACACTTAGAAGGCTGAAGCAGTGGTTGTAAAATCCTGGAAGGCTTGTGACTGCTGTTTCCAAAAACATCAGAACTGTGGCTCAGAAGAGGCAGTGCTGTGAGTATGTAAATCCGAGGAGCAGGCAGTGTGATGGGTCTGGCTGAGGGCTGTGTTTGAGGGTTGGAGCAGCACTTTAATCCCAGCTCTGCTGACAGAAGGGGCTCCAGGAGCTCCTGGGAGTAGCTGGGTGGTGTAACACAGCAGAAAACACCTTGGCTCAGCCCCGGGTGGTGAAACGTGGCAGGAGAGCTTCCATCAGCTCGGGGACTGGAGGAAGGATTGAGCTCCAGACTTGGGAAAGGCTCTGCAGGGAACAGCCCTGTGCAGGCAAAGGCCATGGTGGGAAGAGCTGGGCCTGTCTCTGTCTCTTCAAACCAGCGAGGAATTGCAGCAATTTGTCCAGGAGCCTCAGCAGGGCTGTGAAGGGCTGCTCCCAGTCACCCCCAATCAGCTCAGAAACAACAGCACCAGCCCCCCCCCAGACCCCGAGCAGCACCAGCCATTGCCTGGCAGTGCCAGGGGCCATCAAGCAGATGGCCAGCAAGGCCACTTTGTCATTTCTGCCTCACAGGACTGAAAGTCTGAGCTGGCAGCTTCCATCTGCATCCCAGCCCACGGAGAAAGGCTTCCCTCACGCAACCTCTGCCGGCACCACGGCAAAAAAAGGGACCTGTTTTCCCCCAGAAATTGGTAAAAACAGCTGGGCTTGGGGTTTTGGTGGGAGCACTGGGCTGCAGCAGGTTCGTGATGCATCAGCAGCCCCACAGTTGTGGCTGTGGAGAGGTGGGTTCAGCTCTGAGGGGTTTGTTATGGGTTTAATAATACAGAAGATGAGGTACAAGGCTCACACACACCGGGGTGTGGAGGCAGGGGCACACAGAGTCACTGCTGCCACCTTTCTACAGAGTAAACCTTCCCAGCCACCTTTGTCAGGCACTGGGGAACCTGACAAGGGTTATTTTGGGGGCACACAGCAGTCCAGTGCAGGTGTGTGTGGAGAGGGGAGGGGAAGAAGCTGGACAGGGAAAAATGCAGTGACATCTCCCAGGGCTCTTTTCTCTGCTGCTCCAGAGAGCTCCTGAAATCACTTCTTGCCATGGTGATCAAGGGCTTGCAAGGCTTGGTGGGAGCCTCCCTCCATCTTCACACGGCCACAGGCAGAGATAGAGAGAAAAAACAGGGGGAACCCCCAAAGCCCCAAGCTTATTTTTCCATCCCCTTGATCCCAAGCCAAGGCCCTGCACCTGCAGAAATCCTCAGCCATCACACTCCTCCTGCTCCGGATGATAACGAAGATAATTGTTTCATCCACTTTGTCAAGCTGAAATGAAAAGAGGGCAAAGCAAAATGATGCCATCATAAATCATCAGGCTGAGACAGCAAAAAAAGGACAAGATAGTGACTTCATTAAGGGTTATGTATTGTGTCATTAAGCTGGCAGGGGTCACCTTTCATGTCATGCAGCAGCCCCATGATGCATTGCTGGCTCCTCTTTCCAATAAAATTAAACGTAGATGTAAAACTGATTAGGCCGTGTTTGCCCGAGCCCAAGGCAGGGAACTGCGCCGGGAATAATTGATACAAGATCGTGGCTGATCTGTAATGGCAGCGATTTCTCTTCCTGGTCATTTCTCTGCTGACCTTGCCCATTAAAATAAGCCCAGCTGCCTTGAAAGGAGAGACGCTGGTTCCAGCCTCCTCTCCCCCTGCCCCAGCCACTTGCCTGGGATTCATTTCCTCCCTGGCTTTCCTTGGGTTTCTCCCCTCCCATCCCGCCCTCCAGGGGCTGCCCCTGGCTGGGGGTGATGGCAGGGACAGCCCCTCGTGTCTGCTGGTGTCACTGGTGGCACCGTGTGCTGGTGCCAGCCCTGCTCCTGCTCTGCCCTCCTGGCTGGTGGGGGATCAATCTTTACCCTGTCCCAAGGCCTCTGCTCCCCTCCGTGTGCGGGGCCAGGGCTGCTCTCCTGGGTCACAGGAGCTCTGAGGGGCACAGATCCCTGTGGAAGGAAGGACCTGTGGTGGCCACCAGAACCTCCCCAAGACAGGGCAGTGCTGGCTGCTGGAGGCTGCCCACAGGTGAAGGATTGGGATTGGGATTGGGATTGGGATTGGGATTGGGATTGGGATTGGGATAGGAACTGGATGGTCTCTAACCAAAACCACTCCAGGGTGCTCTGGCAGCTCCAAAGCACAGCCCAGTGGTGCCCCTGCTGCCCCTCTGTGCTGCCCACCCTGCCCCAGGAGAGCTGCAGAGCTGCACAGCTCCAAAGCACAGCCCAGTGGTGCCCCTGCTGCCCCTCTGTGCTGCCCACCCTGCCCCAGGAGAGCTGCAGAGCTCTGGAAGCTCCAAAGCACAGCCCAGTGGTGCCCCTGCTGCCCCTCTGTGCTGCCCACCCTGTCCCAGGAGAGCTGCACAGCTCTGGAAGATGGAGAGAGGGGAGGGAGGTGGGAGCTGTGTAAATCCCTGCTGGGGGTTACCACAAATCTCTGACCCCCGAGGTTGGGGCACCCTCACGGAGCAGGAGCTCATGGAAGTGCCCAGAGCTGGCTCCATCCTGCAGCTCTTTGGTCCATGGCTGCCCTTTCTTTCCCTTCCCTCCTCCTGCAGCATCTCCAGCAGCCCAGGCCCACCTGCTCTGCCCACTTTGGGGTCTCCTGGGGCATCGTTTGTTGCTGTCCCCAAGGAGCCCCAGCAGGTTTGGTGCTCACAGCACCTCCAGGTGAGGCTGCCCAAGGTGAGCTCAGGAAAGTGGAGGTGCTCACAGGGATTTTAACTTGTGCTTTCACCTCCCCTCAGGGGGCTGGGAAGGGGAAAAATCCACCCAAAATCCAGCACCAGGTCCTGAGGAGTGCTCGATGTGGGTGGCTTTCAGAGGCATTATTTATCCACTTAGAGCTAAATTCATGTTTACATGGTCTGATGGAGTGGAACTCTCACTTGTATCAACTGTGCCTCATTCTTAATGCGTTTTGGCCAAGATTTTCTCAAGTGGCCACTGGATTTGGGACACCCTGCTTGAGAGAGGCCCTGAAAGGGCCCAAGTTTCTGAGCACAGTCACTGAACTGCTGGAAAACTGCGTGGCTGCTACGTTGCCTCCAGGAGGATGGTTCAGAGAGTGGATTCCTCTCCCTGGTCACAAAGAACTCCTGGAAAGGCCAGCCCTGCTCTGGGATAAATCAGCTGTGGGGTGCTGTGGGGGCTCCACAAATTGCTCCAGGGAGGGAACCCAGGTGGGACCAGGTGAGGATCTGACCTGAGCTGAGCCCAGGCAGAGTTTGAGGCCCCCCCCTGCTCATTTCCCCCACCATCAGCCGGGGCAGGGACCCTCGGAGCTGCCAGGGATTGATGGAAGGGAGCGAGGCCATAATGGCACTGCCAGGGAGCAGAGTAAATAACCCACACTGGAGTCCTCTGCCAGGGAAAACCATTAGGGAGACACAACCAGTAAAGCAAACCCAATTCCATGTGTCAATCCCAGATCTATGGACTAAAAATACATATAGGGAGAGAGCAAGTGTGCACTGGAGAGAATGCAAAAGCCTTATAAATGGGGAAGCAAAACCCACTCATTTCCCACACAATAACAAACCTGGGAGGGGGGAACAAAGGAGCTGGGACCTCGTGCCATAAACAACCAGGGAAATACAAACCTTTCTGGGGCGCAGATGGCTGCTGCTTGGGTTTTATTTTTCTTTTTCTATACATTTGACAGCTAAATTCAGTCATTTGTGAACAACGCGGCCATAAAAATGAGTAATAATGATTGGAGGTATCTTACTTTTGCTTTAATGGGCTCTGGAGTGATGCTGAGGAGCTGCTCCCACCCCTGGGGGGCACAGGGGGTTGGAAGCTGGGCCGGGTCTCTGGTGGCTGCTCACATCCAGGCAGCAGAATCTCACCAGCTGTGGATGGGGTTATGCAGTTCTGGCTCCAGACTCCAAATGAACGCTGTCCTCAGCTGCACTGCCTCAGATTGGATTGCACAACCCTGCTGCTGACAGAGCTCAGAGCGCTGTGCTTCCCTCCCCCCTCCCTGGCCAGAGGGGTGGGCTCACACAGATTTTATCAGCTTTTCAACTTTTCCCTCATTCATTATTTCAGTTCTGTCAAACTGGAGCAGAGGGTTTTTGCAGCAACCAGAGAGCGTTAGGGCCTCCTTGCCAGCCTTAATTGTTTGTGTAAAACTCTTACTGAGAGGCTTTCGGAGGGGTAAAGATGCGTTTTCCAGGAACTGGAAGGGGGTCCAGGTTTCTCTGCAAGAATTTCTGTCTGTTCTCACCCACAGACTCACTATAAAACCTGCAGAAATCCAAAAAAATCCTCTTTGCTCCATTGTACCTTTCCAGAGAAGACACTTTACCTACATAAAATGCTTTGAGCTCCTCAGATTAAGGAAATTCCAGGTGATATTGTTTCTTTTCAGAGCTTTTACACACTGAGCAAATAGCATTTGTGTGTGAGCACCTCGTTATGGTCACGGGCACTAATTGTGGGAGTAGAGGAGCTGAGTGGCAACAGCAACAAGGAATCTAAATATAGAGAAACATCTCAGAGAGCCACAAACTCCATCCTCAGCACTGTAATTTTAATGGGATTATGTTTAATCCTTCTGTTGACACTTCTGCCAGGGCAGCACAAAAGGAAGGGGTTTGTCTGTATCCACCTCCCACAGAGCTGAGCAGTTTGGCCCCACTTTTAGGAATCTCCCCAAAATCAATCACCTGGCCAAAGGTGGCTCTGTCTGGAACAAAGGACATCCAAGGGATGGCTCTGCCTGGGACTGAAGGATTTGTTGGCTCTGAGCTTGTTTAGGGACCCATCCTAAAGTGCAGAGGGCAGAGCTGCACACCAGCTATGACTGACAGGATACTGGACAATTTTGAGAACTAAGCTGGCTCTGGCAGGGAGATTTGCCAGCCTGGAGGACTGAAAAAAGCACCACGAGCAGGAGTTTCAGCTGCTTTGCTGAGGATGGAAATTAATTGTTTGGTGAAAAGGCAGGGAGAAAAACCCAGCCATAAAACCTCCTGTTTTGAGGGCTTGAACTGCCCCCAGCACAGTTCAGTCATTCTGCCATGGAAATTGTCCTAAAACTCCACACTGAGGCACACTCCGAGTAAAGCCTTGGCTTCATCCAGCAGCACAGCGTGGTGCTGAGCCCCAGGGAGGTTCTGTCCCCTCCCTCCAGGTGCTCCAAAGCACCGAGCCCAGAGCCAGAGCCCTTTCCCTGCGCCAGGGGCGGTGCCAGGGCTGGGCACAGAGCCCCCGCTGCCCTTTGGCTGAGCAGAGCCCCGAGTTCCGTCCCCGGCACCCTCTGACCCCGCAGCCTTTAGCAAAGACATCCCCACAGGTGAGAACAGGTCCGGAGGGAGGGCAGGGAGGGCAGGGAGAGAATCCCTGCCAGCTCCGGAGCTCTCCGTGCCTCTCTCCTTTCCAGTCTGTGCCGGAGCCAGGGCGAGGATCGGGGCTCTGCTGAGCAGATCAGATGTTGAGGTAACGTTGCGTCCCACGGCACATCCCACAGGCTGCTGAGGACGAGGGATTATCCAGGAGGGAGCAGAGACGGTTCTGATGAGTTCAGTTAGGGCTTTTATCCGTGGATCTGTGGTTCAGGAGAGGTGGCTGCAGCAGGGCTTTCCCACCGTCCTTCCCCGCACAAAGCTCTCGGGGCTGGGCTGTGCCCTCAGCTCACCAGGAACGATAATCCTTGGGACAGCTCCTGAAAACGAGCAGGAATTTTCACTGGAGGGGTGCGAGGAGCACCAGGCAGCTCCCTACCAGCAGCAGGAGGGGCAGGTTCAGTGATCCTGCTCCCCGTGCCAGCAGGAGACACCCCCAGAGCGCCCCTGGGTGCCACAACTCCTCCCTTTGTTGCTTCCCCGTCCGTGCCACAGGCAGGAGGGTGAGCTCTGATCCCGGAGTGATTTTTCTTAATGTCTTTATATAGATGAGTTAACTCAAAACCTTTCCAACATAAGCATGTTTTTCTGTTCCTTCATCCTGACCTTGGCATTTTCTTTCTCCACTCCAAGTTCTCTGCTGTCCTCTGGCCAGCTTTGCCTCTCATTTGTCAATGTTATTATTGAATTTTCAAATGCCAGTAGTGCACATAAATCAATGGCTGGCTTCTCCCCAGTGGCATATCCCTGCCACGTGTGGTCATTCATTTTTTTTAATAAGTCCTCCTCTCCTTTCACCCATTTATAAAAATGCATCTTGTTCTGCTGCTGCCGTCCATCATCCGGGGAGTCCAGCTATTTGTTGCCCCTGAGTGCTTATTCATCAACGTTTTCAAAAGCAAAATCACTTTTCGCCTCCTGCTCTTATTGTGCCATCAATCTCGACTGGGGATCAATAAACCTGGCTTTGGCAATTTTTCCCCCCAACCTCTCCTCGCTGCCTCTCCCCAAGTCTGCCCTTTGGATTTGCATTTTTAAGGGCTCCCCGGGAGGAGTGGTGGCAGTGGGAGGAGCAGGAGCTGCCCCTGCCCCCGGCCCGGTGTCCCCCTGAGAGCTCCACTCCCACCTCTGTCCCCTGGCTTTGGCCCCAGGGCTGGAAATGGGGACAGGAGAACCCCTGGCCACACCACCGGTGCAAACAGCAGCCCCAAGGACCAGAACCAGGTGAACATTTTCCTTCCAAACATCATTTGAATGAGAAACAGCTTTTCCTCTAGAACTGAAATTTCTGTTGTGAAGTGGTCGTGGTTTTTCAAGAACAACAAACAAATCCAAAAACCTCTCCCTAAAAAACTTCCCTCTTTCAAATACACACTTAAAAGGCTGACATTTATTTTTGAAACTGTCTCCAAGAAAGCAGACTATTTTATTTTTTGACCAGAAATGTTTTCCAAAGCTGAATATTTTCACGACTTTTGAAAAAGCTAAATGTTGCAGTTATCAGTTTGATCATTTTGTCAAAAGGCTAAAAAAGAAAAAAAAAAAAAAAAACCCTCTGGAGCTGAAAAGACTTGCAGCAACATTGAACATCTCCTAAAATTTCCCAAGCTAATACGTGCAATTAATGGGACTTTGTGGCTTGTGGGATTGTCAGAGGCCAGGGGGGGCCTGCAGGGGCTGGGGCTCCAGGCTCAGGCACCACAGGGGATTGGGGTTCACCTCTCCCAGGTCACTGCTGGGACTCTCTCCAGCCTGTCCGTGGGAAGGGGAGCCCAGAGCAGGCCACAGCTCTGAGGGAAGGGTCCCTCTGCCCAGCCTGGCACAGCCCAGGTGCCCAGGACACGCTGCTGGCTTGGCTTGGTGCCCACCAGGACCCCCAGCCCTGCCCCCCAGTATATCCCAGTTCAGCAGTTACTCCTCCCTGGGAGCAGGACTTGGCTCCTCCAGCCCATTCTTTTCCATGAACCCTTCCCTGAAGGTTTGGGGCAGCTCAGAGTCCTCCAGCCCACAACCGGAGCCAGGAGGGAGCAGCAGAAGGAATCGTGTGCCAAGGCAATAAATTCAGGCCACAATCAGTAACATTTTGTGGTTTGACACTTAATTGATTAACTAATTTGAGGCAACAAGATTTAGTGTAGCTGCAGATTAGTGTCGAAGGGATAATTAGGGCTGAGCTGCTGCTTCCAGAGCTCGGAGCTGCAGGAGCAGAGCTGGGGCTGAGCTTCCAGGGAGAGGCCCTGGCTCGGCACCCAGGGATTGCAGCAGAAAGGTCAGGCACTGACTTATCAGCATAGACAAAATCCCTTCCTATAATGTATGTGTTTATTCTCAAATTAAATATATTAATGTATTATTTGTTCTTAAAATGTCATTCAATAGATAGTGGGCTTAGGTTTCCTGGCAGACCTTTGAAGCTTAAAGAGTAATGTAATAATAGCACATTAATCCATAAGGTACACAGGCTGCTCCCAGCAGACCCCAAACTCCACAACGGCCTCTAAAGCTCTGATTTCACTGCATCTGTTTCTAGGAATTTCTGTGCAACAGCAGGGGGCTTGGTGGAGCCTCCCCTGCCAGCTCCCACCCCAAATCCTGCCCTTCTCCCCCCAGACACTCTCTGGGCACCTGTGGGTGCTTTCCTGGGCACAGCCCAGGTGTGTCTGTGCCCACCCAGGGCTGCCTTGGAGGCTCCAGGTTCCTGTCCCTGCTGAGAGCGGGGCTGCTGAGCCAGAGCTTGGTTTGGGCCAAGCCCCAGTTTCAGAGAGAGGAAATTCTGCATTTGGACTTTTCCCCAGGCTGAATTCTTGGCACAAGCAAATCATCTCTTGGAAAAAAAAAAAAAAAAAAAAAGGGAAAAGAAAAAAGCTCCTCTTGAAAGAATGTCTCCATCTCTTCTCCAAATCACCCATCCATCTCTCTGTTTGTGTGTCTGGAGTTGATAGCTTGAGAGCTATCAAAATGCCAAACCTGATGTTTTGGAGAGCTTGGAACCCATCTCTGAACTGCTCTGATTTTAATTCTGCAAGTCTTAATACTTGATTGACAAACACAGCTAAACAATCCATCATCCATCTTATCTGAAAAATGTAACCTTTTTCTGTTTATGGAACATGCACATGTGGAACATGTTTTTCTTTCAGTGCCTATTTATTCCGTTTACTCGGGGCACTCGGATTTTTCTTCTCTTTGCACTGGTTTGGGCTGGCTCTCCCCACCTTTCCATGGCAGCCCTTCCACCTCGGGGCCCTGCAGGGCTGAGAAAAGGGGCCCTGAAGTGTCCCAGGGGATGGGGTGGGAAGGTTTGGGAAGGTTTGGGAAGGTTTGGGAAGGTTTGGGAAGGGAAGGTTTGGGAAGGTTTGGGAAGGGAAGGTTTGGGAAGGTTTGGGAAGG
>VZTR01006511.1:0-27492 GCA_013400775.1 Chaetops frenatus | reverse complement strand
GTGGGAGCGGGGAGAGGAGCGGGAGGCGGGGCTGGGGGAGCGCTGGGATGCGGGAGAGCAGCGGGATGCGGGGCTGGAGCAGCGCTGGGATGCGGAGTTGGGGGAGTGCTGGGATGCGGGAGAGGTGCGGGATGCGGAGTTGGAGCAGCGCTGAGATGGGGGCTGGGGGAACGCTGGGATGCGGGGTTGGAGCAGCGCTGGGATGCGGGAGAGGTGCGGGATGAGGGGCTGGGGGAGCGCTGGGATGCGGGAGGGGTGCGGGATGATGCGGGAACGGGTCCCTCCTGCTCCCCTTCATCCCCGCACCGCCCGCCCCTGTCCAGGGCCGCATCCCGGCAGCAGCCGATGGGACAAAGGCGGGCGGCTTCCATCCCCCCCGGGGGACACCGGAGCGAAATCCCAGCCCGCAGTTCGGGACGTTCCCCAGGAGCCGCCAGCAGGGAGCTGATGAACGGCCAGGGCCGGGCTGGAGCTGTGACGGTATCGGAAGCGAATCCAAATTTCTCGAAAGTTGTGGAAGTCGCAAGGGGTTTATGCCTCCCTGCCCCAAGGATGACCGTGGAAAACTCTGTTTTTAGGGAACAGGAAAGACTTTCTGGGGCCTGTATTGGGTGGATATGATTATTATATTGATTACAACCAGGGGCTGTAAGCTGGAGATGGGAATTGTGCAGGTGCTGGAGCCAGGTGACCTCCCAGCAGCACACCTGGGGAGGCTCAGGGTGACCTGGAGCCAGGTGACCTCCCAGCAGCACACCTGGGGGGGCTCAGGGTACCCTGCCTCAGTCTCTGCTCGGGGTAAACAGCATCTTACAGGCACCCAAACCTTCCATTATTTGTTTTTATTGGTTATTTACCTATTTACTGGGAAAACACAGGAGAGAGAGGTGGATAATGAAAAGTTAAGCAGCAAATTGCTCTGCTTCTGCCTGGCCAGAGACCACGGGGCACAGCCTTCCTAACCCGGAATACCCGCCCTAATGGGCAAGGAAAATTATTTTGGCTTCCACTAAAGGGCAATTTTCTGATCAGCTCTCATTTTCTCAGTAGAGAAGAGAGAACAAAAGGAGAGAAATATATATTTATATATGTATTTAAAAAAAAAAAAAAAGGGTGGGGGGAGGAAGAAAGAAAGAAACACTTATGCTTTAATGGAAGCTCATTTTTGTAAAGTACCCTCATGGCCCCTCTGGGCCCGTGGAATTAAGCGCTGTCATTCAGAGCTGAAAGCGGAGCCATCCAGTTTGCAGACACCTGTCATAATTAAACTAATGGCTCTGAAAATGTGCCTTGATATTAAATCTATCTTCCACCGAGGAGCGGGGCTGATTAAAACCGCTGTTTGACAGTTAATGATGAACCCCTCGCTCGCTGAGCTCCGTAACTGGAACAGACCGGTTCAACCCCCTCCCCTTGGAGAGCCCTTCCTGCATCCCCCCTCTCGCACACCCAGCCAGGGGCTTGTCCCCCATCCTGCCCCGCAGCGGGGGGACACGGCCGGTCCTGAGGCTCTGGGGAAGCCCTGGATGCTCGGTGTTTGCCACGACCCCGGGCTGCGGCTCTGGAGGGAGAGGAGGCATCACCCGCCATGGGCCAGGGCTTGACTCACTTGGTGCTGGTGCTGCTGGGGAAATGCTGACTCAAAGTGCTGACTCGGACTTTCCTGCCCAGAAAAGGTGCCCAGGCCGGGCCTGGGCTGTGGCAGGGCTGCTCCTGGGTTGTTGCTGTCGGGAGATGGATCTACTTTGCTCCGGGATTATTGACTCCTGCTCCTTCCCCCGAGGGTGTCGGAGCCCGTTTCCTCTGACATCACAGCTGGTTGCCAGGGCAATGAGTTTGCAGTTCCAAAAGCAGGGTTATCATTGAGCAGAGAGAGAAGAGAGAGTTCTTAGGGAGCAACAAACAGTGTTCACTTGGAAATGTGTCCAGCAGCAGCCGCTTTGCCCTTCCCAGTCCTTCCCCTGGAGCTGGCTGTGTCGCCCTTCTCCTTTTCCTCACTGCTGACCCCATCAAGGACAAAACCGAGGCAAACCATGAGGGTGGAAGTCCCATGTGCCCCTCGGGGGGGCTTGGTTTTGGCTCTCAGTGATCACCAAAACCCCCCAGTGAACGCAGGGCTGATCAGACACAGCCCTGCTAATTAGTGCGACACCAACTCTGCAAGTGCAGACGAGCATCAGCAGTTGCAAGTAGCATTTATCGTTATTGTTTATTATTATTTATTATTGTTTGCTGGCTCTCTCGGTCTCTGGGTGCTTTAATCCCCCTGCTCTACAATGGAGATAACAAATCTCCCTTGTCTGTGGTGTTTTAAGGGGTGGTGAGCTCTGTGGGCCAGGGGCTGCCTCCCCCTGAGGGCACCTGGATTTGGGGCGTTGCCCTGGGCAAGGCGACTCCTGTTTGGGAGGGAGGATGTGCTGGAACAGTGAGGGGTTCTTTGATCAATAAATAGATGAAAATGCAGATGAAAGGCCCTGCCCGTGGGAGCTGGCAGTGCCAGGAGCAGCCTTTCCCTGTCATTAGCTCCCTTACCCAGCCCCGATGCCATCGCTGCCACAACAGCAATTACCAGGAGATTAGGCAGCGTTAAGCACTCTTTAATTTGACACATTGCAATGATCTCCATTCAGCCTTTCTGCTCGAATAACTCTCCATAAATATTTTGTGAGGCTACCAAAATAAACAGAGTCTGGGCTGTTTGCACAGCTGAGATCCCAGCGGCCCTCGGAGGGCCCAGGGTGGCACCGGGGGGGTGGGTGGCACTGAGTGGTCAATTGGGTGTGAGAGAGCATTAGGGGCTGGGAAAATACCTCTGTAAAGCCAAAGGAAAAATGATAACCATTATATATGCCTTGCACCGATGGCAATTTAATAGGGAACATTTTTTAAACAACAACCCAATAAAGAGAGATGGGTATTTATGCAAGAAGTGGCTGCATTAGAAGAAATAATAATTACACTGGAGTTGTGTTTTGTCCCCCTTTTTTTTTCTTCTTTTTTTTTTCTTGTGTGTGTGCTATTAGCCTAGACATTATTCATTAAGTAATGCAATGGAAAACCACTGTTAATACAGCAATAAATCCCACGGGGCCCCATTGCTTCTGAGATAGGATCATTTGGTAATTACAGTGCATTAGAAGTTCAATATTCTTTCATTTTTTTTTCCCCCCTCAGCTCCTGGCTGGCGTGAGGGGTGGGCTGTGCCAGAAGGGTTCCTGGGAATGCTCCGTGCTCTGCCCATGGAATCCCTGCCCTGGGGACACGGTGGGGGGGCCTGCACCTCCAGGGAGGGGGACCCCGGGATGGTGACACTTTTGGGGAGAGCTCCACAGGTGTGTGAGGGCTGATCAGGGCTCCGAGTTTGGATTTCATCCCTCCCTGTGGGGCAGCATCTCCTCCCCTGAGCGAGGAACGGGGACTGAGGGGCTCGTGGGCACCCGGGAGCCAGGAGGGGGTGGCTGGGGCAGAGCAAGGAGAGAGTTTGGGTGGGTGATTGATGAGATCTGGGCAAAAAGAACGGCAGCTTGCAAGGAGTGATAGGAGAGAGGGCCACGGACAGAGCTGGGAGCTCTGCTCAGCCAAACCACGGAGCTGTGGCTCGTCAGAGCAGCTGGGTGGGAGTGATGTCACGGGTGATGTCACGGGTGATGTCACAGGTGATGTCATGGGTGATGTCACGGCATGAGGGTGCAGGCCGTGCTGGGGCCGAGCAGGCTCTGAGTTTTTCCCGAAGTGCCATTGGAATGCACCCATGGCAAAGTGTCCTTCTCCCCACACCCTCCCCTCGGGGTTATTTCTCATTTCCTGGTCTGGTTTTCCTCTTTCTCTGAAGGTTTCCCAGCTCCTCACACCTCTCTGGCTCGTTTGATTGTGAGACTTTTTCAGGGCTTGGGAGTTTTTTCTTCCTTGTTCTCAATTGCTCAGGGCCAGTGCTGGAGATTAAACTGTCTCTCCAAGTGATGCAAATCAGATACGAGAAAGCAAACGAGCCCCGTGTGTTCATCTGCAGAATCCTGTTCTGCTCAAACTCCTTCTGTTCCCTCCTGATCTTAGACAGATGTAAATCAAGAGAGCTCCTTTTAAGCCAAAGTCAGCAGGAAAAAGCTCAGCAGAAATAACAGAACCACCAGGTCTCATGTGTTTATCACTCTTTGAGGTAAAATAAACTTTTTTAGCCCAGTTGAGATCCCTCCAACATTGTGCAGGCTCTGGTGCAGCTCCCAGTGACACGGGGGGCACTGGGAACAGGGAGGGGGAGGGAAGGAAGATGCAAGGCACACCAGGGGCTGGAGGAAAGGGATGGACAGAGCATAAAAATGGTGACTTTGGGGAGATTTCCACCCTTGTGGCTTGGAGTTGAGTGGATGCATTTCATTTAGGCTCTTCCAGCCCCACCCAGCCTGGGCTCACCCCAAAAATGGGACCCACTCAGGTCTTCCCTGCTGGCAACCCTGGACTGGCCCAGTTTGGGAAGGCCAGCTCAGACTGACTGCAGGAAGGGAATTTGGGGAGTGGAGCCTCAGGTTATGGAGCAAAAGTAAAAACCTGCAGCAAGAACCAACCCAGCACGTTGTGGAGGAGGAGGAGGAGGAGCAGGGGTTTGGAACCACCTGATCCAATCCAAACCACTCCAGGATTTTGTGCCTCACCCACCCATCAGGTCACCCTGGCACAGGGACATTCAGGACATCCTTGGGGGATGCCCTGGCACAGAGCTGTGGTCACAGCACTGCTCCCACAGCACAAGTGGCACCAGCACAAAGGAGGAAAAGAAAGGGGGGAAAAAAAATCCCAAGTAAATAAAAAGAAGCCCATTTGCAAATATTGTAAGGAATGCATGTTCTCATACATGCTGCTATTAAGTCCGTTGGTATCATATCAGCAAACATCATGTCAGCTTGGAGAGCTTCCTACTTATTTCTTTTTCCCTGTGAAATGTTTTTCAATGCCTGAGCGAATCAGAGTGAATGTAAATGAGGTTTATTAAGTCAGCCCCACACGGAGCTGTATTGTCTGTGTTTGTAGGCTGTGACAGGTTAGTTATTGCAGCTTGAAGGGAATGTCACAGGCACAGCAGTCTGCAGAAGGAACTTTTTAAAAGAATAATAATAATAATAACAACAACAACAGCAGCATCTCAGGACTCTGGGTGGTTCTCTGGGGGGGTTGTGCAGGGCTCTGGGCTGGGGAGAGGCTGTGCTGAGGCACCTCTGGGTTCCAGAGCTCCATCCCCTCCTGGTTGCACACACCAGCAGTCCCCAGGACAGCTGGAACAGATCCCTTTGTCAATGTAACCCACTGGAGCTGTCTCAGACTCTTGCTGGTCCTCACTGAGCCAGGCTCATTATTTTTAGTAAATCACTTGGGCCTTGGCTATGCTACGAATAAACAACTGGTAGGGGTAGTGTTAATGTAGTTATTTATTTAGATTTAACATAGCAGAGACACACATCCAAGGTTCTAGGTGCTAATTGTACAATAAATTCCAATTTATTACACACTCAGCTCCATGAATATCCTCATTTTCCGATGTCATCCCAAAGCTCCTCTCAGCCGCCTCACCAGAGTTTGTGGCACGTTGGACAGGCCAGCAAAGCCTGGGTATTTCTGACCCTGTGGTAAAAACGCCCAGGGATCTCTCAGGGATTGCCCTCAGTGGGGTTTTTCCATCCCATGCTGCCCTCACGTCCTGGGAGGACCCCACTGCTGTTTCCCAAGCCCTGTCCCTGTCCTGCTCCAGGGATGTGTCCCTTTGTTCACTGCAGTGAGGTTTGCAGCCCTCACAGCTGTTTGGGCTGAATTGTTCCAATTCTCCTCCAGCTCGTCCTGCAGGAAGCTCCTTCCCCTGGGAGCAGCAGGGAGGGTGGGATGTGCCAGGCAGGGAGGGTGGGATGTGCCAGGCAGCTTTGGGTGATGCTGCTGTGGCCATGGGCACTCCCAGCCCTCCCTCAGCTCTCCCTGGTGCTGACCAAAGCAGTGAAATCCCAGCCAGTTCTGTCTCCAGGGGCACAGAGGGGACCCAGCTGTGTCCTTGGGGGGCTCCCAGCAGCACTGGCCTAAAACTGACCCAACAGAGCTCAGAATCCACCCTGGCCAGGCCAGAGGGGGTCAGAAACCTTCTGGGGGTGTCACATTTTGCCTGACAAAGGGATCAGTTCCCTGAGGGGATCAGGCAGTGCCAGGGGCCTCGTGGTCTGTCCGGGCAGGGGAGCTGCAGCCTGACACAAACCTGCGAGGGTTTTGCATATTTATCCCTCCTTTAAATCATTTCCAAACCACTAAACCATTTCACAAGGGCAAAGGAAAACATCAATTACAATTATAGTGAAAAAGTCTTTCAAGGCAGAGCTGGGTAGAGAGAAAATGCAATGATCCATCTGTAGTTTTTCACCAGGTGCTTCCTAATGTTCTGGACTGTTTCCTCTCCACCCATCATCTCTGCCCTCATCCCAAGGAGTCTCTGAGATCTTGGTGTTTCCTGCCAGGAGGAGACAGAAACCTCTGAGCACACAGTGGTGTTTGTACCATCAGTGAGATCCAAACCAGAACAAAAAACAGATTTTTTTTTTTTCTCTGGAAAGTTCATGGAGTGGTTTGCACACAGATTTGCCTCTGTCTCTGCCTCCCCATCCCATAGTACTCAGAAAGAAAAACCCAAAGTGTTACTTTCCCCCCCCCCATATTAAAATGGACTGCAGCTTGTATAAAATACAATGAAATCAATAATTTAATGTAGCCTAAGAGTTGAGCAGAAGGATTTAATGCAGCCTAAATGGAGGAAAATTACTCAAAAACTTTTATCATATGTATGTGACATATTTTACTGCTGTGTGAGATAAATGGAAAACTTGTATGATGCCCCTTCCAGCCCCCTTAAAAAAAAAAAGTATCTATCCAAAATAAACAGCTCCCAACCTGTCCAGGCTCTGCTGCTTCAGGGACTTGTGAATTGTCTGTGCTTGCAGGGGGCAGGGGCAGCTGGAAGGGCTGGATCTGGGAGCTGTTTTGTGCCTTTCCTGAGACCCAGGGCAAGTGTTTGTGCCAGGCTTTTGGAGAAGGGCAGAAGGACAGGGAAGAATTCAAAATTCCAGACTTGGAATTTGGGCCCGACCTGGCACTGGCACGTGGGGCCAGCACTTGCTCCGTGGCACTCCATGGGCTGCAGTCCTGAGAGGGAAAATGAGATGATTTCTTGGCTGGTTAATTGGAGAGGGGCTCTGTACAGCAGCGGGGAGGGAATGGGGCAGGGGTGGGAGAAGTGCCCGTCTGTGAGCGTGGCTGTGACTGCTCTCTCCAGGGCTGCCAGTCTGTCACGGGGGGGCCCTGCTGATGGTCACGGGGTGGGGGGGTCAGGGGGTCCTGGGAATGCTGGAAAATCTCTTGGCCCCAGTGGGACCCAGAGCCTGGTGACTCTGGGAGGACAGGCTGGGCAGCACGGGAGGTCTGAGTGGTCCCAGCTGGGAATTTGGGGAGCCCTGGTGCGAATGAGACTGAGAATGTGCAGGGGTTGTGTTTGGGAGCACCTGAGCTCTCACAGAGCCCTGGGCTGGGTAGGACCCTGTCCTTTCCACTCACAGCCAGGGGCCACCTCCCTGTTACCCTGTGCCATCCCCAGAGCTCCATCAGCAAACTCCTGCCTGCCGAGGATGAAGGGCTCCCGTTGCTCGTCTTGTCAAAGGCAGAGTGGGGAGGAAAAGCCTCCCAGCAGTAAATTTGGGATTTGTGCTGCAGGAAGCACATCCCTGCCCCGTGGGAGCAGAACCGCCCTGGCCACGGGCAAGGCTGGCCGAGGGGCAAAGGTTTTTTTGGATTTTCCAGCCTCGTGCATTTGCCTTTAAATTCCAGCCAGATGCCACATTAACTTGCGTGACTCCTTGTCTGTAACAGCACATAATGCAGCTCGAATGATGTAACTCACTGTGATGCCAGAATTTATAGGAGAAGACACTGCTTGCCGAGGTCAGGCTGGTATCTGATTTAAGCTGGCAGCAGGAGCAGCAGTGTTTCTGCAAACCAACACCAGGACTCTCCAGCAAATCACATTACTCTGAAAGACTTTGGCGGGCCCCTCATCCAGACAGCTCTTCAAACCCAGGGACATCAATTAGGCTGGAGTGCATCAAACCCACGCAGGGCACTCCGGGAGCCGCCTCGCTCTGACTCCAAAAGCACTTCCAAACGAGAGAGAGATTTTTTTATTTTTTTTTCCTGGGTGGCTTTTTTTTATTTTTTCTTTTAAATGAGCAGAAGGATTCTAGATAAACTCGATAAGGGCTGGAATCAAAACAGGATCCTAGAGCCAAAAGTGGAGTGACAGCTACTGCGGGTGGAGAAATCGCTGACAGCTCCCGAGCAGCCCGAGAGGAGCACGATCGAACACGCGGGGCCGTCACCTCCATCCCCTCCCTGCCACACAGACACGTCCCACAGAGGGACCAGTGCCAGGCTCTGGGCAATGGAGCCCAAGGAGCAGCCCTGGAGGGGTGTGGAGCTCAGGCTGTGGGGCTGGGGGGCCCAGGATTGTCTGAGGCACAGAGGAGCCAGGCCAAGTCCTGAGCCAGATTTGGTTCTGCTGCTGCAGAAGCATCCCCGAGATGACACGGACAGAGAGTCAAGCCAGAAAAGCCTCGTCGTGGAGGAAAAGATCAAAAAAGGCCTTGAGCAGAGAGAAGTTCTTGATCAACATGTGGGGAAATGAGGCAGTGAAACAGTAAAAATGCCGTGCTCAAAGCTGGATGTGGCCCCATCATTCTGGTTTAGCTCCCTTTATTCGGTGTATTGGAGTTACCTGTGGTTTTCTTGGGAGCTGAACTTCAAAAATCAGATTGCAGGTTACTCCAGGCCAGGCTGGACAGGGCTTGGAGCAAGCTGGGCTAGTGCAGGGTGTCCCTGTCCTTGGGAGGGAGTGGAATGGGCTGAGCTTTAATGTCCCTCCCAACCCAAACCATTCTGGGATTCCATGATTCTACTTCCCAAGGCAAGCAGAAATTCAGGATTGCAGTGGGTACCAGGGTTTCAGCTCCCCTGGTTTTCCAAGACCTTATGTAGTGCTGTGGTTTGAGCTCCAGTTGGTCTCTAGGATCAGCTCTGGAGGTCCTTGTGCTGCACCTGAAGCTCCATTTGCACAACGTTACCTTTCAATAAGTGCTGATTTTTAAGCTGTGGTTAAGTGTCGCCCTGTTTTTGAAAGCCTTGTGAAAAGTTTATATTCTCGAGTCAGATTTTTCTCACGCACTGTACTAAAAACAATGGTTTTGTTTCCATTCCTTCCTGGAGAAGGAAGGCTGACTGACTGGGCACTGCACCAGTCTGGTTGAGAGGTGGGATTTCATCTTCCAATCCTCTCCCACTTTGCAAACCCTATAAAAGTGTGTATCAAAAATAAACAGGCTCTCCTTTTGGGGGCCTGGGCTGCTCTCCTAATTGTGAGGGATCTGTGTCTTTCTTTCGTGACCTGTTGGGGTGCTGTTGGTACAGGAGTTAAGGTCTCACCAAACAGCTTAAAATTGTAATTTAGAGCAATAATGCACTCGGGACATGAAATAAAGTCACCGGTGGTGATACCAATAATGTACAGAATAATAAAAACTGCAGCTGTTGCTGGGAGCCCATGGTCAGCTCGTGCATGCCAGGGGGGCAGGAAGGAGCCAGAAACCTCGGGAAGGTTTTTCCAATCACTCCAGCCACCATCTCTAATTCTTTCCTTAAAGTATAAAATCATTCTTCCCCTGATCTCACTTGTGGTCAGAGCTGGGTAGGGGCCCATCACTCACGGTGGTGATTTGGTTCAGCAGGTGTTGCTTGGGCCATCGCTCATTCTGGGCTAATCTGCTGGCGGCTGTCAGGGGTTATGGAGTATTTATTGAGTTTGTGTCAGCTCCAGATGACCAATAGCCAGCAGCCACTGGATGCCCATTGACACTGATGATATTGCTGAATTAAACTAGGTGATGTATACAGAACTTGCTTAGAGCTGGTAATGAAGCTGGGAACCATTTGAAACACAACACAGAGCCCCCAGCGCTCGGGGCTTTGCTCTCTACCTTTTAAATAAAAAATTATTATTATTTTCTTTTAACGCCAAAGGAGAAGCCATGAATCGAGCTCCCCTGAAATATTTAGAGAGAAAAATAGAGTAACCCAATGGAAATGAAAATCATCTTTATATTCTGCAGATTTACTGCCTGCTGGTTGGGCAGTGACTGAGGAATTTCTCAGCTGCTTTTTAGAAAAGGCATCATGAGGGAAGGAGAAGGGAGGATGATGAACTGGTTATTGATCCTGCTTCAAGGATCCTTTAAAAGCCTTTGCTGAGTACCTTCAGATCTCATTGCTGTGGGCTCAGCACAGGATGGGGTCTGGCTGTGCCTGGGCTGTTCTGTCCTGTGAGGGGCAGTCTGGAAGCTGCACCCCCCAGTCCCTGTGATCCCTGGCAGGATTTGGGCACTGAGTGCTCCCAGCAGCTCATCCCTGGTGTGGGTGGGAGGGGAAGGTCACTCACACAAGGCTGGGAGGGTCATGCAGGACAAGTTTCCCTCTAGCAGGAGGTCGAGGCAGGAGCCAGGGCTGGGATTTGGCATTTCCTGAGGATCAGGGGGGCAGGATGAGGTTTGGGATGGCCCCAAGGCTCCCAGCAGAGCCCACAGCAGGTCTGGAGGACGTCCCTGAGCAGCCCCAGGCTCCCCTGAGCCTCCCCTTTGCCGTGGGGATGGAGCCAGGCTTGGGGCTGGTGCTCAGAGCAGGCTAAATCACTCTGCACAGAGCATCAGAGTTAATTTTGGGACAATCAGCCTGCCTGAGGCTGACAGAGCTGCTGGCTGGGCCCCGCCGTGCTGGAGCAGGAGCAATCAGAGCTGTGACCTTGGCAGGGCCGGGGTCAGGCTGCAGGAGTGATTGAGTGCCAGGAGAAGGCTCTGGAGCTGCAATTTGAATACCTGTTTACATGTGGGATAATGGATGGGCACCCGCTGTCTGTGAGGCTGTAACTCACTCTGAGGGTGCTGGGACTGGGATGACACCATAAAAAACCACAGCAGCAGAGAGCAGGAGCAGCTCAGGCCCTGCTGTGATTTACAGCCAGGGCTCGCTCCCTGGCCATCTCATCTGTTGCCTTTTATTGCAGACACTGCACAGAGAAATTATTATTGTAAAAATTTGTTTAAAGGAGCTCTGTAAACCCTGTTTGATCTGACAATTTCACCTTAAAATCCTCCTGTTCCTGTGGCTGGGAGGAGAGGGTGTTTGGCATCTAAATCATCAGTGGGTACAACTGCATCCAAGTTTGTGCTGTAATCATGGGAGTAATTCTCACTTTGGATTTTACCGCAGGATAGGGACCCCAGGGTGGGGAGAAGCAGGGGACAGAGCTGAGTAACCTCAGTGTGTGTCCCTGCAGAGCCCAGCAGGGTGGTGGGGACCCTGCTAGAGCCAGTCTGGCCCAGTCTGGGCCCGTGCATTCCCAGCTGTGCCTGTCCATGCACCTCACCAGGACACAAAGGGGGGCCTGGGCTCTCCCATCAGCACCCACCCTACACAGGCAGCCCATGAGCCCCCCAAAACCCTCTGTCCCCCCCAGCCGGGGGTGCTGCTGACACCCCAGTGACAAAGGAGGGCTGGCAGGGCTGGGGTCACCTCGTTCTTCTGCCAGGAGAAAAGGTGCTAATGACTGCTCAGAGCTCCTGCTCCTCCTGCTGAATAATCCTCCTGCAATCCTTCCTGAAAAGCCTGGGTTAGGATTGGGGCTGAAAGCTCGATTTGATTAAAAGAGTCAGGAGCAAATTAGGAGCCACTCGGTGCTTAGTCTTGCCACTTCTTATAACAGGGCCCCAGATGAAAATATTTCAGTTGTTGTTTGCTCTTTTTTGGTGTCTTTCTCCAGAGGATTGCCAGGAGCTCTCCCAGCCCAGCTCCCCGAGCTCAGCCTGCCCAGGTGGGCACAGGGACCTGGGTTCAGCCACTCTGTGCCTCAGACTGGCTCTGTGACCTTGGCTGGGCTCTGCCTCTCTGCTGCCTGTGCTAAACAGCAGCTACTATTTCTCTGTTTCCTGCAGTGCAATGTGAGAATAAATCAGGTGAGAACAGTGGCTGCTGGGGATGTCTGGGAGCCAATGCCCGCCCGAGGTTCAGCTCTAGACCTGGGGCAGATAATCAGGAGTTTTACACAAATAAACAGTCAGTGCCTGCCTCCCACCTACAATCTGCTGCTCCTTGTCACTTTGCTGGCACCCAGACCTGCAGATCCTGATCCCCTGAGTGTGTTCCCCTTGCTGGAAAGCAGGAGGGGACTCCTTCACTCGTGACTAATTGTCCAAAGCCACATCACACAGGGATGATCTATAAACGCTGCACCTCTCCGTGTCTGCATGGCAAGGAAGGCAAGAAGCAGTTTAGAGAGATCAATCATCCAAATCCATCACAAAAGGCATTGGCACCCAGGTCCCTGCCCCTCCTTGGCTGAGAAAATTATGGTGCTGACAGATTAAGTCTTGGGAAGAGCTTTGCTGTGTCTCCATAGTTTTTTGATCCTAAGACAGATTACCCAAGGAGCACTGACTGCTCCCTGCTTGTGCTAAACAAAGATAATGGCATTTGGAGTCACCTCCACCTAATGATGCAGCCACCAAATAAATTATCCTTTCTCCCTGCCCCAGCACCAGAGCAGGGAAGGGGGTTCAGGCACCCTGATGGCTGGGAGGGGTGAGGGAGGCTTTAGCTTGTGCCCTGCTCTCTTGGGACTGCCTTAAAAAAAAAAAAATCTACATTCCTAAACAGCTGAAAAAACATTAAATGCTCCATATACTCTCTATAAACAAGCAGTTAGAGAAATCCAGGCTGGAAAACACTTGGTGGAATAAGGTCAAGCTTTTCACATGAATCAAATTAGTGGCCACTCAACGAACACCACACAACATTAGGCTGAGGGGACCAGGGAAATGCTGCCTTTTCAAGGTTATGCTTTTTGTTTCCTGCTGGAGCTGCTCCCTGCCAGGGGACCTTGGCCACTCTGAGTCACTGTGAGGGGGCTGTTTGCTGTCCCCTTTCCAACACCTGCTCCAAAGGTGGTAGGGAGGATCCCTAAGTGCTGCGGGAACGGAGAGCTCGTGGTACAGACCCAGCTCCCCCAGGCACCTTCCTGGTGTGGGAACGACCCCTGGGAATAGCAAGGAAACGCTGGGGGAGACTTGAACCCTGAAGGAAATTACAGACAGGAAGGGCAGGAGGAGATGACCTGGAGTGGCTGTGGGATCAGAGCGTGGCACAGGAAGCTGCAGGGAGGCCATGGGGACCCAGGACAGTCCCAGCACTCACTGAGGGAGGTGCCTGGGATGCCAGCAAGGACCAGGGTGTTGGGCCCCCAGCATGGGGACACTGTGATGCCCCTCCACAGCAGGGCTGGACCTCACAGCCCCAGCCTGGCTGTGCTCCAGGATCAGGGATCAGGGATCAGGGATCTGCTCCCCCTGCCTTGCAGCTCTGCTCTGGAGCTGTCTCAGCCAGTGTGTCACACAGCCAGGGTGTCACTGTCATCCCTCCCTGCCTGGTTCTGTGCAGGAGGTGTCGTTTCCTGCAGCAGAAGGAGATGGAGCATCGCTCTGGATGCGGGGAGAGTTCCTGAGACTGAAGCGTTCAATTTTACTCCACCGAGCATCCAGTATAATCCATTGAAAGGGCACTGTCCTTCAGGCCTTTCAGCCGGGCTGACAGCTGCCCACTGATTAATTGACAGGTTAAAAAGATTGATTCCACATGTCAGAGCTGTAACCCTGCCAGAACAATGCTGCTGTCAATTGGGCTGTAAAACAGACGCTTACATTAAGGGCCATGACAGCAGCAGCACACGAACACATGCACCTGCCTTTATGGAGAGCCTAAACACAGCCGGGCGTGGATTAATCATCCTGAAAGCAGAGTTGGGGGATCAAATAAATGTTTCTGCAGTGCACGAGCGGCACGGCGCTGCCTTGGCACCGAGTCCCACTGCAGATGGTGCCCGGCGGGGCCACCGAGGGCACCGGGGACCTCGGGCTGGGGGGCTGCGGTCAAGTTCAGCCCCTGAGCTGCTGCCGTGGCCGCGTGTGCCCCTGTCCCAACCTGCTCCAGGCTCTGTGTGAGTGTCTGCACCGGGCCCAGCCGTGCTCCAGCTTCCCCCCGGCCCCTCTGCCAGGTGTCGCTCACCTGCGGGTGGGTTTGGGCACAGGGTCCCCCCCAAAGCCCCCGGGCTGGCCCAGCTCAGGCTGGGAGTGTGTTCTGATGTCAGAACGGGAATGGCCGTGGATGGGCCGTGCCCAGGGATCCGTGTGGGCACGGGGCAGCGAATCGCTCCTTCCCTGCTCCCTGGCTGGCGTCCCTCATCAGCACGATGGAACTCGTTCCCATCTCCCAGGCTGGGCCGTTCCCAGAGCCCCTCAGCTGCAGCTCGCTGCACTCACTGCTTATTTTCCTGCTCTCCTTCGGGGCTGGCCAAAGCACAGTGAGAGAGGCTCCCCCTGGCCCGGGGGGGTCTGACCCGGAGCTGGGCAAGGCTGGAGCCGGGGCCGGTGGATTTCCAGCCCCAGCCTGGAGCATCTCCGGATGGAAAGTGCTGACACCGGCCCCGAGCTCCCCACCCAGCGTGCTGAGGAATGAAAAAACCCTCTGCAATCTGGAGAGATAAGGAGAGGTTGAGTCACGAGTGAGCTGGGCTCTGCCAGAAGACGTTTCAAAGCTTTTATGGTGAGATTCAATACAGATATACAGAGATCAATTATCTTAAAAGCAGCAAGGAGGTTCAGCAAATATTTCCAGCTTTAAACAGGTTTATTTCCATCTGCACTTATCTATGCTATTTAAACTCCATTGCTTGCAGTTAATCTTTTGTAATGCAGCATAAGAGGGCTTATTTACTTTCTAATGACATCAATTGGCCATAAATATTAGACATCTAAGGTTCGCTGGAGCTATAGGGACAGTTTTCCATTCCTACTTGACATTTGACTATTTGCAGTGCTTCCTTTCTGTTTGTTCTTGTGTGACTCACTTATCGGCTGTCATAGGCCCGCTTCGATTTATTTAAATGGAATGAATAAGTACATTAGGCAAAGCTGTCAGGAGGGGAGAGAATGGCAACTCGCGGGGATGAGTGATAAGTCAACAAGCTGCAGAGGGAGATTCTCGGCAGAGCCGCACAAATCAAAGTGCTAAACGGGAGGAACAAAGACAGCGCCGTGGCAGATTCTGGGATGGGTGGAGCTGCAGATCTCAGGGCAGAACAGCATCATCTGCGGGACACGGCGAGACGCCGGCTCCTCACGGCACAGCCCGGGAGCGGGCGCTGCCCGGGGCCGCAGCCTGCAGCGCTCCAGCAGCACCAAGAGCTGGGAGAGTTAGCAGAGGATCAAAGGATCCAGACTGTTATCTGCCACTAAGGTGGGAGTTGTGCAAGCCCCCAGACGGCTCTGGACTTGGGAAGATAGTTTTTAATTTTCGTCGTTGCGTTGTACTTAGCCGGACTAATTAATTGTGGGAGGCTCGTCACATCACAGCCCTGCTGGAAGCGTTTGCCTCGAGTATATTAGAGGGGATCTGAGAGGGGGAAGACACCCCGAGCCATTTTGTCATTTTTAGATGATGGAAGTAACTTGCTTGGCATGAGAGGGACACTTTGAAGCCCCCTTTTTCAGAGGACTGTTGGAACAGGCAGGTGCTGGTGCTGCAGCAAACCTGGAGAGGAATCAGGGACATCGTGGTCGTTCTACTCCATCTCTGAACACCGTGTCTCATTCAATCACAGCACTTTTAAAGTCCTTCTATCCAGCTTTGCAGCTGGGTTTTGTGCAGGCTCAGAGGAACTGGGGACTCCCAGGTTTGAGAGGGATCCTCAGCTCCAGATCCTGGGACCTGCACTGAGCCTGGCCAGGGTGGCCCTGGGGAAGGGGCTGTGCCCTGGGGTCCCTCCAGCACAGAACCCCTGGAGCCAGGATGCCCAAACCCAGGTGAGCCTCTCTGTCAGGCCTTGGAGATCTGATCCCACACCACTGGGTGACCCCAGGGAAGGGCTGGGCCAGCCCCACTCCTGCTCTTGCTGCAGTGTTCCTCCCCTCCAACAACGTGCTTTTGGTTTTCACTTCTAATCTTTGAACCCCCCCAAAAGCCCTTAATTAGCTGCACACAGTAAATCAGAGCTGACAGTAGTTGAATAGCAGCTGATTAAAATCGTTTGTTTTCAAACTCAGCCAGCTGCACACTCCTGCCTACATGACTTTTGTGGCATCCCCTGCATTGCTCTCCCTCTGTCTTTCTTTCAAAGAAGTTGCATCACATTTTTCTAATTCTTTGAAAATGAGATCCTCTTCTCACCCCTCTTCCCTTCCCCACACAGCACCCGTCTCCATTTTACAAGCCCAGCCTTGTTTATCTCCAGGACCACTCATGAGATTCCTGTTCCATCTGCAGTGCCCAAGCCACATCTGGTTTGGATTTGTTTGTGTTTGGTTGTTTTTTCCCAAAAGAAACACGAGGAGGGAGAGAAAAGCATTTAAACTCTTGATTGCCCGTTGCCTGCCCTGCACCCCTGGCCAAAGCAGGGCTTGGAAAAGCTGAGAATTGTTTAAAAATGCTGTAAGGAAGCAAAGGCCGACCGTGAGAGGCAGCAGGAGAGGACTGGGATGCTTCAGCTGAGGGTCTGGCACAGGTGGCAACCCCTGGGTGGGTGCTGTGTGCCCGGGGGCTCAGGTGTGCCCATGCACAGAGGAGGAAAAGCTCAGGGCCAGCCTCGGGTGGCACCTCGGTGACACTGTGGGGACACCTCCACTGGCCCCAGAACCCTGGGGGCTGGCATCTCTGTCCCTCCCAGCACAGGCTGGGTGGTGTGGCTGCAGTTTGCTCTGCTCCTGCATTCGGCCACCAGCCATCCCTGGAAAATGTGCTCTGGCTGGGAGTGCCATTCCCCAATCTCAGGCATCTGCAGCCATATGCAGCGAATTAAAAGCAAACACAGAGTATAAATCTCCTTGCCATTCCCGGGGAAAGTTTCACATGACAACCACATTCCTGTGACACTTTCCATCTTCTCTTTTACCACATGGACCAACAGCTGTTTCCAAAACAAACCCTGAGTGATGAACAGACAAAATCTTGACTATTTGGACAAACCTGGTGTTGCAGCGGGGTCATGCGTGAGTGGATGGAGATTCTGCAGGGCTGGAGCCTCTCCAGGCCTCTGCCAGCATTCCCTTCTCCTTTCCTCCACAAAAGCACACTATGGAGCTGTGCTGGATGCTTCTGGAGAGGTAACTTGTCTTACAGAATGGGCCTGAGTGTACCTTAAACTTCTCCAGGCTGAGAGAGAGAAATTCGGGTCACTGCTTAATTAAGCCTTCTGAAGCTCCCTTCTTGCTCTTGTCATTTCTGCTGTGCTGGGAGCTGGCGAGCCCTGGGCTGTGGGATTTGGGAAGCACACACCAAAGCAGCCACCCAGCCTCTGATGAGTCTGCACCCCTGAATCGCCCAGCCCCATCTGGAAGGAGAGCTTATCCCGATGGATGTGGGTTTGGCAGCCCTCGGAGCAGTGTCTGCATCCCTCTGCTGCTCCTGGGGCTCTGTGGCTGGGAATTGTCCTGCTCCGTGGGGATCATCCCACGAGGGTCTTCCCACAGGTGCCACAGCTTCCCTGGTGTAGGATTTGCTCCCAGTGCCCAGGTACAGCTCCAGAACTCCCACACCCACCTTTCCCCACGTGCAGGCAAGTTCTGCAGTGGTTTCTGCTCCGAGAGGATGTTTACGCTCCCCAGCCGCCTTTTCCTTACATTTAAACAGAAATGTTTCCTTCTCTAAACAGTTTACATTCCTGATTGCAGAGGTATCCCGCTTGCCAAAGCCACCAGTATTTGTCTCACTTTAAATGCATTTATATGCTAATGCAGACAGGCTCTCACCACACACAGCCGTAGAGAAATCAGTCCTTTCTTGCTGGATTTACAAACTACAACCATCAAACATCCTTTGGATTTATCTCCGTTAATCAAAGCCTCTCCTCCGCCCAGTGCAGGTGTGATACGGCCGTTCCTGGTGATAAACCAGGCTCACAGCCCTGGATTATCTGTCCAGGCTTGACAAATCGGTGCCACGTTTGGAGGAGGAGGAGGAGGAGAGGGGAGGAAGGAAATGTAATTTCAAGGATACAGTTCTGTGTGCGGCTGGACAGCATTTCTCCCGGGTTTATTGCCTTCGGGATCATCTCACAGCATTCCCGGCCCGCGGCGTCGGAGCTCTCCGCAGGCATTACCTGATTACAATCTGCAGAGGAATGAAGAGCTTCCCTGAGGTCAATCAGCCTCTCCTGCCGCTGTCGGTGTAATCTCTGCCATTTCCAGAGCCCTTCCCGGCGGGAGAGGCTCCTCTCCTCCTCCAGCTGCTGCTCCCACCTTGTAGCAGAGGGCACGGGGAGCAGCAGCTGCTTTTCCTGCGGGTGCTGCGAGCTCTGAGCTCTCTGGGACCCTCCCACTGAAGGTGAAGGGACTTTTCCGCGGATTCGGGATTTTATCTCAGGTCCCTATCACGCACTTTGTCCTGTCTGTTCTCTCCTGCCCCCGTTCTCACCTTTTTCTGGCTCCACACAATTCCCAGTTCCTCGCTGCTGTCAGGAGAGCTGGAAAACACCCCCAGGCCTACACCGTGTTAGACAGTGCTTAAAAACAATCATAAAACCAGGCTAAAAGGATGTACCTGGAATGGTTTTCTGTGGAAAACTGATAAATCAAAGGCAAAAAGAATGTTTTGCTTTAGCATCTAGGTCCTGTTTAAACTTTTGTCTAAGACTGTGACAACATTTTGCTTCTAAAACACCCAAATCTTTCATTTTGAGTTCACCATTCCCTATTAAGGTCATAATGTAATTGATACCCCAGAAGAGGATTAATTGTTGAGTTATAACACAGTAACAGACCCTGGGTTTCTGTCTAGATTTGGGACAAAACCTCAGACCTCCTTATACAATGGAAACTCCATTTTCCATCCAGCTGTAACAGTAACCCCAGTGCACTGAGATTAATCTGGAGAGGAGGATAGAAAACATCCAATCACTCACGCAGAAGATTTAAGGAACAATGTCATCCCCAAACCACCTTTCTTCCTTTCAAGTTTTCAAGCATGAAAACTGACACTGGAAGGGAGAAAATTTAGACTCGGAGCAGATGAGTTGGACAACTTGCCAAATCATCCAGGGCCTACTCAAGTTCAGCATTTTTCTCCTGGAAAATAATGATGGAAAATTCATTTAAGTATCGTGTGCAGCTTTGCTGGGGTGGAGGAGGGAGAGGGGCAAATTTAATTCCGAACTGCCCTCAAACGGATGCGGAATGTAAACTTTCGCTGCATTTCTGTCAGACTTAATGGATTTCACTTATGGGAACTATAATAAACAGCTCATTACAGAGTCATCTGCGGGAGCATTTTGAGCCCAATAGAGTCATTTGTTTTCCAAGGCAGATTTAGCCTAAAGGGGGTGGACAGAATGATCTGGTGTTTGAAGTGTCGGTATCAAAGCTGGAGGGACTGACAGGGTGGGATTTGGGGTCTCCAGCAAAGGCTGCTGTAGGACACGGGCACGGTGTGGAGGAGCTCCAGAGCCCAAGCAGCTCCAGCTGGGTGGTGGTGGCTGCTGGACACGGGGCAGGCAGTTCTCACACGACAGGCTTCCAAAAAGTTGTTGTCATTAAGAATCCCAGCTCCTGGTCCCGCTATTGCCTCAAACCTGACCTCTCTTCTCTGCGTGTGAGGAACTTTCCATCCTCCACTCTCAAAGGGAAATTATGAGTCCCAAAAGCCAAAGAAAGCAGCGGCAGAGAGAATTCTCTGTTTCCCGGGGTTTAGGGCACTGCCCAGTTTGGGGGAAGCGGGATCGGGATGGCTCCTGGAGGAGGGAGGTGACTTTGCCCTCCCCGCTGGCCCTGCCCGCTGCTGCCGGGAGTCTCGGGGAAGGTTCAGGTGCTCTAAGTCAGGGAGAGAAGAGCAGGTGAGCAGTGCTGGGACCTTCCCTACCCCTCGTGAACGAGCTGAGCCACAGCTCCACCGTGGCAGGGCGATGTCCCCACGCCGGGACACGACAGCTCTGCCAGGACAGCAGAGCCACCACGGCAGCTCTGAGGAACCTCTTGAAAGACTGAATTTATAAGTCAATAAACATCTGCGGAGTTGAGGGCTTGGGATCCAAGTGCACCCTCCGGAGCAGATCCTCCTTCCTCTGCTCCACATCTGGCGGGGGGCGGGAGAGGCGCGGCCCCGGCGGCTCCTCCGCAGCGCCAGGAATCTGCTCCTCCACCCCCGCACGGAGCGGCCGAGCCCTCCCCGGGCCGGGAGGAAGCCAGAGGACAGTGGTTTCAAACAGTGTGACTGTCAGACTGCTCAGCACGCCATCAATCATAGGCAGCATCTTCCCTTTCATGTCTCTGTGGCCGGGGACTCGCAGCCACTCCTTAAACGCTTCCATACCCGCGGAGCTGCTCCCCCGGCCGGGGCCCTGCGCCGGGCATCTGCGGGGATCCCTGCTGCCGGGGCAGAGAGGGGCTGGGAGCAGGACCGGGCTCGGGTTCTCCCGTCCTTGGGTGGTTCTTGCCCGTGCCTGTCACACGTGTGGCCTCTGGCACCTTCCTGCCACGGCTCAGCTCGAGCAGGCAGCAGTGAGTGCACACACCTGCACTCAGGGGGCTGAGAGCCCTTTTTGTCCTCCAAGGTAGAGAAAAAAACCACACTGCAGATCTGCGGAGCTCTAGAGGATCCCTGGCAGTGCCCAAGGCCAGGTTGGACAGGGATTGAAGCAACCTGGAACAGCGAGAGGTGTCCCTGCCCAGGGCTGGGGTGTGGCTGGATGGGCTTTAAGGTCCCTCCCGACCCAAAGCAGTCTGTGGTTCTGACACCCCGGCCACACTGCGTGGCTGCTGTGCTGAAATACCAAATACATTGGCTTAGTTTTGTATTTCACGTTTGGACAAACGGAGAGAAAACCCTGCCCTCCATTTCAGTGAAAGAGGCGATTCTTGTGTCAGATCTGAGGTTTCACCCCTCTCATTTGTTACTGGCCTCCAACTCCTGTGGTGGGTTTTTAGCCACATCTAGAGATGGTAAAGGACATGTTGGGAGAGGTACAGAGGATTGTTTCTTCAATTTTTCCTGTTAATAGTGCCAAGAAAAATAAAAATAACTGTAAATTAAGTCTAGAAACAATCCTTGTTAATAACCCTGCAATAAACCCCAAGACTTGTACGTGCCATTGCAGTTGTTGTTGTGGACACTTTGAAATTTGTTTTCCTTGCTGGAAAAATGATCTCCACTGTGTGATTGTTGATGTGAAATGTAACAGAAACATAATGATTTCAATAATTGTAGCTAGTAAGTATGAACAGGTAAAGCTNAAATAACTGTAAATTAAGTCTAGAAACAATCCTTGTTAATAACCCTGCAATAAACCCCAAGACTTGTACGTGCCATTGCAGTTGTTGTTGTGGACACTTTGAAATTTGTTTTCCTTGCTGGAAAAATGATCTCCACTGTGTGATGACCCTAAAAACTCCACAGTTCCAGGAGATGACAGAAGAATTGAGAGCTTGAGGTAAAAATAATTACTGCAGTAAGACCAGATTAGCTGGTTTTGAGCTTTATTCCTGAAGATGCTGTTGATGTTTGACCAGGTTTTTGTTTTGTTTTGTTTTGTTTTTTTTGAGGTCAGCCTCGTAACTTCTCATCCCATAATTATTCTAACATTTGTTAAAGCAGTGAATGCTATTAATCAAAGCTAACGAGGCAGTGGAACAGATACAGGTCACAGTGTGGTTCAGCCTTTCCATGGACGTTTCTGTGGCTGTGTGCTGCTGGAGTCACTTTCAAGAACTGGAGAAATAAACCAAACTCCACTGAGGAACCTCCACTCCTCTGATGGGAGCAGATCCCTGGGGTGTCCTGGAGCAGAGGGGAAGCAGCACCCAGCCCCAGGGGAGAGATGCAGGGCGTTTTCTCTGCCTTTGATGCTTCTGTGCTGATCTAGAGCAGTGCCTGCATCAGTTTCACAGCACTCCCTCCTTTTCAGAAGTACTTTGAGGAACGATGCTCTGCTCTGCTGCGAGACTCAAAACAATTTTAAATATTAATTGTGTCTCTCAGCTCCAGTCTACAATGGCTGGTTACTATTTGAGCTAAAGAGCTAAAAACGAAGCGCTGTTGACAGGTGCAGCGTGGGGAGGTGGTGGAAGGGTCAGAGCAGAGCCGGCATCGCGGGATGTGCCCCGGACCAGGAGGACTCCGGGAGCAGCGCAGCTCCTCGCACCCTCCAGCCCCAGGGCTGAGCTCCATCCCGAGGCTTCCCAGCTCCATGGTGCGGGAGCTTCACTCAGACGAGCTTTCTGAGCTCCTGCTCGCAGTTCCTGCAGAGGCAGAGGCTCCCATCCCGACCGGAGCCATCCCGGCCCTGCATCCCCGCGGGATGCTCGGCACAGCCAGGGCTGGGCACCGCTGGAACCGCAGCTCCCTGCGAGCCGCCGGCCCGGCAGCTGAGCCCGCTAGCGGCAGGACAAAGCAAGAAGGCGAGAGCGAGAGGAAGGCAGGGCTGCGAGCTCCGAGCTCCTCCTCACCGGCAGCAGAGCCCAGGCGGCTGCGGGTGAGCCGAGTCTGATCTTCGAGGGCTCTCTCGGGCGGAATATATTTCCCTTCTTTGTAGCTGGCTGTAACTCACCTCCCTGCAAAGCTCTCTGCCAATACAGCGTGTGCTGATGTATAGCTACAGCCATTTTCCCTGTTTCCCTTACTCTGTCTCCGTATAGAATAATATGCGATTAATTGATTTTCTGTCGCTCTTTTAGTACGGAAAATTAATTTTGGAGCAACCTTGTTTTCTCAGGGTATGAATTCTCTACATGCAGAGTAATTCCACTCCTACATTATTCATGAGAGAAAATAGTGATGGAGTGTGTAACTGAGGCAGCCCCAAGGCCACAAACTGATAGTCTGCGTTACTGATACAACAATATTCCACTGATGCTTCTAAATAATTCACGGCTACAACTCAATTTGGCACCAGGCACGCGGCTCGGGATGTGACTGGTGCAGAGGGGAGCAGAGGCACCTTGGCAGGACACTCAGGTTCCCAGAGAGGGCCCGGTGCCACCAGGCCCCAGGGACATTTGCCACCAGGCAGAGGGGGACCGGGTCTGGCCAGAGCTCCTGCTGGCACCAGTGGGATTCCAGGGACCTGGGCTCACAGCATTAACAAAAGGCTGAGGGGAGCATGGAGGTGATGCCTGAAGGGCCCAGCTGTGTTTTTGTAGCTGCTCTGAGCCCAGGGCATCCCTGTAGCTCACGGGCTCCAGCCACAAGGGAGCCAGCATTGCTCTGCTCCTCAGGGCTGTGCCTGGAGCACTCCCTGGGCCAAGCTGATTGACTCAGGCAGTTCCTGCCCGGGGGTGTTACAGCCTGTCCGTGTAGATGAAAGGGTTAATGGTGGCTGTGGTGGGCAGAGGCTGAGCATCCCCACCCACGGCTGGCGCTGGGGGTGGCAAAACCCTGTGTGAGCTGTGGGGCTGCAGGGCAGCTGTGCTTTGCACGAAGGGTTAATGGCCAGGGAGCACTTTCCGTGTGAGTGGAAAATGGCAGGGCCTTCCCTTCCTCCTCCCCTGCCTCTGGCCCAGATGACGATGGAGTGAGTGAGATCCTTGTCCTGGCACCAGCCTCCTTTTAGATTAATGACTTGTGAGGAGATGCCTCTGTCACATGTTGGGATTTTTCCCCGTTGAACTGTACCTGGCACCCTGCAGCCATTTATCACGGGCTGCAGATGGAAGGCGGCAGCAGCAGCAGCAGGACCTGCAGGGCCAAGACACACAGGTTCCCAGCCAGCCCCAGGGAGGGTGGGGGTTCTTCTGGGGCGTGTGCTCGTGTGGGGCTTTTTTTAATCTAAAATGATAAATCTGATTTCTTCAGGATATTGGAACAGCTGCAGCTGACCTGGCTATTTATCTGACAGATCTTCAGGGTGTACGATAACAGCTCTTAGAGGATGGATGGGGTGTTATAAACTGTCCAGGCACAGAAAATGATTAATGGGATTCAGAGAGATAAACATATGGGGAGGAGAGCTCAGGATCTAAGAAAATCCCATCCCTGGCCTGGGAGGCTGGTGATGAGCTGAAGCCCTCACTGAGGTCCATGCTCTGGGTGCCAACCACCCACCTTGGCCCCTCAGCCTCCCCAGCCCGTGCAGCCATGGCTGTTCTGCACAGCACCCAGGCTGTTTGTACCTAAAGGTACAAATGTACCAGAGCTCTGCCAGTGTCAGGAGGTGGCTGTTCCACAGCCCCTCACAGCCCCTGCAGCCTCAGCCCTGCTGGCGCAGCCTGGGTTTGCCCCCCAAAGGACAGGACAGCACAGGGGTGCTGCTGCCTCACCCCCGCAGAGATGAAGCACCACAGAGCTGCTCCCTGAGCCCCCTTCCCACAGCCCCCACCTGCCTCAACATCGCTTCTTTCCTCAGCCAACAGCCCCCCCCCCTCCTTAGGGAAAAACAAGTTGGGTAAAAGTTGAAAAATCCATCTCTCGTATATTTGCTGGCACGGAAACTCGCAAGGAATTCGGCAGCCCAGCCCCAAGGACATCCATTTCCCTGTCTGTGGTGCTTTGATGTGGGTTAAAAGCCTGCTCTGGCCCCTGCCTCCCCCTGGCTGTCCCTGTGGACCTGTGGCTGTGTTCCTGGTCCAGGCTCTTTCCAGAGGATGTGCAGCTGGGATCCAGGAGCACAGTCCTGCTGCCTTTGGGATATCACAGGGCCCTGGGGCGCAGCTCTAATGGGTAACAGTGTGCAAAAGCGGGGAGAAAAAGGGATCAAAAAGCATCAGGGCAGAAATTATCCCTGAAAGGGATGGATCAAATAAACACTGAGATTAATTAATCACTAATGGCATGGACTAAAGGTGACCCTTCGGCATTTACACACTGAAGACAGCAGGGTCAGGATTGCAGAGCATTAATCTTACATTAGCACAACTCCATCCTTGCCAGGAGGGAGGCAGAAATCCCTTTGGTTCATGCAGAGGAAGCTGAAGCTTATTGCTTCCTGCCAGGTCCGTGGCTGCATTTTTATGAAACACCTGCAATGAAAAAAAAAAAAAAAAAGGAACATAAAGCTGAGAAAATTAAAGAGCTGTCCCAGCAGAACACGGCAGCCGTGCCCAGCACCCAGGGCCAGGGCCTCACTGCCTGCTCAGCCCAGCGAGGTGAGGCCAGTGGGTATTAATAACCATGGATCAATAACGCTGAGCAACTGGGAAAAGGGATTCTGCAATCCCTCCTCTCCCCTGCTGGCGCTGGGGCGTGTGTGTGTGTGTGTGTGTGTAAGGCTGGCAGTACAGGCCACCGGGGATGGGCTATAAAAGGTGCTTTCTTTCGCCTCCAAACTCTGCTCTGTAGTGTGCACCAGATGCAGCAGCAACAGCACGAGGCCTCTAACCTCTTTCCAAATGGTAATAAATCCCACAAGACCCCAGCACACTTGTAATTTACAACTCTGCTAAAATGAACATTATTTCAAGCTAAGCGTATTCTCCGAGGTGCGGGGGGAATGTGGCAGGTTTCCTGCTGACAGCAGAGTTTCTTTTTTAAATGTCATGCATTCACTTTCATTACTTCCAAATAATTGCCCAAAAAGATCAGCAGCCGGCCGGGCAGGAGCCTTCAGCAGCTCAGACACAGCTGTGGGGCCCTGCTCGTGGGCACGGGGACAGGGCACTGTCCCTGCCCTCCCCAAAACCACGCTGGGCCCTGGGCCAGCCCCACTGCCGTGGGGACAGAAACCCCTCTGAGGCTGAGGTTGGGCAGGTTCTGCCTGTCCCGGAGCACCAGGCAGGCAGGGTTGGCCTAAGAAAGTCATCTTTCCTGGTTTGAGGGATTTTCATGGGAGTGGAGGCCAGGCTGGATGGGGCTGGTCTGGTGGAAGGTGGCCTTGCCCATGGTGGGCAGTTTGGAATGAGGTTGTCTTCGAGGTCCCTTCCAACCCAACCCACCCCACTCCGTGGCAATTCCATGAGGGGAAACTCCCTTCTTGCTGCTTGGGGGATTTGATCTGTTGGCGGGGGGGTTTTGTGAAGCACCCAAGCAGGGCTGGTGGCTTGGAAATGGAAACAATGGCCCAGCAGCCCTTCCTGCAGGATCCCTTTGGAGTGGCTTTCCCAGCTCCCCTGTCTGGGAGGCCCCTGGGAGAAGGGGAATGAGGGGGGTGACCCAGGGATGCAACCACACACACCACACACCCTCCTCCTCCTCTTCCTCCTCCTTCTCCTCCTGCCTCACACAGGAACCATCCCCAAAGGCCTGCAGAGGCAGCCCCACATTTGCAGATCAAGTCCAAGATTAACTCCAGACCCTGCCTGCGAAAGCTCCGTGACCTGCAATGAAAGCCCTCAAGGAAAACTGTAAATGTAGGAGCTGTTGGCAAAATTCAGAGCTGGCCTTGCGCTGGAACTGCCTCTCCCACAGAGGGAGGTTTGATCCTGGGTACTGGCGCAGGCCTGTGCTCCAGACTGCCTCAAACAGCTGGAAAATGAGATCCTTTTAATCAGGACAGGGTTCTCTTCCTCCACCAGAAAGGGGGGGAAACAAAAAAGCTGTGATGGACCCCTGGATGGTGGGGAGAGCAGAGCAGCAGAACAGGACCACTGTGCATTGTTCTGTGGCTCCAGTCCAAGGCCTCTCGTCATTTGAGGGCTCAGATCATTCATAGAAACTGATGTTCTGTTTTGGAAAAGAGCTCCTGAGTGGTGGTTTGGCCAGTGCTGGTGGCCATGAGAGGTCCCAGGGTCTGGGAACCCCCACAGGATGTTCCACCTAGAGCACAGCTCCCTCCCTCAGCTCCTTTCTCAGCTTGAAGGTCGTTTGCTTTTTTAGCAGAAAATAGATTTTTGTCAGGAAAACTCTACTTCTGCTAGAAAACAAGCTGGTTTGGATGAAAACACAAGACTTTAATTGGTAAAGCAAAATGTTTTGAGTTTCACTGCTCTGGGTTTCTGTAGAGAGAGGGAGGGAAAGGAATTCCTCTGGTTTTAAGTTGCCTCTCTAAAACTTCAGAAATGCCTGTGGAGCGTTTCCAGGTTATGAGAAAGCGCTGTTTTGTCTGCTTGAGAATCCATGTCAGGACAGCCCTGCCCACCTTGGGCTATAGCTTTTTGTGAGTTTAGCTGCACTTCCCACCCCATGCCCCTCTCCTCAGTGTGTGCCACCAAGCTGGGGCTGGCAGAGGGTCCCTGCTGGGGGTGATGTCCCCGGGATGCTCCCAGCCCTCATTTCCCTTTGGGTTAAACCCAAAACCAAGGGAGGCGTTGGGATAACCCCTCACCCCTCCCCACTGCTGCTGCTACCAGGGAGGAAGAGGAGAAACTCATCTGAGACACCCTAAAGGGGTCAGCAAAGAAATGTCATTGATTCCCAAAGTGTGCCACCCACCAGAGCCCTCGAGAGGCCCTGGAGGGCACAAACAGAGCC
>VZTR01006510.1:6112-26735 GCA_013400775.1 Chaetops frenatus | reverse complement strand
CAGGACCGTGCCACCACCACCCAGGGCGCTGCCACCACCCCCCAGGGCTCTGCCACCACCGCCCCAGGGCTCTGCCACCACCCCGGGCTGTGCCACCCCAAGGCTGTGCTGCCACCCCAGGCTCTGCCACCACCAACCAGGGCTGTGCCACCACCCAAACCTCTGCTACCACCCTGGGCTGTGCCACCCCAGGGCTCTGCTGCCACCCCAGGCTCTGCCACCACCCAGGGCTGTGCCACCACCCAGGGCTGTGCCACCACCCAAAGCTCTGCCACCACCACCCAGGGCTGTGCCACCAACCAGAGTTCTGCCACCACCACGCAGGGCTGTGCCACCACTCAGGGCTCTGCAGAGCTCCCAGCACTCTCCATCCTCCTCAGGGAAGCTGCCAGGCACAAGTGAAAAGCCAATAAATTAAAAGGCTGCCCATTTCAGTCTCCTTTAATTGTTATCTCTCACTGAGGTGACTGATGGTGATTCATCTCCCCGGCAGCCAGTGCCAGACTGGGGGATGGATGCTGGGGATGCAGGAGGAGTTTTTGGGATGAGTGATGGCTGATGAGGCTGTGCTGCTCCTGGGGAGCTGCTCTCAGCCGTGGGGGTTCCTGTACCAGCCTGGGATGTTCAAACCCCTCGATTCCTGAGCATTCCTGAGCACTCGGGCTCAGGTCAGTGCTGAGCCCTTCACCCTCCTTATTTCTCACCTTCCATTTCTCATCTGCCTTTATTTACCTGGGAAACTCCAACTCCACTGCAAGAGGAGGGAGGAATTCTCTTGTCCTGGCATTGCCAGGGAGATCCCCTTTTCCCAGGTGGAGAAATGTCCCTGGAAGCTGCAGAGAGGCCCCACTCATCCCCATCCTGCAGCTCTGAGCAGATGGGGAGGTCCTGCCCCGGGCAGGGGTGCATGTCAGCCTGTTTTTGAAAGCCTTCTGAAGTTTATATTCTCCAGTCAGATTTTCTCACACATTGCACTAAAAACACCAGCTTTGTTTCCATTCCTTCTTGGAGAAGGGAATCTGATGGACTGGGCACTTCACCAGTCTGGTTGAGAGGTGGGATTTCATCTCCCAATCCTCTCTCACTTTGCAAACCCTATCAATTGTGTATCCATAATAAACAGGTCCTCTTTTGGGGGGCCTTGGCTGTTCTCTGGATTGTGGTGAAACTGTGTCCTTCTTTCGTGCCCTGTTACTCCAGGTGCAGGGTGCTGTGATAATCCAGGGCAAGGGATCAGGGATTAGGGGAGAGGAGCCCCTTCTCCCTTTCCTTCTGCACCCCAGAGCAAGGTGGAGAAGGCCTGGCAAAGGATGGGACTGTTCTGGTGGGCTCGGAGCAGTATCTGCTGCCTCCTGGGAGGGCTGGCACTGCCCATTGCTGTCATTCCCAACCCCTGCACGTCCCTGGAGCTCGGATTGCGGAGGAGTTCAGGCTCAGAGTCAGCTCAGCCGAGCACAGATTGGCTGCAGGGATGCACAAGTTCCTGGGTGAAATCCCTGAACTCCATTAGTGGCTAATTACATCAGATTTCCCGGTGCAGACTCGGGTTGGCAGCCAGCCCGGGGTGACAGCGCTGGGAATGTGCAGGACAGGGAGGAGAATCACAGGAAGGAGCCGAGGGGAGGGATTTAATTTGCTTAATTTGCAGTGCAGCACCTGCCCCAGCCTCCAGCCTGCGCTTCCCTGGGCCGGGGCTGGGTTTGTCTGGGAATAAATTCAAGATTTAGTGATGAACTGGGCGCTGCGATGGGGAGCAGCACCAGGAACACCTCCCTTCCCTGGGCATCTCCCAACCCTCCGCATCTCCATCCCCTGCCCGAGTGGCTCTGTCACTCACTGCCAGGCTGGGACAGGGCCATCCCTCCCTCCCCGAGCCTTCCATCCCTCCCATCCCAAAATCCCGGAGCTTCCTCTCGTTCCCATCCCTCAATTCCCTCTCCCGGGGCTTCTGGAAATGTCCCGGAGGGAGGAGGGGAGAGCTGCACAGCCCGGGGGGGACGGGGATGAGCGTGGTCCTCTTAACTCAGAAAATGGGTTTGTGTATTTCTTCCTTATTTCAATTAAAACAAACAAAAAACAAAGAGCAACCAAAAAAAACCCCAAACAAACAAACAAACAAAACCCAAACAAAACCAACCAAACAAAAAAACCCTAACCCAAAAAACCCAACAACAACAACAACAAAAAAACAACCCCACAAAAAACCAAGTTCTGGAAGGTTGGTTTGGAATAAAAGAGGCAGCAGCGAATCTTGGAAGGGATTCTGGAGGAGCTGCAGCTCCCCCTGGCCAGGAGGCACCAGTGTCCCCCAGTCAGTCAGCAGGGGACACACATTCCTCGCCTGCTGGTTTTGGAAGGGAGGATGGAGCTCTGGGGTACCCAGAAAAGCCAAAATATTTGCTAAATTTGGGGGGAAAGCTGGAATATCCTCGCACTGCTGGAGCCAGCCAGCGGCAGTGGAGGGGACATTCCCAAGGCGCTCCCAAACTGGAGCTGTCCCGGTGCTGATGCTGCCTCAGGCCCAATGGGAATTCTGGATTTGGAATCCTGGGGAAGGAAGACACAGCCCTGCTGTGCAAACATGGAAATGTCACCAAAAACTTCCCCCCCGAACTCGTTAGACCCCCCCAGCCCGGTGGCTTTGGGTGGCTCAGCTCGCTCCTGGCTTGGCCGGTTCAGACCCTGTGTCCCAGAGCACCAGCAGGGCATGGAGATTGTCACCCAGGGAAAAAACAAAAGGTGTAACTGAGATTTTGCCTCTTGGGAGCTCTGCCGAGTGGTTTTTGGCTGGGTTTCATGAAAGCTTTTTTTCTCCAGGGTGAAAAAGCCCCCCCGAGTGACGTTTGTGGCTGTCCAGGATGGAGGTTGTCCCTCTGAGGGTCCCTGGCCCCTGCCCCGCCCTGGCAGCACCAAGAGCAGAGTCAGGAGTGCAGCAGAGCCCTGGTTCCTGAAATTATAGGGAGGAGAAGAAAGGGAAAAAACCAATTATGTGTAATTGGATTCAGTAAACTGAATTATCTCCCCATTAAAGCCGTACTTGTTTTTTAGATAGTGGGACATTCAAACTATCAAAGGCATTAATTGATTCATCCCCTTTTTCAAGTGCTTTCTCAACAGTGCCTCTATTCAGGAGCTGCAACCTTTTGTTCCCGGGGGGAAAGGGAATTATCCAGCCCCTGTTTATATCTCGGGAGCTCTATTCACTCCGGCTTTTTTTGTCGTGCTGCTGTTTAACTCAAAAAAACCGAGCCGAGACTCCTGCAAAACATAATGGAAGGTTTATTTCTCCTTTTGTGCTGCCTTCAGTGCTGCTGGAGGTGTGATTTAACCAGGGAGAGGAGTGCTTGGAGGCCGATTCTGAGGCAGTCGGGTCCCAGCTGTGGGAGCTCCATGGATGGGAGGGGAGCAAGGAGCACCAGGAGCTCCTCGCTGGTGCTGGGCAGCTTGGGCTGAACGTTCTCCACAGCTCTGGGGCTGCACCGAGGCCCTTCCTTAAACCCTGTGCCCTCTGCAGCCACAGGAAACACTGAATACAGGATGTTCCATGCCCAGAGAGCATCCCAAAGGATCCCTGGGCCGGTGCTGACCCCAAATAATTATAAAATAGACATTTCTGCGCTGCTGGGAGAGCGTTTCCATAGCCAAGGTGTCCAGGAATTTTCCTGTGCCCCTGTCCCTGTGCAAGACTGAGGGTGAGGCCCCTGACATCCTTGTGCCTGCCTGAGTGGCTGCTGGATGCCAGGAAAGCCTCAGGAATCAGTCAGCTCCGAGGAGTTATTTAGGCAAATTGAAAACATGATGTCGATTTGACGGGCAGCGTTTCAGGCCGGAATAGGCCTATTGGCATTTCCCTCCTTCAGAATCAATAACTCCTAAAGGATTACAATTTAATTTTTAAAGGGTAATTCAATCAAGAATTTGAAAACAGAGGGCATTCTTAAAATTAAACTTTAATTCGATTTAGTTCTTTTTAAAAATTTTACTTGCAGAAGAAAGGAGAGCAGTTTCCAAACTACCCCTCACCTTGGGCTGAAAGGGAAAACTTCTTCTGTATTCCTGGTAGGAACCCTTGCTTACTTTGGGTTGCTCTTGCCTGTACCAGTTCTATCCAGAAATGTTCCCATTAATTCCCTGAAAAAATATTTCCCAAATCCCAAGTTTGGCTGAGTTTTTCATGGTGATGCCTCCAGCATCCAGATTCCCACAGCAGTGGGAGAGGCTGACAGGGAAAAGTTGATTTATTCCATGAAAATATTCCTGCTCTTTTCTACCTCCTGGTGCCTCTTTGGGCCAGTGCCAGGCAGCTCTGAAAGAGGTTAAAGGAGTGACACAGAGATGGCAAAGAGCAATTCTGTTCTGGGAGGTGAAATTTCCCCAGTGAACCTGCTCAGCTTTTCTCCAAAAAGAGCCATTTTTGTTGTTTCTTCTCCTGTTTTTCATCCTTTGCTTCCCAGTCCCTAATCCTGCTGCCCTTTGGGATGAGGAACCTCTGTCCAGTCCGTGACAGCAAATCCCAAACCAAACCATGGGTGACCACTGCAGATCCCATTCTGCAGCAGCCACGGTGACACTGCAGAAAGCAGAGGGTGACAAAGGGTGACAAAGGGTGAAAAAAGGTGAAAAAGGGTGAAAAAATGTGAAAAAGGGTGACAGAGTGTGACAAAGAGTGACAAAGAGCTGCTGCAGCCCAGGAGAGCAAGAGGGCAGATCCAAACCCCACAATTCCTTTGGATTTCCTTAGGAAAATCCACTGAGCAAAGCCTCCCCTAAATAACCCTGGCTGTCAAGGGCACTCCAGGTGGAGCAGGTGACAACGGGCCCTTGGTGACAATGATGAGGATGATGATGAAGACAAGGCCCCCCTTTGTTCAGAGCCTCCGAAACCTGTCCCAGCAGAGCTGTCCCCATGAGGACCCTGCTCCTGGAGGAGTTCTCTCCCACAGAACATCGAGGTGAAAACTTTTCCTGCTTATTATTGAAGAGAATGGGGTTTTTTTGTGGAGCTCTGGTTTCTGATCCCAGCTGGGCTATGGATGCTCTGAGGGAATGGTGAGGGGAAATGGGACAGAGGCCCCAGAGAGCTCGGAGAGAAAGGGCCAGCAAGGGGTTTGTGGGAGGTGATGCCTCAAGCCTGACGAACTTGCTGTAATTAACCATGGAGGGAATCAAACACAAGGACCCTGCAGAGGTTTTGTGTAGGATTTGAAGTTCCTGAAACCTGAATTAAAGCACAGAACAATAAATTGAGAGGAGGGACTGCTAAATCAAGGGATGAGAGGGGTTAAGAGAGGAGCCATGATATTTCCTGAAATTTTCTTATTGTGGGTTTGCCATAATGAGGGAATTTCAGGAAATGCCATCATATCCATAGGGTCAATAAAGCCTTGGAGCAAAATCCAAGGAGAGAGGCTGTCTTAGGTTGCAATGCAAGCTGTAACAAACAGTCTGGATTCTGTTCCCATCTGTTCAAACCAGCTGGGGCAGGGTTCTTTCTCTCTCCCACACCCATCCTTCCCTCCGGGGAGTTCTCTTCTGTCCATGGCCCATCGAGTCTCCCTGCAGGACTGATCAAATTCCATCATTCCCTGGGGAGATGCTGCACTCAGGGGGGAGGAGCCCAGCATCCCCACCTGGATAAATTGGGAGGCTCAGGGAAGCACAGGCAGCCCTTTCCCACTGCATTCCCAGAGGAAGAGCAGACCCTTCCACGCTGCCACTGCAGCTGCAGAGGAAAACTCCACCCTTCTGCAGGATCCCTGCTCCACCAAAGCCACCCCTGTCCCTGCAGGAGGCTGCAGCCACCATCTCCTGGCCCTGCTCCCCACACCCTGACTGCCAGGCTGCCAGCCTGAATCCTGACTCTGGCAGGGTTTGGTGCTACTGCATTTTATTTTAGTTTTCCTATTGAAAGGACTGTTATTCCTATTCTCATGTCTTTGCCTGGGAGCCCCTTAATTTCAAATTTATAATAACTGGGAGGGAGGGGGTTTACATTTTCCACTTCAAGGGAGGCTCCTGCCTTCTTCAGCAGACACTTTCCAAACCAAGACAGAGGCACAGGTTTGGGTGGAAAACACTCGGGGACAGTGAGCAGGTGATGCCCATCCCTTAATCCTCAATTCCTGAGCACTTCCTTGTTCTCCACTGAGCTGAATCCTCTTCAGTAGGAGGGGTTTGGGTGTCTGCACCTCCTCATGTGAATATATCCAGAATCACTGTTTAAATGTAAAAATAGTTAACTAATTAATTAATTAATTAAAAATTATATATGGAAAAGGAGAAGAGAAGGGGTAGAGAGAGATGCGTTTGTGGTTTTCTCAAATTATCAAGAAATGTATTTTCATAATTCTCTTTTGCTTTATGTGCCTGACACTTTTCATCTACCAAAACCACCCCCCCCAAATCCAAATAACTACTTCCATTTTTTATACATTTCTCTTTCTTGCTGATTATCTGAATGTGCTGTCAGTTCCTGGCTGCAAACACAGTTTTGTCATAATCCCTTCCGAATAAAAAAAACCCCCAAAACCCCCAGGAAAGCACAATATGAATTCCAATGTTCTCTCCTTTTCAATTCATGGCTCAAACAAGCAGTTGATTTACAGTCGTGGAGACACTTGCTGCAGGCTAATTAAAACCAATGTATTGTTGGCAGATCATTTATTGAGGGAAAACAAATTGACAATGGATAAATTAAGTTGCCACGCAATTAGCTGAAAAAAAAAAAAAAAAGCCCAGCTGAAATAGGAAATGAATGCAAACATTTATCAATATCTCAGCCAGGGCTGAATGAAGAAGTTTCAAGTTCCCTGGAGAGAAAGAGAAGGAGAAGTTGGGGCTGAAATAATCTTGGAAGAATTCTGGGACTTGAATTTGCAGGGACAGTGATGAAGGATGCCAGAGCAGGGTGAGATTCCATGAACTTGGCAGTCCAAGGATTTTATTGGTCCAAGGACAAGAAGAAATTCCTGCCTGGGAGGGTGGGGAGGGGCTGGGATGGAATTGCCAGATTTGCTGTGGCTGCCCCTGGATCCCTGGCAGTGCCCAAGGCCAGGCTGGAGCAGCCTGGGACAGTGGGAGGTGCCCCTGGGGTGGAACTGGATGGGCTTGGAGGTCCCTCCCAACCCAACCCATTCCATGATTCCATGGTCTTTGTGATCCCAACCCATTAAAACAACTGGAGGTTTGACCAGGGAACCTCTCCAAGGCTCTGAATCGCCCTGAATTTGGCAGGAGAGCCCTTGGGTGGAGCAATTTCTCCCTCTGACACATTCCCACCAAAAATCCTCTGTGTAGGATTGCCCTGGCCTGGGGAAGGAGGAGCTGCCTGGGCAGGAACTCCTTTGGAAGGCTGGGAATCCCTTCCAGGTGAAAACTCTCCTCCTTTAGGAGGTTTGTGGGAGCTCCATCTCCTGTGACCCTGTGAAACAGCAGCTCCTGGGAATGCCAGCACCATTTCCTTTCCCAATCCCACAGCCCTGGGTGGAATTTGTGTTTAACATCTGGTGGGAAAAGCTGCATGAACAACCTGGATTTTCCTGGCTCAGAAAATAGAAAATGCTCTCTGATACCTGCACAGGAGGCTACCAACACAGGAGTTTGGGTGGGATGCACTGGTTTGGGGTGGGATCCACTGGTTTTGGGTGGGATGAACATTGTCCTGGGATCAAACTGATCAGAGTGGTTATCCCAGGGCCCTGGACACTGTGCTGGCATCAGATTGATCCCAGGGATCATTCCAGGCCCCTGGACACTGTGCTGGGATCAGATTGATCCCAGGGATCATTCTAGGCCCCTGGACACTGTACTGGGATCAGATTGATCCCAGGGATCATCCCAGGGCCCTGGACACTGTGCTGGGATCAGATTGATCCCAGGGATCATGCCAGGGCCCTGGACACTGTGCTGGGATCCCACTGACCAGAGATGTCATCCCGGGGCCCAGGTGAGCTCCGAGGCCATCAGGAGAAGGAAAGGATCAACTGCTGTCCTGTCAATGAAATCCCAGGATCACTCAGGCTGGAAAAGCCCTCTGAGATCAGCGAGTGCAGCCATCCCCATCACTGCCAGGGCCACCTCTGGCCATGTCCCCAGGTGCCAGGGATGGGGACCCCCTGCTGTCCTGGGCAGCTGTGCCAGGGCTGGATCAACCTTTCAGTGAAGGAATTTTCCCCAATATTCAACATGAGCCTCCTTCTCTCCAGGCTGAGCCCCTTTCCCAGCTCCCTCAGGAGTTCTCCAGGGCTTTCTTCTGCTGCTCCAGCCCCTTCCCCAGCCCTGCTGCTGAAGGAAAAATGGGAATGAGCCCCCTGAGCCCAAAAATTCTCCAGTTCTGCTGCTCAGAGCTGAGTGTGACATTCCTGAGTCCCCCAGGTGAGCGAGGCTGGAGCCACACCCAGGTTCACCTGCAGGGAACCTCCCCCAGGGATTCCTGACCTCTGGAATGGGATGAGGGAAACCCAGTGACCCAACACTGATGGAAAAATCTGCTGGCTTTGATACTGGGAATGTTTATTCCTTATTTCACCCTGGAAAACCTCTCTCCTGGAGTATTTTTGGGGGAGAGAACAGCCCGTGGCTGTGAGCAGAGCAGGGTGTGCATGAGGACAGCATTTCATTAGCACAGTGATCAGATGGGCTCTGAAACCCCGATAAAACCAAGCTGGAGAACAGCTCCAAATGAAATCCCTGCAGCACTTCTGGAGTGCCACTGTTTGAGGAGAGCAAGCAGCTCGAGGCAGCAGAGGCCTGGCTCTGATGAATTTAATCAGCACTGGGAACTTTGTAGGAGACAGAAGGAACAGCCCAGAGCCAGTTCCTGGAGCATATTGTGCTGGAACATATTTTATTTATTGCTGAGTGCTGTATCAGAAAGAATTTTCTTCAGATCCTCCCTTTGCTCCTTGTTTTTATTTTGTTTCTCTCATCTGTTCCTCTCTCCTCGATGTTTGATGCATTTTTCATCCTCTGCCTTCACTGGGCTTTGCTTCTCTCCCTCTTTCCCAAAGTTTTCCTGTATGGGTGTGGTCCCAGGAATTTGGGGTTCTCATGGAAGCTTTTCTTAGGAAAATCCCTCATCAGGGAATTCCTCCCAGAGCAAACCAGTGGGACCAGTGGGACTCTGGGGGTGCACTTGCCTTGAGCTGCATTTCCATGAGAGACCAAGTCCATCCACCCCAGAGAGCTCCATGGAAGTTCCAGGCACTGGTTCCATGAGGAAGGAGAAGATAACAGTGAGGAAGACACAAGGGGCTGTTCAGCTGCAGCACAACTCAAGACAGGTCTGGCCATTCCTCCTCAGCACTCCCAGGAAGGCAGAGGAAACTTTTGGGCTTTAGGATGGGTTTTTTTAGAGTCAGTTCTGTGGCCATGTTGGGAAACTCAGAAATTTGGATTGTTTCCCTTCCCTCCAGGCACTTTCAGGGAGCACCTGCTGAGCCCTGTCTGTGTTTATTCCTGAGGCTGTGGAGGCCTCTTGAGCCCTGGATTTGGGAAAGGCATCTCCAGCTCAGGCTGGGCTGACCATAGAGAACTGAGCACCCTGGGGAAGCTGGGTTTCTATCCACCATGGGCAGCCACAGGCTTGGAGATGTTAAAATGTGTCAACAATTCAGCACAAGAAAAAAAAAAATCTTCATGATGAAACCACCAAAATCTTTATCCAAGTCACTCCAGAGTCTGTGAGAGAGTCTGGACATGCTAGGAAAAGTCCAGCCTGGGGCATCTGTAGATGGTCTGGGACTGAATTTCCCATGCTCAGCTTTGGAAAAGTCCAACCTGGAACACCTAGGTTTGGTCTGGGAAAGAATTTCCCATGATCAGGTTTGGAAAAGCCCAGCCTGGATCACCTGGGGATGGTCTGGGACTGAATTTCTTGTGGTCAGGTTTGGAAAACTCCAGCCTGGGTCACCTGGGGATGCTCTGGGACTGCCCTTTCCAGAGCAGGGGCCGGACAAGCAGCACCTTTGAGTGGCCTCAGCTCTGCCCTTCCCAAGTTCCTTCCTGGGATTTCCCGACCTGAGGCAGCTCTCAGAGCAGGTCTGTGGATGAGCAGGGGGAGAATTAACTGGGGGTTGAGCGTTTGGGCTTACACTCAATTAACACTGTTAATGAGAGGGATCAGCTGATGACCTCCCTCCCTCCCCAGGCTTCTCCCTGCAGAGGAGCCTCAGGCTGCTGGACCAGACCCTGGGATGGTTGGATGGACCTGCTGGAGCAGGAGGTGCTCAGGCCCCCATGGCTGTTCCTGATCCAGCTGCAGCATTCCCAGGGGCTGAGTGGGAAGGAGCGGAGGCTGTGGAATTCCCAGGAGCTGAGTGGGAAGGAGAGGAGGCTGTGGAATTCCCAGGAGCTGAGTGGGAAGGAGAGGAGGCTGTGGAATTCCCAGGAGCTGAGTGGGAAGGAGAGGAGGCTGTGGAATTCCCAGGAGCTGAGTGGGAAGAGAGGAGCTCAGTGAGGAGGAGAAGAGCCCAGCACCAAGCTGAGCCCCAGGGCTCTCACAGGGCTTGGGTCTGGCCTGGGGGCTGATTGAGGCACAGGGAACAAAACCTGGAGCTCTCGGGCCTGATGACCTGAAAGCTCCCCCACAGGGCAGCTGCCCCTGATTGTTCCTGAGGGGAAGAAGGAATTTATTCTTACTTAGGAAGGGTTTATTCCAGACCCACTTCCAGCCCACCGAGCTGTTCACACTGCAGGATTAAACAGCAACAGTGCCCCGAGGTGCTGGGTACCCGGGGCTGGTCCTGAACAGTGCCCCGAGGTGCCGAGGGCAGGATCTGAGCAATGCCCCGAGGTGCTGGGTACCCAGGGCTGGGTCTGAGCAGTGCCCTGAGGTGCCCAGGGCAGGATCTGAGCAATGCCCCGAGGTGCCCAGGGCTGGGTCTGAGCAGTGCCCCAAGGTGCCCAGGGCTGGGTCTGAGCAGTGCCCTGAGGTACCCAGGGCTGGGTCTGAGCAATGCCCTGAGGTGCCCAGGGCTGGTCCTCAGCCCCTGACAGGATCAAACACCGCTGGCTCTTCCTCTTCAGGCCTGGCCACCACAGGGATGTGGTGACTCTGCCTCTCCTTAATCCTGTTCCTTTTTATTTTTTCATTAAGGCATCAACTCACTCTGCAGCCACGGGGGCCTGCCTTTAGTTGCTTAAATCTCATTTTTGGTACGAGGCTTGTCCTGCATCCCCTTTCCCTGAGGAGCTCCCGAGGGNAGGTCGTTTGGGTGGAACTGCAAAACCTCGGGGGGAGAGGGTGGGAAATGACTGGCAGGAAATCAGGAAATCAGCTCTGAAAGCTCAGAGTGCTTTATGGGAGCAAACCCTGTTCCCATTAGGAAAATCCAGATTGCTGTGACATTGTGAGGCCGAGCTGGGATGTGCACAATATTTCCCTGGGATATCTGGCAGCTGGATCAGTGTTTAATATATCCATTAAATGCTACATCGAGATGTAAGAGCAGCCAATAAAACTTGTTTATTTACCTCTGAAACCTCTGACAGAGCAGAGCCCATCACTCCCTGGATATATTTCCCCATTCCCATCTCCCAGCTATTGGGAATGACAGCAATAAAAGGAAGAGCCATAGATTTTCCCTCCCAGCCTGCATTTACTGTGGACAAAACAAAGCCTATCAAAATGCATTTATTTATTTACCTCTCTCTGGAACTCACCCAGAGTGCAACTCCTGATGTTGCTGTACAATTGCATGGAATATCCAGGAGGGACCAATCACCCCCATCCTCACCGAGTCCTTCCCTGGGATCAATCTCCAGGAAAAATGGGGCATTTTGCCTTTATTGGCATTTATGGCCGTGTTTATTGTCCCCAGGCTGGGACAGCCAAGGGTTTCCTTGGCTGGCACGTGCACAATCCCCCCCTCCCAGCACCTCCCAAGGATCAATTCCCCAAAATTGCCTTCAATTCCGAAACTGCAACATTTCAAACAGGAGAGGGGAAATAAAACCAAGCATTAAACCAGCCTGGTGGTTCAGACAAGTGCACAGCGAGCAGGAAAATCTGGAATAAAAATCTTTCTTTGCTTTCCCACCTGGTGAAGGTGACAGTCTCCTGGTGCCTTGTTTTCACAGCTTGAACGTCTTCTGGTATTTTCCCTGGGCTGTTCCAGGCTCTGGACACAGGGAGTGGGCTGTGGGCGAGGAGGAGCAAAGGGCAGCTCGACCTTGGTGTTAAATCACCAAATCTCCACGGTTTTTGGGAGCTGGATCCCGGTGGGGGCTGGGGGCTGGCAGAGGGAATGTGGGCAGGGGCTCATTTGGGATCGCCTCCCATCTCTCCCAAAAAACCAAAGGAACACCTCAACAAGGGAATATTTTGTCAATTTTTCCCTCGGCAGAAAGGAGAGAGCTGTGACCTTCCCTGGATGGTGCTGCTGATCCAGAGCTGGGCTGGGCTCATTCTCATCTGAACCACTGAAGAAAACCGATTTTGTGAAGACCTGAAACTGTTTCTGCTTTATTTTCCTTGCTCCTGTTTGTGTGGTTTTACAAGGTCACTGCTCACCCAAGGAAGGAGGGGGACAGGGCAAGGTGCTGATCACCCTCCCAGTGTCTCCCCAGCTAATTAGACAGGTGTTAATTACCAGCTCAGGGCTTGGACTCGCTGAACGTGCTCATGGAAATGAGGGCTGGATGAACCCAAACTGCCTCTGCACGGGAATTCTGTCAGAGGAGAACGAGGGAGAATTTGGGTGCGATTCAGGAGACCAGGAAATGTTGTTTCCTCGTTTTCCCTGTGATGCTCAGCACGGAGCTCCCAGCGTGGGAACGTTTTCCATCCTCACAGCTCCTGTCATTGCAGGATCAATACCTGGGCACCTTTTAGCAAAGCCCTGGGATGGTTCCTGCTCTGGAAGCCGATTTCCTGATGGGAATGGTGTCAAAGGCAGTGTGGGAGTGAGGCTGAGTGCACACCAAGAGGAACAATCTCAGTCTGTGTTCCCAAGGTTTGTCCACAACCAGGCCAGGACAGAGCCAGGGATGAGCCAATAAAACCCCTGGACAGAAGAATTTAAAACATTCCCCGCATTCATTGTTCAGCTCCACGTTTGTCCAGGGTGGAGAATATTCCATCAGCCTCTGTTATTCCGGTGGTTATTCCAGGATTCTCCATCCTGCTGAAGCTGCAGGTCTGGACAGGGTTTGCCTGTGGGAGGCTTTGTCCCTGTGGAACAGCCCTCAGATCCCACTGAGCCCCGGGAAAATCCAGCTGCTGATTTTGCTGCAGAAATAACAATTCTGGAATGCTGCTGGAAGGAGAAGGATGTTCCCAGTTCCTGGGCCTGGCAGGGGATTTATCACCTCTCCGTGGGCTCCTGTGGGGCCACGTGCACGTGGGAAAGTCCTTGTGCACGATTATCCCACCCAAACTTCCCTTCCCTGTTCCCAGCCCACCTGGGGGCTCCTTTTCGGTGTAAAACATTTGCGGTGATGACAAGCGGCTCCTGTCGCTCGATGAGCTGGAAAACAGCCCCTGCCAGGAGCGAGGGAACCATCAGGGATGAAAAACGAGCCGTGGAGAGGAGCAGGGCCCGGCCAGGACTGTGCTAATTACTGTGCTAATTACAGCCGGGGGCACACAGGGATGGATTCCTGGTGCTCCGGAGTTCCTCGCTGCAGGGAGGGGTGGGATCACCTCCGGCTGCTCTCCTGAAGCAGCCGAGTGAATAAACGGGCAGAAGGAATCGTCTGCCACGCCTCAGTCATCACCTTTCACCGTGTCAGGAGCTAAAACACCTCAGAGGGGGAAACTGGGAGGAAAAACCCCCCTTATCAGCCATCCTGTGCCCATCCTGCTGCTTTTTCCGTGTGGCTCCAAACCCTTCCCTGGCCAGGGGGACGTGGGGGATGAGGGGCAGCTCTGCTCCCTCTGTCCCTGGCCAGGTTATAAATAACTATTTGTGAGTCTGAGGCACTTCTGACAAAGGCTTTCCGAGCAGAAAGCAGAGAGAGAGGCAAAGAGAGACAATAACACATAAAAATGTGAAAAGTCCCTTTGTATCCTGGCAAAACGAGCACTTGGCCTTGGTGGCTGCAATGAGGTTTTGCTTTGATAGCGACCTAAATTTAACTTTTCTAAAGGTTCAAAGGGGCACAGAAAACTCAAACCTGAACTGATTCCTCTCAGTTTAAACCCAGAGTGCTCTGTGATCTCCCTGCTGGTTCTCAGGGCTTCTCTCATCCTGGGAGGGGAGAGACCTGGAATTCTCAAACCTGGAATTCTGGGGGTATTCTGTGTGAGGGGAGGGCTCCTCAGGGCTGGCCAAGAAGCCAAACGATCAATTATTGTCATTTTTTCCAGGTGAGGTTGGCATTCATGGCACCTCCAGGGTCCCTTGCAGGTTCTGCCTGGCTCCCTCCACCTCAAGGAAAAATTTAACCACCAATTCCTTTCAGAGGTTTCTTCTGAGAATGGGAAGAAGAGGCAGGAATTGTTTTCCATGGGGATATTGTGGAATCACCCCTCACCGAGGGGTGAAGGGCTAAGTGCACATCCAATAATAAATATCCTAAAAACCCTCTTCACCCTGAATTTGACCTAATTAATAATTTTTTGGGGAGTGATAACAACAAAACAGGAGAACAGAGAGCAAAATATCATTGAGGAGAGCTGGGGCAGGTTTCCCTTTAGCTCCAGGGAATCAGACATTCCCTCACAGGTCTTTCCTGCAGCTGGGAATGTTCACCTGGAAACACTTCCCACCTGTGGACATTCAGCAAGGACAGGACCATTCCCTTCTCTTCCCTGGGATGCAGGAATGTGGCTCTGGAAGCAGCACGAGGCTCTGCAGAAATGAGAATCTGAACTTTCACAAAAAAAAGCCCAATAAAAACCCCAACCTCTCCTCATTACACGCTCAAGCAGCTCCAGGAACAAGGCAAAAACTCCTCATGAATATTCTGGAAAGTGGCAGAAGGGCGAGATTGCTGCTGCCTCCCTGGAGACAGGAACACCGAAAAAAGGGAGTGGAGTTGTTCCCCCAGCCCAGGAACACCTAAAAGGGGGAATGGAGTTGTTCTCCCAGCCCAGCTCCTCCTTCTGGGCTGTCCCTGTGGGGCCCAGACCTTGTGTCCTCGTGCCACTGATGTCTTAGGATTTCAGCTTTTAAATTTTCATGTATTTGTAATCCTGCCATTTTTTAATGTCTAACTCGAAACTCCATATAGAGTGTCAGCTGCTGCTTTCCCATTTGGGTCAGACACAACAATTCCTCTCCAGGCCTGGGAACCAAGGACACCTCACTGCCTCGGGCCCCCAGAAATGTAAACAAAAGTGATTTGGGGGGAGCAAACTTGGGGTAAATGACTTCATTACCTGTAATTGGAAGATTAACCCCCAATATGCAAATGGACCAAACTTATAAAAGTGTGAAAACCTGTGACTCATCATCCATTTTTGGGTGTAGCCCCTGGTGGGGGGGGCTTTTTCTGCCTGAAATGTACCTGAAGGCCCTTCAATAAATATAATTGCTTCTATTCCCTTAATTTTGTCTGGCCCCTGTTTTTAGGTAGCCCCAAAAGGCATCAGTTTCTGGCAACCCGGATGGGACAGCAAGGCCTGCAGAGAATCCTCTGGACCAAGTAAGACCCAGCTACAACCCCCCCACCCCTGCCCCTGCCAGCACTTTGGGGGCTTTTGTGGACATCTTTCCATAGCTGCCCCTAGAGACCTTCAAATAAAGATCCCCTTTTATATTACCTCCTTCCTAAAATTATCTTGAATTTCATTTCTAGGTTGGGAAAAAGGCAACACCACCATGGCTGCCCTGTGGCAAAGCCTCCAGACTGACTCAAGCTCTTTTTGCTCCTCCAAGACAGATTTATCTTTTTTTTACCCTCGGATTTGAATTTTTTCTTTTTTTCTATGGTGGAGCTGCAGCAAATCCCAGGAAATGTGGAGCAGATGTGGGGGTTCCAGCAGCCCTGGTGGGCTGTGCCCCTCCAAAGGAATCCCAAACTGCTCCATCTGCATTGAAATGTCAGCCCCACGGTGGGAGGAGGAGGCCTGGCACGCTGGGTGTTTAACAATTTTGCAAGTGTGTTAGATTGGCAATTACCCTGTTCTGGGTTTAAATTCTAATTTCACTTTTTTTTTTTTTTTTTTTTTCCTTTCCCTGCTGCCTGCTGGATGCAATATTCATGTACTGTTAAATCAAACACTCCATTAACAGCAGCAGAGATAAATATTGAATTAATGGAATTATTCAGGTTAATGGGAGATTCATGGGATGGTGCTGGAGAGTGCTGGGTGTGAGCTCTGCCAGCAGCAGAATCACTGCCCCTGCCTGGGCTCTGCCTACAGGTACCAGAAAAAGAGCCCAAAATGCTGAGGTTTAACTGGGAGATATTTAAATATTCACTGGGGGCACATGGGAGGTCGTGGATGTGAGCAGATGAAACCAGGACAAGCCCTGAGAACTGAATATTTCAGGCTCTCCCATCCTGCTGAGGAGGAGCAGAATCCACTGGTTACTGCTGTTGAATAAATTCCCATTTACCAGCCCCAAATCCACCGGGTCCCCCAGCCCTGGAGGGCTGAGCAGCTGGGCAGGGACAGCAGGGACACGGGGCAGGGACTGTCCCCTCCTGCTGGGACAAACCCAGGGCAGGCAGAACCCATCCTGAAGGAGTGGGAAGGGCAAAAATCCTGGAATGGTTTGGGTTGGAAGGGAATTTAAACTCATCCAGTTCCACCTCCCACTGTCCCAGGCTGCTCCAGCCTGGCCTTGGGCACTGCCAGGGATCCAGGGGCAGCCACAGCAAATCTGGCAATTCCATCCCAGCCCCTCCCCACCCTCCCAGGGAACAATTCCTGCCCAAAATCCCATCCAGCCCTGCCCTCTGGCACTGGGAAGCCATTCCCTGGCTCCTGTCCCTCCAGGCCTTGTCCCCAGTCCCTCTCCAGCTCTCCTGGAGCCCCTTTAGGGCCTGCAAGGGGCTCTGAGCTCTCCCTGGGGCCTTCTCCTCTCCAGGTCAGCACCCCCAGCTCTCCCAGTCTTACCCAGGACATTTTCGTGAACTGTTCCCACCCCTCTGTCCCTAATGCTCTGTTTTGACAACACTCTCCAGTCCCTCTCCATATTTTTATGCCTCACTTCATGAATATTCTGAACAGGAAACTCATCCTGAAATTGTTTCCTTTTTGTCTTCTCTTCTAGGAAACGTTTGTGTGCAAAGTCTCCCTAATTTATGTAAATACAGAGGCGGCAGAGTTTTCACTTCATTGTTACAAATTAAAGGTTCCCCAACATTTCCAATTAGCTGGGAGAGAAAAGCAGCTCTAAAAACATCCCAAAGCCAGCGAGGCTGGAGCCAACAGAGCGTTCCCATCGCGACATGGAACAGAGGAGATTCCAGGGGAAGGGAATGGGAATGGGAGTGGGAATGGGAGTGGGAGTGGGAGTGGGAGTGGGAATGGGAATGGTGGGTTTGTGCCAAGGGGTGGCTGAGAATTTGGGAACAAGGGCAAGGAGATTTCCCTTAGGGTTAGACTCAGCTCAGTGTTGCTCCTCTTAGAAGCTTGGAATATCCTGAGCAGGAAGGAACCCACAGGGATTATCCAGTTCCAGCCCCTGTCCCTGCCCAGCCCCCCCAACAATCCCAGGCTGTGCATCCCTGGCAGCGCTGCCCAAAGGCTCCTGGAGCTCTGGCAGCCTCGGGGCCGTGCCCATTCCCTGGGGAGCCTGGGCAGTGCCCAGCAGCCTCTGGGGGAAGAACCTTTCCCTGAGCTCCAGCCTGAGCCTGCCCTGACTCATTTTTGAGGCTCCCTGAATGTCTGACATCCCAGGAACATCCTTTCTCATTCCCTGGCTGCAGACACCGGCGGGTACAACGTGTTCAGACACCCAGAGCCAGCAGAGCTCATCCTGACAGGGATGATTTTATTGCCTTCACACCCCAGAGCTCGTCCCTCTCCTCCCCAGGGCCAGATAAGAGCTCGGTGTTGCTGTTTAAGAAAAAAAATCCCATTTTGGCTCCGTGGCTGGCAGAAATATTGAGAGCTTCGTTCCTCTACCCCTCCCTCCCTCTCTCCCTCCTCTTGTAATCTTTGATAAAGAAAAAAGTGTTCTCCCAGAAAGGGATGCTAATTAACAATTAATTCTTTTATCTTCCAGCGCCGAGGCTGGGAGACCTGAAGAAGATGTAGAATAAAATTAGTGGTAATTAGCTTTTTAGAGCATTAAATAAACAGCGACGTGAACGATGGAGAATTAATGTTATGCATTTATTTTTAACAATATTTATCCAGGCAGTTTTTGAACAAGGCCCTGTGGCATTGGCTCCCTCCAACAGAGGCAAAGCAGCACAGAGGAATAATTACATTTAGGCTGCATTCAGACAGCACCATGCAAATCAAAGCAATAATGAAGAGGAGCCTCTTAATAGAGGTTTGGTGGCTCTGTGCTGGAATATCCTAGCAGGGCTCTGTATTCCTCTGGAGAACTCGGGAACTGCCACCCTCCACCATCCCCAGCCATAGGCACGGGCCAGGATCAGCAGCCCTGGGAGGAGAGGAGTCTGCGGGGGTGGCCTGGGGACATCCTGGGGACACAGCTGGGGAGGGACACAGAGTCTGTGGGGCAGAGATCATGGGATAGCAGAGTATTCCAGGCTGGAAGGGACCCACAGGGTTCATCAGTGCAACCCCTGGCCCTGCACAGTGGGGTGGAGTATCCCAGAATATCAGAATATCCCAGGCTGGAAGGGACCCACAGGGATCATCAATCCAGCTCTTGGCCCTGCACAGTGGGGTGGAGATCCCAGAATATCAGAATATCCCAGGCTGGAAGGGACCCACAGGATCATCAATCCAGCTCCTGGCCCCGCACAGTGGGGCAGAAATCACAGAATATCAGAATATCCTAAGATAAAAAGGGACCCACAGGGATCCTGAGATGGAAAAGGACCCACAGGGATCATCAATCCAGCTCCTGGCCCTGCACAGTGGGATGGAGATCCCAGAATATCTGAGTATTCCAGGCTGGAAAAGGACTCACAGGGATCATCAATCCAACCCCTGGCCCTGCACAGGCACCCCCAAATCCCACCCTGTCCCTGAGAGCATTTTCCAAGCATAATTCCATGTTTCTCTCCTCAGACCCTGTTGGAACACCCAAATTTTGTGCCCTGAGGCTCAGCAGGATCCATGCTGGCGCCTGGAAATGAAATGTGCAGGGATCACAGGTTTTCAGCCCCAACAAATCCTCTCTGACTGCATTTCTCCTTCTCTCCTGCTGGTTTGGGGTTTTAGGGCCCCTCTGGACAGGGTTTTCCCTGAGTTTCTGTGCCCAGCATGAGCCCACTGCCATCCCAGCCATTCCAGGTGCCATTCCAGCCACTCCACGTGCCACCCCCATTCCAGGTGCCACCCCCATTCCAGGTGCCACCCCCATTCCAGGTGCCATCCCAACCACTCCAGGTGCCATCCCCACTTCAGGTGCCATCCCCATTCCAGGTGCCATCCCAATCACTCCAGGTGCCACCCCCATTCCAAGTGCTATCCCCGCTCCAGGTGTCATCCCCATTCCAGGTGCCACCCCCATTCCGGGTGCCACCCCAATCACTCCAGGTGCCATCCCCACTCCGAGTGCCATCCCCATTCCAGGTGCCACCCCCATTCCAGATGCCATCCCCATTCCAGGTGCCATCCCCATTCCGGGTGCCATCCCAACCACTCCAGGAGCCTCCCCCATTCCAGGTGCCATCCCCACTCCAGGTGCCACCCCCATTCCAGATGCCATCCCCATTCCAGGTGCCTCCCCCACTCCAAGTGCCTCCCCCATTCCAGGTGCCACCCCAACCACTCCAGGGTCCCCAGCACCGATGGAATTTCCCTCACCCAAACATTAGGGACACTCAGGCAGGAAGGGCTGGAGAAGCCCCAAATTTGGCTCCTGTTCAGCTGAAGCCGCCCGGGCTCACCCAGGCCCCCGGCAGGTGTCAAACCCCGTCTGTGGGACAGCGTTACTGCTCAAGGCTGCGCTAATTAAGACAGGAGCCTCGGCAGATGAATCTGACACGGTTCTTAATTAACACCCTCTGCAGAGTCAGAATCAGAGGGGACAGAGGGGACAGGGCAGGGTCCTGCCGGCCCCCCCAGCCCTGCAGGGATCCAGAGCTTCCCGAGCCACACCCGGCTCCCATCAGCCTGTCTTAATTAAGCCAAACGTCGTCAGTGACAGGCTTCAATCAGGCGCTTAATGAGGAGCTGACGGGGCGCTGAACGCAATCAGCCCATTGTCACCGCGCAGAGGTGACAGCGGGAGGGTGGTGGTGGCCCAAATTCCCTCCCCGGATCCCCCCGGGAATGGGAAAGCTCCAGTCGGGATTTGGGGACTCGGCCACCTCCCCTGATGTGGGTCAGGGTGAGCAGGGACGGGCAGGGCTGTGGCCTGGGGGGGACACTGTGGCCATGGGTGACACACACAGGGACAGGGACAGCCCTGGGGACTGGCTGTGGGTGACACAGGGACAGGGACAGGGACAGGGACAGCCCTGGGGACTGGCTGTGGGTGACACAGGGACAGGGACAGGGAGACCCTGGGGGGGGTGGCGGACAGACAGGGGGAGAGACAGGCACAGGGGGAGACATGGCGGCTCGGGGTGGCAGAGGGCC
>VZTR01006509.1:95062-129241 GCA_013400775.1 Chaetops frenatus | reverse complement strand
TTTTGTAAATAATTATGCTACCAGGAGTAAGTTTTTTTATTCCTAGAAGGTTTTTTTGGGATTTCCTTGCAGCTTCTGGGACACATCTGGTTTTATACAGTGACAGAAAAAGACATTTTGAAATTCCCTTTTAACAGATCTGATCCGAATGCTTACAAGTACTGCTGTGAATCCATTTCTCCTGCCAGGAGAACATATTTTAAGAGCAGCTACAGTGCACGGAGCTGTTCTGGGCAGGGATGAATCTGAAGGAATTTAAACAGCACCCATGGATAATGTGTCTCCCTTCTTTTTCACAGATTTCAAGTTTAATAATTTAATAGAGGTGTTATTCAGCCTTTCTCTGTTAGTGTGCCTTACTCAGCAGTTTACACCTGCAAAATTTTTTTATATCTATTAGGAGTTTAAAAATCAGAAATAAGTACTCTTGTGTCAATTGCTTATTTTCAATTGAATGTTTTAAACTGGACCTGATTTGATTTGCTTTTTTGTATCATAAAAACACAGACCATCCACATAAAAATGACTGAGCAGCTTAAAACAATAAAGAAAATTTGAGCATTTCCAATATTAGATTAACAACTGAGATATTCTGTACAGACTGGAAATTTTAAAAAAATACATTTACAGAACCTTAACAAAACCATGAAGACTACTTACTGCAATGCCTGAAGTACCTTTGTTTCTGCTTTGTATCTACATCCTTTGAATATTTTAATGCTTTCAAGATCTGCACTCTTTATTGAGAGAATAACTGGATTTTTGTTTTTAATATAGAATGAATATTCTATATATTCTTTGTATATAGTCTATATATGATATATTCTATATATAATATATGTTCTGTAACACGTTCTATATAGAATAGCTATAGATAGATATATGCTATAAAATATGAAAGAAATAATAGTAGTAATAGACCAGGCTATTGCAACATGTAATTTTTGATCTCTTTTACAATTCCTTGCCCAATGATTTGTGGGGATGAGCACAACACAGATAAAGTTTTGTTTTTGAACTCATAGATCTGCAAAAACCCCTCCTTGTTCTATGCAAAAGCCTTTTGTCTTTGTCCAAATTTTGCAGTCCTTTCGTTATTTAAGATGAAATTCTTCATTTACTGCTGAAATGCTGTTTTGGGCATATATTTAAAATCCCATTACTTTGCCTTCTAGGTATGGCAGTTCTTTGCTGCAGGAGGGATGGTGACAGTGGGACACAGGAGAAAGCTGATCCATCCTTGGAAGGCCTCAAGGAATAAATTAAGGACCCTCATGTGCCAGGACATGGTGGCTGAAGTGACACTGGGATGGACAATACTGCCACCTGTATCTCTCTCTCCATGGATCCAAGGATCATGCTATTAGCAGAGATGCACAGAAACACTTTCCCATTAATTTTCAAGATGGAAACAACATGCCACGACAAAACATGGCATCNGCATCCCTGACCCTTGGCTGGCACCATCATTGTGCTCTCAGCTTAGAAGTTGCAGATATCAGGGAACTGGGATAATTTTGTCATCATCTTTTTATTAGTGTTTCTGTTTCTTGCTTATTTATGCTCTGGGGAAAAAAAAAAAAAGTCTATGAAATGGGAATCTATTTTTATCTACCAGTTCTCACAGTTGTGAAACTTGCTGCTAAAATCTCTCCCAGTTTTACTGTTTAAAACATAGACAGTACTCTATTGATGATTATAGAAATTACTATTATTTTTTCATTATTTCTACTAGTAGACTCCCCAAACCTGTATTTCAACAGGCCAGACAACATCCTTGGCTGTTGCTGTCCTCTCCTGTTTCCTCTGCACACCTGTGACGTAGAGTCTGGGTGGTTTTTGGTTTTGAGTTGGTTTTTGTTTTTTTTCAAATTACAAAGGAAGAGTGAGGACTAATTAGGGAATTCAGACACTGAGCAAATTCTTTGCTGTGGATGAGCAGAGAGCTGAGGGATAAATCCCAATCCTTTGTGCTCGTGTTATTGGAGTTGGAATAATTGGCTGAAGTCTATCAAGACAAGATGATGCTGTCTTGGGGAGGGGTTTCAGTGAAGGTCAGACACTGTGAGGATGTGCTGAGTGTGGAGAAGGAGGAAGAGGAGTGGACTGGGCAGGGTTATCCCTGAGGCTGCTCACCTTCCTGTGGGAGAGGAGCCTCTATTTGCTGCCCAGCCCCAGCCCTGGCTGCTCAGCCATGAGGGGTCATTTCCTGTGCCGGCTGGGAGGTGGGACAGCTGGACAAGGTATGGGCATTAAGGTCAGGACACCTCAAGTGTGAGAAAGGGAGCTGGGATTTCAAAAGCAGGTGCAGGCAGAGGGAAACTCCCTGTTTTTAAAGAATAAACCTTTGCCCCTGGGAAGTTTCAAAGGGGTTTTCTTACAGCTGTCCTTAAAAATGTGCTTATCATATACAACCATCTGCTACTGGGGCAAAGCTCTGCTCACTACTTGCAGGGTAGGAAAATGATGGTTTTAGTTAATTTGAGCTCTCATAGAGGATAAATTGTGACGTGTGGGAATCAGAGATGCTCAGAGTCCCCTCCCTACTGCACCTGTGATGGGATGGGGTCTCGTGCCAGTGTCCCCACAGTCATCAGCTGGGTGGCTTGAGAGCTTGGGTGAGCATCACCCAAGGGAAAGCTGTCTCAGCACAATCCACTAACAGCTTTATCACTGCATTGTTTAGGGGAGGCACCCACAGCTGGGCTTGACACCAAGGTCTACAGAAAAATCAGTATTAAAGTGGAAAGTGGCAGCTCCCTGGAGCTGGGAGGGGAAGGCCAGAGTGATGCTGCTCTGCCACTGGGATGTTTTGCACCCACAAGCTCGTCCCAAGGCTGTGTTAGCCCCAACCCTGGGGACTCTGGACCACCTTCCCCTTGCCCTCACTATATCTGACACAGTGCTGGTGCCAGTGTGTGAGCAGATGTGGGGCTGGGGGTGTATCTGGGAGCGAGTGCTCATTGCCTGCACTCAGCAGGGTGCTGATTTCCAGCCCCACGTCTGCCTCAGAGCCCTGGGCAGCAGCTGAGCCTTGTTACCATCCCTGGGGAGACCTTCCCTGCTTCTGGCATCACTCAGGGCTCAGCACACACGGGTGTTGCTCGGGGCTCAGCATGCAGAGATGTCACACAGGGTTCAGCACACCCAGGCATCGCTCAGGGCAGTTCCTGCTGGCCATGCTGTGCTGCTGGGCTCAGGGCCAGCCCCTGGGGGCCTCTGTTTGCTCTCAGAGGTGCTGTTGACCTTCAGGCTGTGCCAGGTGTTTGGCCTTGTGTGCATGGCTTTGTCTGGCTTTCCTCTCCCACTCCTGGCTGTTTGCAGTCTCCCATGGGAGAAGACACCCTCCCAGATATGCTCCCTCCTGGAGCCTTTGCTCTGCTTTTACTCTTTCTTGGTTGGAGGCCATGGTTCCTTGCTTGCCACACAACTGTGTCTCTCACTGAGCACAACCAAAAGACCCTGTTCTGGTCTGCAGAACAAAATAACTCAGTGATATATTCACTTTTGCTATTGACCATGTCTGCTCGGGGTCTTCCCAAGTTGCCTCTGCTCCATCCCTGCTGATTGCTCTCAAAGTGTTTGTTACCAAATTTTTGTCAACCAGTTTTAACAGGACAAAAAAGGCACCTTTGTGCTGTCCTACAGATGAACACAGGAGAGCTGAGGAGCTCACAGCTCTTCAGCCCATCTGAATCCCTTTAGCACACCAACCCCTTTCCCTTAGAGGCCAGCCATAGCATTTGCCCTGCTCTGTGTCCCTGAAGAAGGGCTCAGGATGCTGCAGAATCCAGCTTGGTCCTTTTGCCAGCTGTTGTGTGAAGGAAAATGTGAAAGTTGTGTTGTCTGTCGCAGGCAAGAAATGTCTGTTTTGTGGTACAAGCCCACGTCTGTCCCCTGCCATGTCCTTCCTGGGTCCTGTCCAGGCAGTGCTCAGCCTCGTGCAGGGGAGGGCCCGTGGCTTCTCCCTGCCTGGCCGGGGCAGGGGGGCCGCTGGGATTTACTGGGATTTACTGGGATTTACTGCCTGTGCAGGCGAAGCCACAGCCTCCGCCGCAGACCTGGGAAGAGAGAGCATCCATCAGCCCCAGAACCCCCTCCCAGCTCACCATCCCCCTGCTGGGCTGCCCCAGGGCCTGGCACCCCTCGGGATGCTGGCAGGGGACTCACGGTAGAGGCGGTGGGCAGTGGGGACCAGGCCCAGCAGGAGGAGCAGCACAACAGCAGCCAGTGGGATCCAGACCAGGGGACTGCAGGGACCTGGAGAGAGGAGAGGACTCAGCACCTGGCACCACCACCCTGCTCTGGCAGATTTGGGGAACGGAGTGTGGGGTGGGAAAGGGAGAGAAGCAAGGCAGGTCCTGAAAGGAGCAGTGGAGGATGTGACCCTTGCCCTGGGGTATGCTTTGAAGGATGCATTACAGGATCACAGAATCACAGGATGTGCAAGGCTGCAAGAAACCACAGTGGGTCGTCTGGTCCTGCCTCCCTGCTCAAGCACAGTCATCCCAGAGCCCGTGGCACAGGATTGTGTCCAGATGGCTTTTGAATATTTTTGGTAAGGGAAACTCCACAACTTCTCTGGGCAACCTGTTCTGGTGCTCAGTCCCCCTCACAACAAAAAAGCCTTTGCAGAGAACTTAGCTCTGAGGTCACCATAACCAAAACTGAAATACATCCTAGCCCCTAAACCTGTGTAAACCCCAGGGAATTCCTTCTACAGGCAGAAGTCAGCTCTATCTAGAGCAGTGGGTCTATCTGGACCCAGACAGCCACTCCTGCAGGGTGACATTGTGGTGGCCCCCACCCCAGGAAAAACTCCAGCTGAGCCCTGGGGACACCAAGAGCTCAGCAAATCCCCTTTTCCAGGCAGCCTGAGCTGAGACAGTGCCATACCTTTCCTGCTGGCAGCTTTGCTTTTGGTTGTCTTTGGCACAGGCTTTTTGGACACCGGTGTCTGTGTGGTCTTTGGGGGCAGAGGCAAAGCATCAACTGGGGGATAAGGAGAAAAAGAGGATGGTCAGTGTGGCTCTGAGTGCAGCAGAGGTCTCCAAGAGCAGGCAAGAGGGGCTGGAAATTTTGGTCTTTAGAAGCTGTCCCATCCAGTGAACCCTGCAAAGGTTGTGTCATTCAGAGGGGTTGGGATCTTGGCCTGAGCCTCTCAGTGGCCACAGAAGTCACCAAGAGCTTTAAAAAGTGTTGACAAAACAGCATGCCAGCCGAAAAAGGGGAGAAGGCTAAGGCAGGGAAAAACCCCAAACTTGCTTGAGTGACATTTGCTGCCAAGCATTCTCATCAGCATTGCACAAAATCATGGGTAGCAGGAGATTTCAGTAGCACTGGAGTGTTTTAAGGGATCCCTGGATCTTTTCCTTATTTAGATTACTCTAATCTTTGCCCAACATTTGATTATTTTTCTTTCTGATAAAATCAGGGCAGGATTTATTATGGTGTATCTGAATTACAATGGAACACATTCATTACTGAGTAAAGTTGGCCAGGAAAATATGCCAGTAATGTTATTAAATAGCTGCATGTCTGACTGCTCAAACCACACTTATTCAATTTTTTTTTTTTACTGATTGAAAACTATTTTTCCCCTGTTTCTATCCAGGATGTAAATTCCTACAGAAACTATCAATCTTTTACATGAAAAGATGAGACATCAGGGCCCTGAGATTTATCTGGACAACTTCTCTCTTACATTACAATAGGCTTAAAGAAAAGAAACTTAAAGACAATTTGTTTTATCATGAGAACTACAAGGAAAAAAATATCCAGCAAAGCCTGCGTCCTCCCAGAGCACCTGCTGCTGTTTACTTTTTAATTGGTGTCCTTGATCAAGCTGATTTTCAAGCCTGTTTTTCATGCTTTGCACAGAGATATGTGCCCAGTTGTTAAAAAACAATTCTCCTTTATCTTAAACCAGCTTTTCTCTGAGCCTGCAAGAATCCAGAAGGGATTTCTCATCCAGTTCAAGGTACAGAGAATATTTGCAAAAAAACTCAGAAAAACTGGGACACTGAGTCTGCTTTAGAGTCAAAAGCTGTAGCAGCATTTCAGTTAAATAAGTTATTTATCTCCCTAAAAGTCTGCAAAAATAAAGGCTGAATCCCACTTCAAATACATTAGTTTTTCTGCATCAACTACTGCTCTGTGGTCAAAGGGAAAATGGGCTGAAAAGAGTTTCTGTATGACCCATATAGGTGTAAAGCCTCTCTTCCCCAATGCCACCTGGAGAAAACTCTGATTTCTGTTTGGATCTCCCCAGGGATAGTGGGTTTGCACTTTGAGGAATAAATCCCATTTCAGTATTTTTTGTGAAGAATGGTCTTGAAAGCTGCCATCAGATCCAGCCCAGAGTTGTGAGGGGTGATATTCTCTGGCCTGAATGCTGCTCTTGTCACTGGGAGTGAAGGTAAGGAAGAATTATGGCATGGAAGGACTGGTGAGCTGAGCAGGACACACATCCAGCCTCTCATCCAAAATACAGCAGGGAATGAGAAAAGCACAGGGCGTGGCAATATCAGGTCTTTCCGTGGAAATCCTAAAGCACTGGGACCAATGCTGTGCTGAAGGCATGCCCACAGCAGAGAAACTGCTGATGGCAAAAGGACTATCACATGCAGCTGACTTAAAATTTAGCTATTTTCTCTATTTTCTCCTTTGTCCAGCCTCGTAGATCTCTTCAGAAACACCCCAGAGCCCCAACCTTGCATCCCAAAATTGGGAAGAATCTACCAAAACTCCTCACCCCTTTCCCAGGGGACCTCATCACAGCCCACTGGTGGCACATTTTGGAACCCCGGGGGTGCTGCTTACCCACACTGAGCCGTGTCCCACTGCCCAGGAGGAGCTGGGAGGACTGGGAGACAGAGCAGTAGTAGGTGCCATTGTCTGAGGGGTGCAGGTGGCTGATGTGCAGGCTGTAGGAGCCCTGGGACCTCGCCTCATGGACACTAAACTTGTCCTGGCTCACGTTTGTGCCGTACGTGGCTTTGCCCAGTGTGTTGGAAAATACCAAGAACTGGAAATGTTGCCTCTCCTGGCTCCAGTGGTACCAGTACACCCCAGTATGCTCCTTCTTCATCTCACAGAGGATTTCAGTTTTATTGTTAGTTTGGGCTAGAATATGCTCTGGAGTTTGGGTTAAAAGTAGATTTGTATAAAAACCTAAGGAAAAAAGAGACAGAAATATACAGTTATTGTTTTAATTTAATAATTTTTCTTCCATGCTAAGTACAGATTTTCCTTATGGGCTTAAGAAAATCACGTAGACACAGGCCAGGGGGTCACACGAGAGTGAAACAGGAGCATTTTTATCAGGATGCTCTCATATTCCCTAAGAAACCTTTTTGGTTTCCCGAGTTATTTTTTGGCAAAGCCAAATTATACAGGTAGAGCTTTCTCTGTAAAGACTCATCTAGGGAGGAGGGAGAGGCAGGGAGAGGGATGGAGGGATGGTTTTGAGGGTGTCCTTGGGGCTGTATGTGCAGGAAAGAGCATCCCTGCCTGCTCCTGTGGATGCCCCTCTCCTGCCGTCCTTACCTTTCACATTTTTCAGACATTTCACCTTTCTTTCAACTTACTTTTTTTTTGTGCCTCTTAAATGATTTTCCTGGTTTTTCTTCTAACAGATGCAATATCGATAAGCATCTCAGGGGCAGGAAAAAAGACCAAAAAATGTGCAAAACATCTCAAAATGAGCCAATTTTATATTAGTTTCCAGACAATAATATTCTTCAAAAGAATTTTGAGACATGGGGAAGGAGAGGGAGTGAGGGGCAGCGGTCGAGTTCAAAGCTTTGGTTTGGCATCACATCATCCTGTTTGGGCTTTGCAGCTTTTGTGGAAATTATCTAAGTCTTGTTTGGCCCAGGCAGATGTGAGGGGTGCCTGTGTGAGCGAGGATGTGTCCTTGTGGACAGGATAACAGGTAACTTGTGATCCTTTCTGTTCAGCAAACAGTTCTGCAAGGCTGCAGATACTCTGGGACCGAGTGAAAAACAGCCCTCTGAAGATAAGGATGCTCCCGCTTCCCCCGTCTCTTTCCCAGGCGTGTTTTAAAGCTGTGCAAAAAGCTCAATAATACATGTTTCTTGTCTTTTTTTTTCCTTTAAAATGTTCCTTTTTCTTCAAAATCCCACAGTTGATTTCAGCAGGTTTTTCAGCCTCATGCAGCCCTGCAAACGCAGTGGTGTGGGGATGGCTTGGCATGAGGCAAGAAACACCTAAAGCCATCAGTGTGGCACAAGGTGCTGATGTCTCCCATGTTCCCAATGGGACAGGCAGAGGAGAGGGCTCTGGTGCCTGACAGGGGTCCAGAACTTTCCTCTGTCCCCACACCAATGACCCCATTGCTGCCAGTGCTGCAGAACTCTAACACTGCAACGCCAAAATTCAAGTGTTGCACAGCAGCTGCAGAATTTCACAGCATCTTCTGGCTCTGTGACATCAATGTCTCTTTATTATTAAAATACATGATTTTCAGGTTTTAAAGCATAGTTATCTTAAATTTTGCTCTGTTAAATACCCATGTGTTTTTTTAGGGGATGAAATGTGTGTGACCATGGGGCATGGGGGCTTAGAGTCTCCTTGAATCCCCTGAGGTCTGGCTCTGCTGGGCATGGAACTCTACATGAAAACTTTTCCTTGACCTTCTGGAGACACTAAGATAAATCAGAAAAGATAAGAAGAGATTCTGGAAGATCTCAGCTCAATGCCATTGGTCAAGCCAGGGGTGAGCTGGGATGGAGACAGTGCAGAAACTCATCCTGAGTCATACCTTCAACCCCAAAACCTCCCTGTTCCCTTTCCTGGTGTATATTCAGGAGGACCATAGGGAATCATGGTGATTGGCCAGACCAGCCTGCAGCACCCTAAAAATGGTCCCTTTTCCTTTTGTGTGTGCAAAGAAAACTCATTTACTGAGGTTTTCTCAGCGGGCTCCCCACCGCACAGATCTATAGCATATCAGAACCTGTAAGGCAGAATGGTTTTATAACACACCAATTCCAGCTGTGGCCCTTGAGAGAACTACTCAGTCTTGGGATGATTTAGAAAATTTGATGGGATGTTTATCACCTTTTTTTTTACTCAGGCCAGCGTAGAGAGGAGCTACTTTAACTTCTCCATCAGCAGCTTCCTACAGTCCATCTGCCCTGAAGGTACAGTAAAATCTCTGTGGTGCCTATACCATCATGTATTGAAACATGAATAGAATATAGAATAGAGTAGAATAGAATAGAATAGAACAGACTATTTCAGTTGGAAAGGACCCACAGTGACCAACTGGTCCTGCTTCCTGCCCAGTTCAGGCCTGACCAAAAGCTAAAGCATGTTATTATCATGATCCAAAATTATTGGAAATGGGTAATAATATCCTGTCGATCTATACTATGATAGTATATTTAATCTTCCATCATCCAGCTGCTGTGCAACACATCCCACGTGCAGGAGTGGGGTGGAGGAGAGGCTCCAACAGGATTCTAAGTGCCCTCAACCCATAAGAGGCATGTCCCTCTTACCTGGGATGTGGAGGCAGAGGCACAGAAGGAGCCATGGCCGGGCCATGGTGGCAGGCTTGGTGACAGAGGGGTTTGGTGCCAGCTCCCCCCTTCCACTCACTGTCAGCTCTTGGTGGAAGGGCTGGCTTCACCTCAGGAAGTCCTCGCCCTTCTCTGCGCTGATCTCTCACCAGCAGCTGCCAAAGAGCCTCTGCCAAAGCAGCACCAGGAGCCTCAGCCTGGCAGCTTCTTCTGCACTGAGCCCCAAATCCAAGAGTGCATCAGGGCAACAGCCCCATGCTCTCCTCCAGCACTTCACAGGGCACCTTTATATCCCCTTCAGAAAAAATAAAAATCTCATTTTTAATTATGATTTCTTCATATTTCACCACCTAGTTATTCTTCCTCCTTTTAATCTACTTTTGTACTATTAAAAAATTACAAATGTAGGTCCTTGGCCTTAAAGATAAAAGCAGGAAAGCATAACAGACTATTTTTTTTTCCCAGTTGAAATAAAAAAGCACTCAATACAAGGAAAAGATGGAATTTGATCTGTGGGGTTGTTTTCTTCAGCAGAATTTATAGGACGTGTTTTTCTCTGGAAAATGCTGAATGCCAGAGTAACTCGGCATAAAGCAGAGATGTGAGGCATCACAGAAAGCTTTGAAATCAAGAGCAAGAAGCCCCAAACAAATTTGTGGCTGAAAAACCACAAAAATTAGCAGATTCTGCTGAGGCTCCCCATCTTGCAGCATGTGCTGCTTTGGTAGCTGTGACAGCATGCAGTTTGTAGGCAGAAATATTTAAATGATAAAATATCAGAAAGAATTTGAAATGTCTGTGAGGAAGAGGTTTCAAGCACTTGAGGTTTAGGATTCAAAGACAAGTACATGACATGAAATTACAGAGATGAACTAGTGTAAGCAGCCTTCAATATTTTTATGTTTGGAAAAAAAATAGAAGTTATTTATTATTCTTATTTATTTGTTGCCCTCTTGGCTGCCAAGTGAGATTCAGTTTTCTTTCATGTCCCCCTCATGCAGATACCTATGGTCCTTACAATGCCCCAACATCCCCACAGAAAGGGAAATCTCACATGGAGACACTGAGAAATCTTCCCCAGGGTTGTGCTGGCAGATGAATAGGAAAAACAATATTGCATCTTGTACACTGTAAGCTTTTGGTCCGTTTTGTACCAGATTTTTCTGTGCTGCTGTAACACATCCTCTCCTCATTTCTGTTTCAAATAATTTCCTGCTCAAAACAGGTTGCTAACTGCAAAAGCCTTGCCACAAAGGGCTCATCTGCTAAATTTTAGGGTGGGCTGAATCGACTCCTTAACTCTTTCCTGCCAGGAGAAGGCAATTTTAGTGTTTTCAGACCCACTTCAGTCCTTCTATGCTTGTGTTTTCAGAGCTGAGCCCTCGCTGTGAGTTGCAGCAGCACCTGCGCCTCCCATCCTCACCTCCTGCTCATCTGTCCCCTTTGGTTTCACATCACTCCCAGACTTGGGTCTCCCAGAAATGAGGTGAAACACTTCGTTTTTTTTTTGTTTTTTTTTTTTTTTTTTGAGGTGGTGGGGCAGGGAGTGCTCGGTATGAGAAATGCCACTGCAAGTGAATTTTCCCTTCATCCTTGTGGTGAAGTCTGTGAGCTGAGTCCAATATCCCTGGCTGCTGCAATGACTGCATCCCTCTTTTCCCACTGTTGCTGTCACCTGGAGCACCTTCTGGTTTCATGGCCGGGATAAGAATTTTTCCCAAAGGTGGCTTTTGCCATCCTTACAACCTTGGATATGGGGATGTTACACTGGGATGACTCCCCAGGACATTATAGCAGCTTTAGAGAAAGCAAAAAGAATATATGAAATGTAAAAACACAGTGGAACATGGATTAAATGTAATTTTTTTTTAAACTGCTGTTATATGCAGTGGAGCTGTTTACCAGTGGCCAAGCAGTTCTCAGGACTGGTTGTTGCTTCTACAAGAAAACATTCTGGAGGAGGGATACCTTTGTCTGGCAGTATATCACCAACGAAAATCAAAGCACTGTGTGAACATGCAGGAGACAGCTGCTGTTTGTAACATCCCCACATTGTTTGGGGCTGCTGTCCTGGGAAGCAAAAAGGGGAGGAAAGAAGGGTGTAAGTGGATCTTATCTGTTCACACAAGCAAGATTTGTTGGTGACCTTGCTGTGGAACAGCAGCTCCTAATCTTTAGTGTTTGGCTCATGGCTGGGCCGTGTTGGGGGGGAATCACTGAATTTTGGTGTATTTGTACTATCTGCCTGCACAATTTCTAGGGGAATTTTTATGCTTTTTCTGAAATTAAAGACAAATATCCTTGTCCCCAGCCCAGCCAACTCCCTGTGAACCCATCCTAGGGGGAAACAGCCCCTCTTCTTTTTTCCAGCCTGCACCCTGCCCACCTCACCACACTGAGATTAATTTCTGGTGCTTTCACCAGCTTTTTTGCATTTTTTACTCTTTCTTTTCCCTCTGTGATGTGTTTCCTAGAGCAAGTTGTTTGTTTTGAGGGGCTGGAGAAAAGAAAAGAACAGGGTTTAGAGCCAACCTGGCTGGGGTTTCATCTCTGTTAAATTCCCGTGTTGCAGAGAAAGTAATTGCAGCTAGGCTGTAAATGCCAGGGTAGAGAAAACAGCCACCATAAAAATAGGGAAAAATTCATTCTCTTTGTGCTTTTGAGGCTAAAAGGTTGATTTTGGGGGTCAGGGAAGGCTATTAGCCTTAAGCCCAGTCCAACACAGCCAGTACTTCAGTATGTAGAAATAAGGGCTGCTCTAGGGGTAAAGGGTGCAGGATAGAAACTCCCTGGGGCTCAAGCAGCCATGTGTGAACATTTCTTTTCCTTTTTAAATTTTTAAAAAATGGTTTTATTCTAGTGGAGAGTTTAGCTTCTGGAGTATTTCATTAGAGGAAAAACAGTAAGGAAAATTACAGCATTTTCACTGAGTAGGATGATTGGTACCGTTTTCTGAGTGCAATAGCAGGAAAAAACACCCCAAAACAAGGGTGTCGAATTTTCTGAACTACTCCAGGCTAAGATGTGGTTTATAGGGTGAAGTTGGAGGGTCCATCTGCTTTTGCAGGTGCAGATTTACAGCTGCAATTCAGCTGAAGCAATATCACAGTGGAGGCTCCTGGAATATCATAGGGTAACACCAAGGTCCATGTCAGTGTATGATGAGCTGGGTTGTGGCACTGAAAATTGCTGCTTTTAGAGACCAGATGCTGAAATGGATCTAAATGATGAATTGTGTGAATTTTCCTGTCATTTCATCCCTCCCTGGCAAATAGATCTCTGCTTGGAGGGTGGTTTGACAGGACTGTGTTTGTTACAGATGTCAGGTGTGAGGCCCATGTGTGATCTCACAAACCCCAGGTGCTAATGGGGTGTGCAGTAAATGAGGGGACCGTGGGGGGATTTGGAAGGATGGAAGCTGAGAGGACAGGCTCCAGCTCTCCCTCTTCAGGACGTTTTGTGCAAGCAGAAGTTCAGTGTGAACCATGACTAATCCTGGACCTCCCCAAACAGATAAGGGGCAGTGCAGGTGCTGCCGTGTGATCTCAACTTCCCTAATCAGTTTGAAGAGGATAAGGAAAGACAAGGAAAGTGTCCTTGGGAAGGCAGCACATGGAGGAGGAAAAGCCACCAAGGAAGTAAACACAGGTGTCATCAGCCCCAAAAAACAACCTGCTATGGCTATAAAAATCACTGGGCTGAGACTTCGTGACCACCTTTACCTTAAAGGTGCTGGATCTGCTGGACCTCTGCAGAGACCATCTCCAAGCTCCTGGGACTGCCGGAACATTCAGCCAAGGATTGGTGAGATCTTATTATTGGGGTCCCACTCCGTCTCTCCTTTGCTTCACCCTCTCTCGCATCCCTTCCCCGTTCCCTCCCCGGGAGCCGGTGGCTCACAGCAGCTGCCGGCTCAGCCGCGGCCTCCCGTTCCCACCTCCCCCTTCCCTTGTGCCCAGGCTCAGTGTCCCCCCGGGAGGCTTTTTGGAGGGACGGGTCGTGGGGTCACAGCCTTGCTCTGTGGAGGGGTTGGCAGGGCCGGTGTGTTATGGTAGTTTTGCCCTGAGCCGGAGCCAGAGTCTCAGATCTCATGATGAGCGACATTGTTAGCAGCTGGAAGCTGGAGCAGTTTGTGCTCCAGAAGTGTCTCCCCCCGATTTGGTCACCAGGGTCTTTCCAGGGCCCAGATGCGTACCAGCAGCTGTGCCAGCAGTGGGAGAGCTGGTCGGAGGAGAACAAAAAGTCCAAACCCACAAATAAGTGTAAGAAGCGAGCGGCTTTGCAGGGTTTGCTGATGGTAGGCAGGGAGTTGTCCAGATTGCTGAAGGAGGCTCTCGAGAATGTGCAGACCTTGGAGCAGGCCAAGGAGGAGCTCAGAATACAGGTGGACAACCTGCAGGCGGAGGTGCAGGGTTTGTGCGGGGACTCTCTGCGGAGCGCGGTGGAGATCACCCGGCTGGAAAGCAAGCTGGGCTATGAGAAGCTGAAAACGGAGGAGCTGAAGAAGGAGGTGGGCAAGTGGATCGGGGAGACCCACGATGCACAGAGCGCGGTGCGGGCAGTCCTGCAGGACGTCCAGCGGGACCGGGGCACCGGCTCTGATCACAAGGTATGCTATGCCAAGATCCAGGAGCTGGAGGCAGAGCTGGGGGTGTCGAGGGGCATTGTGGCTGCCATCAAAGGCAAGAGGGCCCTGATTGGGAATGGCGAGGGGGAGGACTCCCTGGACTCGCACTCGTCCCACTATGATTATGAGGATGATGTGTGGGGTGCTAACGGCCCCACCAGGCCATCCCCCTATGCTCCTCTGCGGGAGGAGGTGTGCCAGCTGCAGTTAGGGGAGGTAGAGGCTTCCAAAGATAAAAAGGTCCCCCACGATGAGCCAGTCAGCCACGTTCCACTCCAGCCCATAGACACCAACAGGGCTGTGGTCTGGTTAACCCCTGAGCAGCTCAAGACAGTGGGGAAGATGCTGGGGCCGCTCACAAAGGAGACAGCGATTAACTGGCTGTCCAGGGCCCAGCGTCTGCCCAAGTGCCAGAGTGGCAACTTTGTGGGTGACCTGATAGACGTTGTGAGAAAGTGCATGAAACCAGATGATTTCGCGGCACTGCCGGGGGATGTGCAGATGGGCAATGTCCAGGATATTGGGGATGTCCAGCTGGCCGTGCTGAAGGTGTTCTTCCCAGAGGTCAATCCCTTAGTGCTCTTCCACCAGGAGAAGCAAAACCCCGAGGAGAGGCCCGATGCCTACGTTAACCGTAAAAAGATGCTCTATCAGATGGCTGGGCTGCCTGGCTCAAAGGACTCCCCCCTCGATTTTGACAGGCCTGAATTCAAGGAGCCGCTGGTGGTGGGGCTGACACCCCCACTGCGGGTGATTGCTGGTGGGGATGCAGCCAAAAAGCCTCTGTCAGAGCTGGAACAGATCCTGACCCAGAATTTTGAGCTGCAAAAGCAGGCATTCCCGGGGTACATGTTGGGGGGGAAGAAAGGGAAAACCTCAGCCATGCCTTTCCAAAATGCAGGGATGAGAAAAATGCAGGGAGACAACCGAAAAGATCCTGATTGCAAGGGGGGGTTGGGGAAGGAGAACCAGCAAGGGCTGAGGTTTCAGAAGTCCAACCCTTGGCGGGCTGAGCTGAGGAAGCGCTTGATAAAATACGAGAAACAGGAGGACATTGATGGCTTGCCGGATGCGGAGCTCTTCCAAAAACTGGCCCTGTACGAGGCCAGGAAGTACAGCAGCTCCCACCCGATTGACCCTGGGTCTAAGGCTCAGCAATAGGGCTGCCAGGCACCTCCATCGCCCCTTTTTGTGGCACCGATTAAGACCGATTTGTGGGGGCGCCTGATAGTTGATACAACTATTGGAGGAGGGGTGCTTGGACAAGTCATGTTAATTGATACTGGTGCCTCTTATTCAATTCTGAATATAGCCCCCGGCAGAGCCGGGATCTTCCAAACCTCTGAAATTATTGAACTGACAGGGCCGAACGGCCAGAAATCCTCAGTGCCGTTCACAGGGCCCATACCCTTTGAAATTGGGGCTGCCAAAGGGTCTGAAAAATTTGCAAAAATGGAAATGAAAGGAAAGCCAGGAATTTTAGCCATCTCTGCACTGATGACAATGGGGGTGGTGGTGGACCTGGCAAACCAAGCATTGTTACATTGCCCACAAATTGATTTGCCCGTCATCCCGGCAAGCCACAGGGTGATGTCAGTGAAAGCCCCTGAGATCCTGGTGCACCCTGAGTGGGAGCCCCGGGTGAAATGGGTCACAGAGCGGTTCCCCCACGTCTGGGCGAGGAGCAAGCTGGACTGTGGGCAGATTGATGCTGCTGTGTCAATCAAAGGGCCGGATCCACCTCCTCAGCCTCAACCCTGGTACCCGGCTGAGGCTGAGGACAGCTTGTGGGACACAGTAAAAACCTTGCTGGACCAGGGTGTGCTGGTGGAGCAGCAGAGCACCAGCAATGCCCCAGTGTGGCCCCTGAGGAAAACCGATGGGAAAACATGGAAGCTGACGGTTGATTTCAGCACCCTGAACCAAGTCACCCCAATGCAGACCTCCACAGTGGTCAAGTATCCCAACATCATGGCAGCCATCTCCCGGGGGTCACAGTGGTTCTCAGTGCTCAGCCTGACCAGCCCATCTTTTGCCATCCCGTTGCGCCCTGAGTCCTGGCACAAGTTTGCCTTCACGATTCGAGGACGGCAGTTTGTTTTCACCAGAGTCCCTCCGGGTTTCCACAATGCCCCTGCCATCTGCCATGCCCATGTGGTGAGGATGTGGGAGCAGCTCAGCCACCGGGAGAGTGTGCTGTCCTGTGCTGGTGATGTCCTCATCCACACCCAGACAAAGGAGAGGAATCTGGAGGTGCTGGCAGAGGTGCTGGGGGCTGTCCAGAAGACAGGCTTCAGGATCAGCCCCACAAAGGCCCAGCTATGCTGGAAGGAGGTCTCCTTTGTGGGGGTGACCCTGGGGGAGCAAGGGCGCTCACTGGAAAAGCAGAGGGTTGAGCTAATACAGAAAATGTTGGCACCGTCTGATGTCACCACCCTGAGGTCCTTCCTGGCTCTCCTGAAGCTGTGCCGTGAGTTCATTGAGGGCTATGCAGAGAAAGCAGCCCCCCTCTGCCATCTCCTGAAAAAGAATAACCCCTGGGAATGGGGCCCAGAGCAGGATGAGGCAGTGAAGACCTTAAAGGAGGGTGTGGCACAAGCTCCTCTGCTGGCACATCCTCTGGGAGACAGACCCTATGTTCTGCAGCTGGCCAGCACGGGGAGCGGGCTGCAGGCCGCACTGGGCCAGCAACACAGTGCCAACCTGATACCTGTTGCCCACGCCTCGCGTCTGCTGACGCCGGTCGAGCAACAGTTCAGTGACTATGAGAGGGAGGTTTTAACCTTAACCTGGGCCCTGCAGCACTGGGAGTACCTGGTGGGGTCAGCCCCAGTGCTGCTGAGGACCTCCTGCACCCCGGTGAGGTACCTTTTGTTGGGAAAGGGGGATAAAAATCCCCTGTGCTGCCCCAGGATGGCCAACTGGACGTTAGCATTGACTGACAAGGAGGTCCCAGGGGACCCCTCACCTGGTGCCTACAGGGTGGTAATCAGTGCAGAGAGGGATGGGGAGGAGCCGGGAGTCTCCCTTACTGACCCCAAGCCATGGCAGGCACCCCTGTTTGAGAGCAGCCTCAGCCTGGAGGAGGCCAAGGAGAGAGGCTATGTTGTGTGGTTCGTAGATGGGTCCAACTACCACGAGGAAGGGGTGCCCTACACGGGCTATGCTGCTGTCAACCGGGGCACTGGGGAGGTGGTGAAGGGGAAGTGCCTGCCCCACTCCATCCAGGCTGCCGAGCTGGTGGCCGTGATGGCCGCCCTGGAAAACACGCTGGCAGATCAGCCGCTGGCCATATTTTCAGACTCGGGCTGGGTGGTGCGTGTGGCGCTGGAGTGGCTGCCCCTCTGGAGGGAGAGGGGCATGCAGTCTGCTGATGGCAAGCCTGTCACCTATGCCAAAAAGCTGCTGTACCTTGCCAGGCTGGCAGAGCAGAGGGCGTGCCCGGCCCAGATCATTAAGGTCAAGGCCCACAAGAAGGGAACAGAGGAAGCCAAGTGGAACAAGGAGGCAGACGCCAAAGCCAAGCAAGGCGCCAAAGACGGGCTGATGTGGAAGGCCAGCAAGGTATCAGAGAACGGCCCGGTGTCGGTGGCTCCCAGCAGGCACTGGGAGAGTGTGGATCTGGTGGGTTTGCAGGCACAGGACCCCAGGCTCCGGGAGTTAGTGCAGGGCAGGGAATACAAAGGGTGCAAGGTGTGGAAGGATGTCTCAGGGCTGGTCCTGGCACGGAGGGAGGGGGCAGATTTCCCAGTCTGGGTGGTGCCTGAACTGGTCCAGACAGAGCTGGTGGCCCTGGCTCATGAGCAGGGGCATCTGGGGACAGACAAGACCATGGTGAGGCTGCAGGACGTTGGGTGGTGGCCGGAAATGAGAGAGGATGTGGAGAGGTATGTCAGCAACTGCCTGACATGTGCAGCCAACAATCCTGATGCCAAAACAGCCAAAGCCATCCTGGGCCACCAGAGGGTTTCTGGGCCATGGAGCAAGTTGCAGATGGAGTTTATTGGCCCTCTGCCCCAAACAGCCCAAGGCAATAAGTACTGCCTAGTGGTCAGTGATATCTTCACCAAGTGGGTGGAAGCATTCCCAGCTCGAAACAACACGGCCAGTGCAACCGCAAAGATTCTGGTAGAGCACATATTTTCACAGTGGGGCATCCCAAAGGAGATCCACTCAGACCATGGCCAGCGCTTCATCGGGGAGGTCACAAAAGGGGTGTGCCAGGCCCTGGGAATCAAACAAAAGCTTCACATCACAGGGCATTTCCAGAAGCCAGTCTCAGCAGAGTGGCCCAACCAACCACTGATGACAGCACTGAGGAAACTCATGAGCCAGCAAAGGAAAGACTGGGATCATAAGCTCCCACTGACCTTGCTGGCACTGAGGGCGGCTCTGGCATCTCAAGCACTTTCTCCCCCAAAATGTCCTCCTGCAAGAGACCCAAAGCTTCTGGAACACTGGTGGCGAGGAGGGGAGCCCCCAGATGAAATGCAGCCCCGTGTGCTGACGGATAGGTGGGTCCAGGACATGCTGAGGACGGTGTCAGCCACCTACCACCAACTTGCCTCAGTGCAGGAGACCAGCATCCCCAAGATGGATAAGCAGTTAGGAGTGCTACTGCGCCCTGTGGAGTGGAACATGGGGGACCTGGTAATATACCGAGGGATTAGGGATAAGAACCAGGTGCTGGAACCCCAGTGGATGGGGCCTGTTAGGGTTGTGAACAAGGCCAGCCCCTCTGTGTACCAGGTAGAAATCAGAAAGGGGGCAAAAAGGCAGGAAAAATGGTTCCATTCTTCACAATTAAAAGCATGGAAGGGAAACTAACGGGGCTGGAGAGCCCGCCTTGCTTATGTTTTGCAGATAAAGGAAAATGGAAGGCGATTGTGACCAGCAGGAAGGGCGAACTTCGTGGCATCATCAGCCCTATTTGTGCTGTGGGGAAGATACTTTCAAATTTGTGATTGCAGGATTTACTTTGCTTTCTGGTATGTGCATAGCGTTGAGCACCCAATGTGCCCAACCAGCCCATCAGCACCTTGGACAAAATGTCATTCATTCTCACTTAGAAAGGCACCTTGACACACAGGCCACAGCCCAGCCCACGGTTAAAAGGCACACAAAAACTGGGACTGACTGGCCCTGGTCCCAAGCTTACATAAAACATACGGGAATCATGGGATTAAATTCTAACAAAGGCTTAAATTTGTCAACAGTGGTTATGCATGGGGCAGAGGTATACTTGGAAAATGAGTGGGGCTGGGATAGCACCAAGAGACTTCCACAGCTGCTGGGGAAGGTGGGACAGCAAATAAAGGTGGGGTGCAGGGTAATTAACGGATCCACTCACCAGCAAGTAACTCAAATCTCTGTCACTGAAGTAAAAACTAGGAAGAACCAGAAAAAAATCTGTGCTGTGGAGAAACTGGACTGCTGGTACAATTTTACTTTGGTCCAGCCAGTCTTTGTGGTTTGCCTCTGGGCACACAACAGTGTGGGTCTGTCCTTTAAATTCAAGATCAGCACCCCAGCACCTTCCTTTGCTGCCATTAAGATCTCAAAGTGCCATTTTTTGGCCTGGCACGCAGACCCTTATGTTGAAATTGACAACCAGTTGAAATTGGAAATTAAATACTCCCAAGAAAGTGTAACTGACCCAATGCAAATTGGTGGCACCACTGTGACTGTCACAGCTCCTAACAGGCGCAGGTGGATCATTCCATTGACCTGCCTCCGTGAGAGCAAAACCCTTGATAGATCTGAGTTAGATGCAGAGGCTTCATGGTATAATCAGGATTATGGACGCTGCCCTCACCTGATCATAACCCTCCAGGTGTGGTGTCGAGGAAACCTGAGCGTAGAAATGTCCCCTGAACTTGGAGGAAAGTGGTGGATAGGAGGCCCCGAAGGATTTAAAAAAGAATTTGCCATCACTGCTGTCTTGCCCCCTTTTGTTTCTAAAATAGGTCCTTATGTAGTGAAGCAAAATCACATCCAGGAGCTGTTGACAGGGCCTGTCCGGTCACTAAAGAAGGTGGTGCTGTCTCTGTCCACTGTTAATATTTCCTCTGTCAGACCACACTGTGCCCCCTTCCTGTCTACCCTCCACACTGGCTGGTTGGCGTGGCTCCACAGCCGCTCCATGCAGAGCACCCGGGCCAGGAGAGACCTGCTGGCCACAGCCCTGGGAGGAGGAGGTGCTGGGCTGGGAGTCCTCAACAGCATGAATGCTGAGGTCTTGGCAAACAAGCTGGAGACTGTCACCTTGGGTGTGCAGAGCCTCCTCAAGCCCCTGAATTCATCCCTGTCCAGCCTTGGGATGGGGCAGTGGCTTGTGTCAGAGGTGCTGCCCACCTGGGAACAAATAAGTGAGAAAGACCATCAGATGCTGTTGCGAGCCCTGGGCATTGAACAAAGTAACGTCTCTCTTGCTCTTAGCTGCATCCAGGCCCAGATGTGGGTGCAGAGTGTCATTGCAGGTATCCTGAGAGACGGTGACAATGGCGTCCTGCCCACTGAGATCCGAAAGATTGTGTGGGACGCGGCCACAGAGAAGGAGCGGCAGCTCCAAGCCTGGTGGAGGCTCGTCAACTTCACCCACGACCAGGCCCTCAATGCAGTCATTGCCCACGTCCTCACTGTGGCCGAGGCTTGCATCGAAAAGGTCTATCCCATCGTGGCCCTGGGGGTTAACACAAACGGGTCTGTGGTCTACCCCCTGGAGCACCGCATGTGGGCCCGGGTGTCTGATGGGAAGTGGCAGACGGTAGATTTGGAAGCCTGCATTTTGGAGAGGGGGCTGGGATTCATATGCGAAGATGATGCCCTTAGGGCGAGTGATGTGTGCTTTGACACCAAAGAAGGGGTGTGCCACTTTGAGATCAACCCCCAGAGCAGTAACAAAACCGTGTTAGTGTACGTAGGGAAAGGCTGTGTGTGCTTCAGAACAACATGTAAATACGTGCAAATTAATGAAGCTTATAACCAGACCGTGTTTAACGACTCAAATACGTGTGCTTGCAATGTAGCTACTATTAGAGGCTGTGATTTTGTGTATAAACCACCTGTATTTACTAGCCAGTTGCTAATCAGAAACTATACCTTGTATCGTAGTATAACCCCGACCCCCATCGGTATGGATTTATCACTCATAAAAAAAATGTTAGAGCATGCAAATCTGCAGCAGCTGCTAGAAAATGCCAAGGCCGAAGCAAAAAAGATCCTAATAACTGTTCACCATGATGGTAAAGTTATTAAACAGGTAATGGAGCGAATCAAGAGGGCGGGAGAACACCACTGGTGGGAAGTTTTTTTTGGCTGGTCCCCCACGGCCACTGGCATTTTCAATGCACTGCTGCACCCCATTGTAGTTATCCTGCTAATGCAAATCTGTGTGTGCTTTGCCATGGTAGCCACTTGTTACCGGATGAGGCAGGTGAAGCTCTGCTTTGACAACCAGGTGAAAGGAGCAGGGCTGGCCAAGAGCCTCCTAAAATAGTCAAGGGCAAGACTGGGTTGGCCTCTGTGTTTGCCACCAAGAAGATCTTTTGGCTCCGCTGTTGGCTGCAACCCAGTAGGCGTTGAGCGGTGGGGACACACGCCATACCAGACCTTGATGAGAGGGATGGCCTTCTCTGTTACCAGAGGGCCATCCAGGAGGGGAGGACAGGCCAAGCAGCCTGCAGATGGCATGAGCCACAGAATGGTTGAGGTTGGAAGGGACCTCTTGAGAGGTTTCATTTAGTCTGAACCCACCTGCTCAAGCAGGGTCACCTAGAGAAGATTGTCCAGGACTGTGTTCAGCTGGGCTTTGACCATCTCCACAGATGGAGACTCCACAACCTCTCCGGGCAAATCTGTTTCATTGTTTGATCACCCTCATAGTGAAGACATAAAAGTTAGCATAAGTAACTTGTTTTTGAACTTCCTATCCCCAAATACTAATGTTAAGAAGTTGCTCTTGTGTGATTTTAAGAGTCCTTAAGCCAGGGAAATGGGGGTAAGGAAAGCCAAGGACAGTGTCTTTGGAAGGAAAGAGAAGGAAATGTAACACCTGAGCTTGGAAAAGCATCCACTGAAGACAGCAGGGATGTGAGCAGCCTCAAAGACTTGGAAAGATGGTAAAAGATGAGCAGAACAGAAGACCCTGTAATCACCATGGACTTTAAGGAGCTGAATCCACATGGACCTTTGCAGCACCACCTCCAGGTTCCCAAGACTCCCAGCACGTCTGGCCAGCGGATTGGTGAGATCTTGTTTTTGGAGCCTGGACATCACTACTTTGCTTTGCTTTTCTTAGTTGTGCATGTACTCAATAAATCTGTCTGTTAGAGAATGGACTGTCTGTTCAATCACTACCTCTCACTTACTACCCAGGCTTCTAGCTTTGGCTACACTGGGAAAGAGAAACCCTGGTAAAAAGAAAAAAATGTGGGTTTTTTTTTCTCTTTCATAAGCCCAGATCTCTCACTTGCTTTTTGTCTGCAGAATATTCACCCAAACACAAAGATTTCAGCCTTGGGCTGCAGAATGGGGGTCTGAGCTGGTGCACAAACCCACTCCCCTCTCTCACTCTGCCTCTCCTCACCTGCATCTCTCCCCTGCCTCTGAATACAGAAAGAGCCTCAAAATACACATAGGGGGTCTAAAACAATTTTAAAACATTGGTAATTTCAAAACTTCGATTAACCACCTCATTTCCAGCCCCTGTTCAATTTAATCTCAGAGGTGCTGCACTCTCTGAGAAGAAGGCAAGCCCTTTGCAATTCAGATTGAAATAAATAGATAAAGTCATTTAACACAGCAGAAACTGAGCAAAAATGGAGAAATTAATTTAAAACACACTCTTCATAATCACCAGGCTAAGAAGTGCAAAGAACTGTCACGTTGCTGCAGCATAGGTGTTTCAAAGAAATGCGAAACCTTGATAAAGACACTTCCTCTTAAAAATACATATTATAACTGAGCTGATGAAAATATAAAAAAATAAATAATGGTCTAAAGCCACAGAATTACATTTTTTCCTCGCCAAGAACCACAAATATACCCCTCCCACCTGGCTGGGAAAGGGCCAGTACCTAGTCCCCCCTATGCATTGCTGCTCCCTTTAGTTTCCCCATCACAAAGCCTCACAGAAAACACATGGTCATTTTGGTTATAGCACCTTTCTTACTTGCTAACACCTCACATGTTTCATAATAATTAATTTCTCAGTGAATATTACACTTTTATACAAAGCCTTTACCCCTTAAACCTGTTTTGGGACTGTGTAGCAGAAAAAGAAAGCACAGAAAATTCCCATTACCCACTCTTCGATCCCAAACATCCCCATGGTGAGTGTGGCCCAGCAGGGATTAGCCCTGGGATGATGGTATAGCCACAGGGAAGGGGGTCCCTACACCTGCACCCAGGTTTTAGCTGAGCACAGACCCCTGCACGTGCATCCTGTGCAGCTGCACCGAGCTGCTCGCTGTGCACAGCCAGCTCATGTGTGCCACCTGGGTTGGGAAAGTTCACAAAACTATGAATTCCCCCCCTCCTTTATTGTCATTTGTCTATTACCACAAACCAAGGAGGGCTGTTTTCACAGTAGCAGCACAATTGCTGTGGCTGTCACACACTTGGGGTTGCAGCCTCGGGGCAGGAATTAAGGATTTGTCTGCTTTTCCAGCAGTTTCAGTAGATCCCAGAGAGGATTCTGCCCAAACTTGCCTGCTCTCCTGAGTCAAATGGGTAACACAACTGGATTTATTCCCTGCTGTTTTTGTCCCTATCCTCACTGCTTTGGGACAGTGGAGACTGCAGTATATTTAAGCTGTGGCCTGTGGAAGCCCCCCATCCATCCACTATGCTCTGGCTTCTGTCAGCTCCAACTGGGCAGATCAGAGGCAGTTTTCAGCTCTAGCCCAGCCTGTCTGCCTCTGTGTCAGGCTGTGAGCAGGTCACTAGCCCCTCTGACCTGGCCCCATGGCAGTAATTCAGATTAAATCATGAAAAATTAGGGGTTAAGTTGCTACTGAGAAGAAATTTTGACTCAGTCCGAACAAATGATGTAAAAAGAAGCCTTGGCGGAATCCCAGACCTGCTGGGGTTTTCTGAAGAGTCTGAAAAATGCCCCTAAAGGACAGAAATGTACCAAACACATAATTTAACCCAAGGTAAGTGCTGATCTCTGAATATATCTCACAAGACTGCAGAGATACTTCTGTTATTTCTCTTGTGTACCCGGAGTGATGGACATTTCCTGCTGCTGCAGAGTATCCTGGTGGTTTGGGAAGGTGCCCTGCAGTCCCACAGAGGTGCCACAGCAATTCCTCACTGCATTTGAGCAGCCACCCAGTCTCCACCTCCTCCAAAGCACAGGTGAGTGGCTGTGTGGAGACATCTGATCGTGGCTGCATGGGGTCAGCTCCAGAGCCAGCCCTGGGGTAAGGACCTCACTGCTACCCTGAACCTAAACATCCCACATGAGCTCAAATCCAATGCAGAAGGAATTTGCACCTGGGTCTTTCCCTGGCTAGGCTTGTACCTGAGAATGTTGCTCAGGAAAAGCTCAGACTTTGATTTCCCATCCCCAAACACATAACAGCATTGTATTTTCACAAAAATGTTAAACAGAGCTTGGAGCTTTTTGGGGGATTCTACCTCTGAAGCCCTAAAGACCAACAAGGTTCATTTCATCTTTGGGCAGGGCCAGCTGGGCAGATTTCTCTGTCAGAGCTGCCTCTCAAACCCACCATAAACATTTTGACAAAAGTCATTCTCCACTATAAACTTCGGTTTTCAGACTCAAGGCTTGGCCATGACTCTTCTTTTTCTAGTTTTTCCTCCTCTCTCTTCCATCTTTCCCTCCAGCTTTTACCCCTCCCTGCACCAGCTGCTTTCCACCTTCCTTAACACCAGTTTTCTTGCTTCTCAAGCGTGACCGTCACTCCAGATCATCCTTCAGGAGTGAGGAAGCCCCAGGAACAGTGATGAAAGTGCAGTGATATAACCTGGCTGATCACAATTTGTTACATATGGGCATGAGCAGAACAAATGAGCTTTAGGCAGAGAAATAAGGAAGAGCATCAGGACTGAGAGGCACAATGAGGAGAATTGGTTTGAGAGCTGAAATGCTGGGTAGCTCAGCTGGGATGTGGGACAGATTCTGGTTTGTGTTGATTTTTTTCTCTTTCATAGAGTCTCAGAGAAATTCTGTGATGTGCCAGCACTCAGCATGAGGGGAGATGCTTGATTTATTCCTCCCAGCAGCCTCGGGAAGTGATCAGATCTACATCAGCCTGGCTGAGAAGGGTCATGAATAACTCAGCAGGGAGTCAGTTTACTCTTAGGAGTGGTGAAATGACTGAAGATGTATCCTGCAGAGGAATTCTTGTGGGTTCACTTATTTTCTTAAAAATGGAACACAATTGAAACAATTTCCAATTTTGAGAGATACCTATGGTTAGTGTGACTGTTGAATTTGGCAAGGCTAGCACAAGACTGGAATTAAGAATTAGGCCTTCTACAGCATGGAACAATAAAAATGCTCTCATTCCTCCAGTTAATCTCAGCATCTTCACAAGTGGACAGGAGTCACAGGTAGCTGGAAAGAGAATAGAAAGACACAAAATTATTTGGAATAGCGCAGGCTAGAAGATATGGAGGAAAAATATCCCTCTTAAAAACCCTTGTGTTATCCTTGCACTCCATGAGCAAATGTTGCAGTAAGCCTACAAACAGGCCTGCTTGCCTATGTTTGTCTAAAAGGCATCAGAATGTCTATAAAACACCGGGAAAAAAAACCAAACCCGACCAAAAAAGCCCAACAAACAAGGGTTCATTTGTTTTAACAGCATGCCCACCAATGAACAAGAAAGCACGACCACAAGAGCAGTGGTATAAGTGTCCCCACTCCCTTCACACTTCATCAGAAACCTCCTTGGCAATCTTGACCCAGTTAGCTGCCAGAGCAGTAAAACCATAACAAGAGGTGATGCAGCTGTGAGATGAGCACTGGAGAGCAGATGAGGCCACGTGGAGAGGGAGAGATGGACACCAGCTTGGGGGGGCTGTCTCAGCCTCCTTTCCTTCTCCAGCTGGTCAGAGTCGCTGCTTCGAGCACCGAGGGGAGCGAGGAGATGAGATGAGATGAGAGGCAGGCTGTGCATCCCTGGCTGCAGCTGCAGGGGCTGCCTCTGCTCGGGCTGCTGACACAACACCTCCACCGCAGGCACAGCCCCGGCTCAGCACCCACAGCCCCGAACGTGGGAGGTCAGATTTCTTCATTGGTTGAGCTAGGTAAAAACAAACAAAACAAGAAAAAAAAAAAACCTTTANAAAAAAAAAAAAAAAAAAAGAAGAGAATAAAAAGAGCTGTGAACAAATCAGAAGGCAGGCAGTGAACAGCTGGCATCACCTTCTCCATCTGATTTGAGAGGGATTTTTCTGAAAGCAAAGCCACTTCATAAAATCCCCTCGTTTTAAGGGCAATTCTAAGGAAAGGAGCCCATCTCCTCCTTTAGGCTGTGACTACCCTCAGAGAGTGACATGGAATAACTGAGCAGGGAAGAGACACGCATCTCAAGAGTTTTCAAAAAATACCACAAAACTATAAATGCTTAAACAGACACAAACACCAGCAATGCCAGCTGCTGGCCATTCACAGATGGTCCCAAAATCCAGACTTTATTTAAATCTGATGGGATCAGATGCTGTTTTGCAGGATACAACTCTGCTATCACAGTGTTGATTTCACATCAGCTTCCCAGGTATCCTCCTCCACCCTGAATATGACAGTGTGGAGCAGAGAAGGAGCTCCTGTGTGAAGAAATTTTTGATGCACACTTAAATTTGAATGCTACACACAACACAGGTGAAAAAGGTGCCTTCCCAAGGGACCCTGAGGTCTCTGCATCTTGAGCTACTGAGCCCAGGGACCTCTGTGCATGCACAGATGTTGCTCCTGAAGGCAAGCCAGGTGCTGCCTGAGAGAAACCCACAAGAGCTGAGCCCACGGTGCCCTGACCTGGGCTTGCATGAAACTGCACCACCAAAACTTCTGTTGACCTCTAAGAAGTGAACAAAAGAGCCAAATCTTGCAAGCTGCTGAGAAGTCTCACGTTTCAGTGGTCACACACCACTTTGCCCAGAGTGAGTGACTTACTCTCACTTGTCCAGAGAGAAATGCAGGTTCCTGGTGTTGCAGGAACATGGGGAGTGCAAAGCAAGAGCGTTACTGGGGTGAAGCTGAGGCAGAGTGATTTGTTATACTTTTTTTAAGCACAGCACTTGGCTATGCTCCCAGCATAAGAAGGATGTGGACCTGCTGTCCAGAAGAGGCCAAGAAGATGCTCAGAGGGCTGGAGCACCTCTGCTGTGGAGACAGGCTGAGAGACATGAGGATGCTCAGCCTGGAGAAGAGAAGGCTCCAGGGAGACTTTCTAGCACCTTCCATCACCTAAAGAAGCTACACATATAGACTGATACACTGCAGTTCCAAAAGGAACATTTTTGAGAGAAAAAGCTTACCTAAATGCAAGAGGTATCACAGCCAATGTATTCCTCACACATCATGATATTATTGATAACTGTGGTTCAGTTTGTGGAGCTTGAATTTATAATGCAGATGGTTTGGAAACATCTAGCACTCAGCTTTGGGGAAAACAACTTCATTTCAACTGTTTCTTAGGTTAGTGCTCAGAACACTGCTGGAAACTGTTTCATTCTTAATTCTGAGAAATCCTACTTCACTTTAAAGGTGTCTTTCAAATCTCCCCCCTCCCACACAAACAGATTTTCAGTTTCCTCCACAGCTGTCACACAGAAAAAGCCCACAATGTGCCACTTGTTTCACAATCCCCCCATTGAGAACCTGGTTTTATTTCAAACTTTCATATCTCAAGTACAGAAACACAAAGACCTGAGCCTGTCAACGCAGGAAGAAAAGGTCTGTGACCTGAGGATCTGTGGTTTTGCCAGGTGTTGTTAAGTATCAATCCTGCAATGGAGGAGAAAACTGTGAGACGAGTGGCACCAGCACATTGTGCAAGGTGGGCTCCCACAGGTGTTCAGGGCTTGTGGATATGTCAGTCACCAGTGGAAACTTTGATTTAAGATTTATGCCCATACTCAGTGTTCCACCCTGGAGCAGGAGTGACAGGCAGCACACTCCTAGGAGCAAAGCTGGGCAGAGAGTTTGCTGCAGCCCTCTGAAATCAAAGCAGAATTTTCCCAGATTCAATAGGAATCAGTGCCTAAACCTTCCTATTGCCAGAAAAAAAAACCTGGTTGGAATCATTGCTTTCAACTGTCAATTGAGCTCTGAAAGGGAGTTGAGGAGCATTTGGTGCTCCTTTCCCAAAGCTGCCCCACAGATTTATGGGGCTGCACTTATTTATAGTTTCCAATTCACTGAGTGTTTTTGTGGCTGTTTTGGTGACACCTGTTTTAGGGTATAATCAAGAGCTGTTACAGCTGGTTAGGGTTAAAAAAATACCATGCTTGGCTGCTCAACACCTCGCTCTGGAAAGAGAAGCAGGAGGGGAAACAGGTACAGCTGGAGAGACACCAGCAGGTCTGGCAGGGCTCTGACCTCTCTCAGGCCATTTCCACTGCTGGATGTCCAGAAAAACCAGCAGCTACAACATGTTATGGTTAAAAAACTGCAGCTGGAAGAGCTCATCAGGCACCACACTCGTGGTAAGTTGTAAATTACAGGAAAAGCTTGTGGAAAGGCTGAAAAGAGAATAAAAATCTCCCAGGCCTCACCCTGGTGCTTTCCTCTTGGTGCTCTGGCAGACAAACACAGCCACCAAGCACAATGCCAGCTTCTGTGTTTTGGGATGGCTGTGCTGGTCAGGAGCTCCACGCTGAAAAAAGCCCTCAATTTAATTAAGCTGTAATAGTTCTCTGACTTGCTCAAACAACTGTTCTACACTGTGATCTGATTCCACAGATAAGTGGTACATTTGAGATGCAGCTCAAGGCGTTTTGTTTGGGCGATTTGTAGTGATTTTGGTTGAATGTCTCTCAGTCTTTATGGAAACATACTTGGACAAGTTATCAGGTTAGATGGGACAAGGACATGGCTCATAAGCCAATATGTGGGGTTAATTTGGTAGGTGTTGGTGCTCCCAGTGAGCCTCCCCTAAACCACAGCCTGAATTCAGGGCACACAAGGTGATTCAGTGGTTCTCCCTTTCTTTGGTGAGAACCTTCCACTATGGAAACAACAACTTTTTGCTCACTTCACACTGAAATTTTCTATTTCAGTTGTGGCCTTTTTTCAGGCAGACCTCACACCAGGATCTCACTACAGATTTTTCTCACACTGCAGCCAGTCATGAAACCAAAGTATAAAAAGTCATAAGGGGGAAAACAAACTATAAAACAGTGACACAATTTTGCCCATTCATGGCAGTCTTCACAGGTCAGTGAATGTGACAACTGCATTCAGAGATGAGTATCTGGGCTCCACTATGTACATTGAGCAAGAAATTCCACTGCTTGCAGGCTTTTCCTGTTATTCCTGCTCCCTCAGAAGGGTGGTCTCACCACCCTCCAATGTTGGCTGCCCTTTATGGAGAGTTCAAAAAAAACCCACACCCCCCAAACAAACAAAAAACACAAGACAAAACAAAAAACCCACACCCCAAACAAACAAACAAAAAAAACAAAACAACAAAAACACACCAAAAACCCTCCAAAGAACCAAACCACCCGGAAGAAAAAGCAGACTATGTTATTTTGCAGGGCTTTTCAACCTACCTCTTATATTCACAAAACTAAAACTATGAGAAATGAGACAGAATTCAAGGTTTTGAAGGCTCTGGTCTCTACTCTATCCCACAGCACAACAGCCCACAACAGAAAGCTTCAGTTGGGCAGATTTACTGAGCACAGCAGCTCAGCACAGGTGGCTCTTCAAACAGAATCACCCTGGGGAAAGCACAGTGAGAGTGGTGCAAATCAACAGAGTGATGGCTTTTGGATCCCACATCAAGGCTTACAGAAGCTTTCCTGTGACCTGAAGACAATGAGAGAGACACTAAACAGCCTCTCATGAAATTGCTTTTAAAGGATCAGTTTTCAGAACTCTGCTGAATTTACTCAGTCCAGCAGCTTCCAGTACAATGTCACACAGGCTTCAGGGGCTCTGCACAACCCCTGCTCTGAACACTGCAGGCAGAACCATGTAATTCCCCTCTTTCTCTTGTCTTTCCCTGCCTACCCCAGGCCCTGTAGAGAATGATGTTTCCAATGTCTGTGGCTTACTGAAGGTCTCACTCATGAGCCCTGGGAGCGGCACAAGAGCCTGAACCCGTGATGGAATTATAAAATCATAGAATAGTTTGAGTTGGAAGAGACCTTTACAGGTCATCTATTGCAGGCCCCTGCTCTGGATCAGGTTGCTCAAAGCCCCAGTCCAACCTGGCCTTGAGCACTGCCAGGGCTGGGGCAGCCACAGCTTCTTTGGGCACCCTGTGCCAGGGCCTCACCACCCTCACAGGGAAGAATTTCTTCCTAATATCCAATCTAAACCTGCCTTCTTGTTTAAAGCCATTCCCTCTTGTCCTGTCACTCCAGGCCCTTGTCCAAAGTCCCTCTGCAGCTCTCTCGTAGCCCCTTTAGGCACTGGAAGGTGCTGGAAGCTCTCCTGGAGCCTGCTCCTCTCCAGGCTGCACTCACCCAGCTTTTCCAGGCTGTCTCCTGGGTAGATTCTCCAGCCCTCTGAGCATCTCTGTGGCCTCCTCTGGACTTGCTTCAACAGGTCCATGTCCTCCTTCTGCTGGGGACCCCAGATCTGGATGCAGTATTTGAGGTGGGGTCTCACCAGAGCAGAGGGGCAGAATCCCTTCCCTCAACCTGCCCAGGGCTTTAGGGGCTGCCAGGGGAAATGGCCAGGCCATGCCCAGCCTCTCATCTACCAGTGTCTCCAAGTCCTTCTTGGCAGAGCTGCTCTCATTCCTTAAAAGTCAGGATTGCAGTGAAGAAATCTACAAAACAATGTGTACACTACAACCATTTCCATGTTTAATGGACTTATTTTCTACTTAGAACTGGTAATCAAAAAGCAAACCAAACTGAAACCCCAACAGCAAAAGCATCTGGAATAATTTTGTTGAACTGTAGATAGGCCTATAGCAGTTTTCTACACTCCTGTTTTTGGGGATTTTAATTTGTTCACTAAACAAACATTTAAAGCCACAGCAGTTCTACATCATTTTTTTGTGGTTTTATTACTATCGTGGCTTCAGTTAAAATTTTTTAAATGGCCAGACTTGATGATCTTAGAAATCTTTTCCAAGCTTAACAATTTTCTAAAATGTCTTATCAAAATGCTTAATGTGTAAGCAATTTTGATATCTAGCCTAATTGCACAGCACTCTCAAAGAAGTACATCTGAAATCACCACAAAATCTGTTCTGCAATTAACAGTCTGCAGCCCTCTCCTGGGTGAAAGGGAAAGTACAAGAGCTACCATCTATCCCATAAATATCTTATGCCAAATGTAAGATGCATGTGGATGAATCCTGAAAGCAACACAATTGATGCAGACTTGGCACTTTTCAGGATTAAGGTCATCTTTGCTTTGTCAAAGGGAATATTTAAGTTCAGACCACTTCCTTCTAGACTGAGCACTGAAGATGCTGTGCCAAAACAGGTGCTGCTACCCCCATACAGCAAAATAAGTGGGAAAACTGCAAGGGTTTAAGGACCTTCCCTGAGGTTGCCACTGAAGATGTCACTATGAGAACTCTAGGACTGGATCTCAGTTTAAGTGAACAGTATCTCTTAAAATATTAAACCAACTAGCAAGAAAAAAACCAATCCAAAACCAAAAAACCCTGACAAACTTACTAAAGTCATTTAACAGCAGGCAACAGGGCTCATGAAAAAATATTAAAGTGCAAACCACAGAGGAATATTAACAGAAGACTTATTGACTAACTTTATCTGGTTCTTATTTCATGTGAGAATGGAGTTATAGAATGGAATTACTATGGAAGTGTGATATTACAGATGGGGCACAAGTAATATCCAGCCCCAGCTGCTGAAAAAAAGGAACCTGTAGGTTAGAGACTGCAAAAGAGGGGCAAATCTCAAAGCACACCATGATCCCATCCCATGAAAGAGTCCTGACACAATGACATAAACAGCATTTATAAATAATGCAGTCTCTGCTGCAGTTTTGCACTAGACTTTATGAATTTTACAGTAGTATTTGTGAAGGGAGATGGTAAGGTGTACAGTTGCAGAGTAACCATGGCTTAAACATTAACAAAGGGTATTTCTGATGTCTGAAGTGATGCAAGATAATACCAGCACTGTTGTCAAGTGCTGATGAGAATAAAACATTCTGAAAAATTAAATAGTATTATAGATACTCAACTCAAAGCAAGAACCAAGAGATACCAATCTAGCCAGTCCAGATTTAATTAAAATAAGATCAGTTCAAACATTATGTGAGACAGAATCACCCCAGGAGTGTGGCCCCAACAAGGAATGCCAAACTGGGTATCAAAATGCTGCTGATTGGCATGGTATGCCATTAGTTCTCAATACAGGAATTAATTTTCCAATTTAAAAAAAAATTATGACACACAACAGGCCAGGTGGCTCATCCTTTAAAGATTCTGTATTCTCTGGTATGAGTAATCCAAAAAAATCCAATATTCCACTATTACTGATTAATGCAGCTTAACCTCTTCTAGCAGAGGAGTGAAAGATGGACACAATAACTTGAGTTGATTCACACAAGAAAATCCCATTACTAAGTTCTGACCATTAGATGAAAGCCCTTCTTGCACCCAAAATACAAGAATTGCCAGTGTTTGTAGCAGAAAAGGCATTTACAGAGCAAAATTGCAGTTTGCTGAAGTGTACTGAACTGTAAAAACAGCTACCTAGACAAAGCTAGATGGAACAATATTCTCTATTAAAAAAACCTCCCACCCAGTTATTAAAGGGCCAATTGCACTGCAGCTAGGCACAAGTCTATGAAGTGTTTTTATCAAGAACAGTATTCACTCTATTTCAATTTTCAGAACTTCTCACTGGAAAACATCTATTTGTTTCAAAGACAGAGTTCCTTATATGAGTTAAAGACAGTACTTTATGGATATTTTCCTTGAATTAGCAGTGAACTGCACAGCCTTCCTAGAAGACAAAACCCAACAAAGTGGGTTTTCAAAAAAAACCCAACCCCTAAAAATTTTATAATATAAAATTAAAAATGAGGTTTAAGTTCATCTTTTTTTTTTTTTTTTGGCTGACCACTGTTGTGAAAAGATTGCATGATAGGGAGTAAAGGTCTGATTTGCCAAGTAACATCTATTTTTCCTCCTGGAGCCATACTGAATCCTGCTGTGTCCTTGTCCTCACTATTTTATACTAGCTGATGAATTGCACTGAAATATCTTCTAAGGACAGCTTCAAACATTACTCTACTTTGTTATTACAAGATCCCTTTTCATTCTTCAATATTGTAAAAAGGCTGACAGGGCTTAAGATTCTTTCTTCTTTGCAAATTCATCATATCTTAGTTCTCTTTTCATATTATTGTCTCTTCTCTTGGTTGTTAAGGCAATTTCCCACCTCTTAACAATAGTCCCTCTGTTTGGGCTCAATCTTTGTCAATATAAAGTTATGCTGCTACAGCTGAGTCAGCAGTGATGAATTCAGAGCTACAATAACTCCTTACCTCAGCCTAACACTTGCAGTGCTGTTAAACCCAGTAATTCATTTGCCCCAAGAGAGAAACAGCCTCAGAAATAAAGACACAGAATTCAAACTGCTTGTCTCCATTTCAGAACCTTAAAGATTTGCTCTGCTCAGGTTTTCTGCTTGGTCACAGGATGATGATGAACAGATTTGACAGGAAACAGGCAGGGTTCCCAAGCAGTGACTTGGCTGGGGAAGGCAGAGCATGGCAATGTCACCTGCCTTAATGCAGCTGCTGGCACATCAGCAAAGAGCACGGGAGCTCAGCTCAGCTTTGCCAGTGTCACAGGCAAGCCC
>VZTR01006509.1:2926-94579 GCA_013400775.1 Chaetops frenatus | reverse complement strand
CCTGCCCAGCCCTGCCTGCTTCCCCCAGCCCAAACACGGCCAGCACATCCTGATCCACAAACAGGGGCTGAGGTTGGTTGGAAGCACAGCAACTTCAGAAATACTGGGTAACCACTTTTAAAAACCCTGATCTGATATAATTTCAGCTTCAAATCACATGGGGAAAAAAATATACAAATACACATAGTATTTTTCTTCTTATTTCTGTGTAGTTATTGCATTTTTAGTCATATGTATGTGTGTGTGTGTATATATATATATATAAAAAATCTTGGGCAGTGTATTTATGCATAGTATTCTGACAAACTGCATGGAGCCAAGCTCAGGAATAAACAGATGTCTCACTTAAATCCCAACCAGGCAATGAGCTGTAAGTAGTCTTCACTCTGGTCTGGGGCACTGCAGGCTCCTTCCCAAGGCCACCATGCACATCCACAGCCACTAAATGAGCACTAAATGACACATTCCTGCTCACTCCCAGAGAGGGGTCATGAACAAGCCTGACCTTTCTCCTTCTAACTGCCTCAAGGCCATTTTTCACACACAAAATTGACAGAGCATGGGGAGATCTGTGCTCCCACTGCCTGCATGCAACCAGTTCTATAAACATTAAGCCAAACTTTGAGGTCTTTAGCTTTCAGATTCACAAGACATCTCTCCTGGGAATTAAGAAAAACTTCTTTAAAAGGCTACCTGAGTGTTTGTAATCATGCCATCAGAAGCTTTTGAGAGAATCAATCAAAAGCTGTAGCCTTACAGAACTGGCAGACTGACTTTGTCATCTATATGCCTCCAAAATATTTAATGGTGCTGGTGGTGTGAATTTGCAGTGGATCAACTTCCTGACGTTAAAAAATGGTTCACTGCAAAGCATGTCACGTACTGTTTGTCACAAGGTACTGCTCCTTAATAAAAAGATTTTGATAAAAATGTTTAAGAAATATAAGACAAGATTTTAGGGTTTTTTTTTGTTTGGTCATGTTTTTGGTTTTTTGTTTGTTTGTTTTTTTAATAAAAGATATAAGCATTAATACCACATGATGGCATCAACCAGTAATTTTCAGGGTCATTTTCCCTTTACTTTTAGTTTAAATGGTTTATGTTTATCAACAGCTAAACTTTAGAGGGAAAACCAGATTTCTGGACTGGAGACATGAATCCAGCCCACATCTCCTATTTACCAGGACAAAATGGCAATATCTTCTCCTGTGATTCTTAGTAGGTCTTATGGCCTTGTCCTTGTTACAGGTTCCTCAGCTGTACTTTGAAAGCTAATGACACTTGATAGTTACCACAGACATGCTGTGAGAGTTCATGGCTTGAGGAGTCCACTGGCATACCATAGCCACAGCAAATATTAACGGCATTTTCTGCAGCTAAAGAGATGCACAAGTGAAGCAGCAAACATAAGCAGTTTCCTGAAATCAAAGTATGAATCTGATTCTACTGAAGTGCTAAGAAAAGCCTTGCAAGGGATTTTAGCACAAGATATTTAGCCTCAGATACTCATAAGATCCCATTAAAAGAATTGCACAGATCCCTCAAAGATTTAACTGCACATTCATGGGAAGTGTGGAGCACTGTAACAATTCACTCTGGCTTCTGGGGTGAGAAATCCCCCTGAACAGATTGGCACCTCTGCAGTCATGGCCCTCTTTTCAGTTTCACAGCACCATCTGCCTCACCTGTACCATTTGCTTTGCCCCATCCTCCTTCCCAAGCACTACAGAGACACATTTTCAGAGGGAACTGAACTGCAAAAAGTAGCTGTCAAAGCTGATTACACAGAATGAGAAATGAGTGTTCAGGCAGCATCCAGGCATAAAGGGAAAATCCAGCAATAAAACTGGCAACATCTTCCTGTTCTGTCCCACTCCACTTGTGTGCACAGAAAGTAAATGTGAAATACAGCCTAGACTTCCATGAATGTACTACCTAAAAGCTGTTCTTTAAATAGCAGATATTTGGGCCAAGAGAAACAAAATATTGTTGTTGGATTGTCAAGGCCAAAGAGAGCAGACCCTGGAGACTACTGCTACCCATGGTGACAGGATTCCTTTGACTACCAACTCTCAGCAGTCATAGAGTATTTCTGTGATTACTTTAGCTCTTATGGTGATGCAAGAACTTTAAGTCTAGGACACAGAATCAGTGCCAAAAAGACTTTATCAATCAAAATGCCTGCAAAGTGCTAAGAAAGCAAAACACATGCACACAAAAATCAGTCTGTATCCCTTCTTGGGTTTGTAACACTATTCCAAGACACTTGGGCATTTTAATAAAGGGCTGCTTTACAATCAGACTTAAATTCCAAACGTGCTCCAGAGGCTATGGAGCCCTAACAGAGAAGAAAGACAGAGGTGGGAGGAGGTGAGAAAGAAGAAGGCTGGAAAGTCGTTTTATGCCTCTGCACAGAGACAGGGGACAGGACTTGGTCAACACCCTTAAATATATGTTCTCACATGTTTTAATTTGTATTATTAAATACATTTGTATTTAGGCTTTTAAGTTTGAAATCTGGTTTTTACTTCTGTGCATCTCTGAATTCTGTAATGCTAGCACAGGAAAAATGAGTTAGTCACTGCAAAGTGATGAGCTAAAACTTAATTCTTATGAATGTAACTTTGATGAACCTTTCAGTATTACCCTAAACAGCAGAACTGGCATAAACAGCATCACTTAAAATTACTGTTTGCAGTTAGAATTTGAACAAATCTTTCTTTGAATTAACTTTTTTTTTTTTTTTCAGAAAACAGGTGTTTCAAACCAAGTGCTTTTCTAAGTAACTCGTTTGAGCAAACATAGTGAATGTATTTGCTGCATCACTATTCCCTCTGAGGAAATGTTCGCTTTCAGTCACACTTGGAGTTCTGCTTCATAATTTTACTTTTTATGATACCACTTTTAAAGCTTGAGATTAAAGTTTGTAAGGTAATTATTTGATTCAAAAGTAATGTTTTAGTGAATTGGTCTCAGTCTTACAAGTTCTCCAGCACAGGACAAGCTATGGATCACTGAAAATTTATTAATTACCAAAAACCATTCAAACTTTATAAAGACTGATGCATGAAAAGTTTCCTAAACACATCCACTGTTGCTCTCATAAAAATGACTGCTCATTCTTATCTCCAATGTGACTTAAAACCAGCATGAATAAATAGAAAGAAACTGCTATTAAAGCAGAATAAATCATAACAATAAATGCATGCTTGAAACCCAGCATACTATTTATTGGTGTAATTTTCTGACTTGTGCATTCTGAGAGAAGACACAGCAGCTAATACATCTGATGAAATGAAATGAAAAGCAGCCTAATATAAAAGTGAATAACAGTGAAAACAGGGAACAACTTCATTGTTTCAATGTCCAGACAGAAATTATGGGCATTGAGAAGGTGGTAGGGACTTCAGGCTCTCTTAAAAAAACCCTGAAACACTTTAAATAAATTAAAAGCATAAAAATAACTGAGGTGGATTTTGAAAACCTGGAACCAAACAAATTGCCTAAGAATAATGAATCAGACTCTTGCTGTGTGGATTGAAAGATAAAGACTTGCTTATTGTTTCTCCATTCTCCACTGTGATCTTGGATTCATATGCAGCCTTTCTAAAAAAAATTTTTTTTCCTCATTGCCACAGCAATTCCATAAAGCCACTAAAATTCTGATGTGAGAACACTTAAAGACATTTTAACATTATTATACTTGCATATTTTACCACTTGAGAGAAGGTTGAGAATGTCTTTCCAAATTTAAAACTTTGCTGTCTGTTTTCTTACTTTTGCTGCATTAATTGTAGAAGCATCTTTGTAGAATTCCATGTAGGAAACGCAGGGAAAAAAACGTTCCCTAGGGGCAATATAAACATGGTAGGAAAAACAGTAACACTAATTAAAATATCAGAAATCAGGTAACTTTAAAAAGTCTGTTCACCCCAAGACTTTCTACCACTTGATTAAAAAGGAAATGCTCCCAGCTTTAGCCAGTTATTAACTTTTCTTTCCCAATTCTTCAGGGCAAAGAAGACAGAAAGCAGAATAATGGAGTAAAGAAAAAGTCTAGGCTAGACAAACCCCTTAAGGCAAAGACATAAAGTTTCAAGTTCAAGGTACTAAACCCACAAAATGACATAGCCAAACCGTACCTTCACATGCCAGCAGCAAGCAAGGCATTTTAATGAGAAGTGGGAGGATACACCTGAATCAGACACAACTGCGCTTCCTCAAGAGCAAATACTGACTCACACCTTTTCTCAGTTTATGAGCCCGTCCACGTGGCTGTCTGGAGGCACATCCTCAGAAGCCGTGGGGTTTCACACCTCCCCAGGACCACCTGTAATTAGGCAGGCTCTAGCCTGTCCCAGCAGCACAGCAGAACGGGTTAATTGGCTTCACGTGCACCACGTTAATCCACGTTAATTTGTCTCTCTCTGCCAGCAGCAGAGGCAGGTGCCTGCACGATTCCCCTGACTGCCTGCAGCTCCACATGAAGCCCCAACTCCATTGCTTGAGTTCGGGCCATCGTGCTCCTGCTCCTCACGGGGAGGAGGGATGAACAAAGCTTGGATGCTGAGATTATCAAGTGTCTCAAGCTGCAGGCAAAGAGCAGCACTGAAATCTTGTCCCTTTAGGCTGCGGGGCAGCAGGAAGCACAGTCACTGCACGGACAGCAAACTTAGAAATGCACTCAGATATCCACAGAAATTCGACTCGGAAAGGACAGGGGAAGGCAACAGACTTTAAATCCCCTATCAAATACACTGGATTGTGGTGTTACAGCAGTGTATTCCTATATGAGGAAGGGAGGCTTAACCAGTGAGATTTCCTTTTCTGCAGGTGAAAGACTTTTTTCCAAGGAGACAATATTGTAGTAGCATTACATTTTCATTTTCTCATTGAGTTTACTCGCTGAATGTATTTTGAGCGATTTTTGTTTTGTTTTCAAAGTTCATGGGAATGTAAAAAAATGAAACACCAGACTGGATTCTGCTTGGAAATGAATGCTTTAATTGCTGGCACTGCATGTTTCCATAAACTAGTTTCATCACTCAAACCCCAAGAATTTTCCCCCACAGAATACTGTAAAAAAAAATTAACTTGCAAGCTTTTATATGCATCCTTGGACACTACATTAGCACTGATTTGGCTATGACACGTGGCTAAGCTTGTCCTCTGCTTTCTCCTTCCTTTACAAGAACTGGGCCAGCCTGTCAATGCTGCAGCAGACTGAAATCAGGGATTCTGCTTTTATCAGAAAAAAAAGCTGCACTTTTTAAAATTCTCAAATAATTTTTATTGCAATAAATAGCTCAAGATTTCAGAAAACAAGTATTTCAATTTTTGTTTCAAGTTCTGTGAGCATGGTTTGAGCCAGCTTTGCTTTATTTCTTGAAATACACCATCAAAACTTGATTGGGGTGCAACAGAAAGCTGATTAAGTCTATGCTGAGTGGTTGATTCCTTCCAAAGAAGAATCCTTAGGATAACAGACTCTTTTCCTTTCCACACCATCATGTTTTAGTCTTCCTTGTGCCTTAAGAACACAGTAAGAAATACAACCCCCAATTCTCACTTTGCAGCCTCTCTGGGGCAGGTTAAGACAAGGTTCTTGTCATTCTGCCCAGCTCTTTGCTGACATACAAATGCTCCCTTATGATTGCAAGAGAGCAGTTTGTGCAATGCTGTTTCTCAGCCCACTCCCAGTGCTATCTATGATGGCCTTGTGGAATACTGGGTGAGAAACGTGATCAGTAAATTGGTACCCAAATTCTTCCTCCTCTCCAGTGAGTGAATAAGATGTGCTGAAGGAGGGAGAGGGGAAAATTAGGAATTTATAACATATGAGAGCTATTTACTGAGTCTTAGAAAAGGATGCACGGTCGTAACTACAGATAAACTACATTCCTACAGGCACCAAGGGCTTTTAGCTTGTTACCACTGAGTCAAAGGAAACTCCTTACACTAAAACAAACAAAAATCCCAAGGGGAGGATTTGTGTGTTGTGTGATAAAATTATAAAGAATTGTGCCATTGAGTCTTTCCAAAGATGAAAGTTACTGCTGATTTTGCAGTGAAGAAAAGGATACCCTCTGTTCTCACAGATTATCAGACCAGAAAGTACCCATAATATGAAGTTCCACAGCTCAGTTTGGCACAGGCACGGACTGACAAACACAACCAAGAATCCTTGCTGTGCCTGGCTAATGCCAAAACCTTTACCAGCTCTGCACTAAAAATAAGGGTGTGAGCTACCTCTAAACACCACGGATTTAAAAACCACAACCTTCAGATCCTTAAAACCCTTTGAAATTTCCAGGATGTCAAAGTACTTCTGAAGTTGTTAATGTATCAAAGCACATTTTGGAGTTCAGAAACATGACAATTCAATTTAGGAAATATGTGTGAAAATTGGAATTTAAACCTAAACATAGCAAGACCATATTGCAACTTTCCCCAAGTATATTCCTTTGAAGAGCATGCATACTTTCCTCCAGAAAGCTGACTGCTTAAAATAGCTGTCAGCTTTCTAAAGGGAGTGATTAATTCCACTGGAGTTATTTCTGCTTCCAAGAGTACTACTAAATTTAACTGACAATGGGGAAAGCTGCTGCTAATGGATGTCTCACATATTTTAGGTAAAGCCCACATTTATGCATTGCTAAGTGTGTGGTTTTTAGTTTTTTAACTTGAATTTCATTATACAACTGATCAGTCAATGCTTATAAACCACTGACCAAAGCCATTCAATGACTGCTAGTAATTAGTTAGTAACTGCTTTGTAATTACCACAGAGCTAGTAGCATCTGTCTAGGGATTCCCAGTAACTACTAGAGCTAGTAAGTCCCTAGTAACTGTTCAGTAACTACAATAAAGGCCTCTCAGTAGCTACTAGGAGGAGTCCAGCAACACTGCAAAACCGCATGGTAACTGCTTGTAACATCTTAGTGCTAAACAATTGCTAGTAATGACTTTGTAGCTCCCTATTATCTGCCTAGCAATGACTAAATTACTAATTACTGCCTTGTAACGGCCTAGTAAATGATAGTTACTGCCTAATGTCTGCCTAACAGCTCCTAGTAGCTACTTAATACCTGCCTAATAATTACTAGTAACTGCCTTGTAACGGCCTAGTAAATGATAGTTACTGCCTAATGTCTGCCTAACAGCTCCTAGTAGCTACTTAATACCTGCCTAATAATTACTAGTAACTGCCTTGTAACTGCCTAGTAAATACTAGGCCTAATACCAGCCCTTCCCTTCACAGCCCCATGGATCCATCCCTCTTCAGGGCCGAATTCCCTTCAGTCCCCATTGTTTCCACCCCAAGGAGAACGAGCAGAGTAATTTCCCCTCAGTTTTCTCTGCTGTTGCCCCAAAAAGGGGCTTCATTCAAATCAGGGCCTCCCCCCACCGTGTGAGGGGTCACACTGGATGGTTAAAGCTGGATTGCAGTGCCAGGATGAGTCTGAGGACCTCCTGCTTGGCACAGGGATTTTTTTCCTCCTCTTTTTTCCTTTTTTTCTAAGTTATGACTTGTTTGAGCTCTGCTCACAACAGCCCAGAGCTGCTGCCATTAAAATTGATAAAATCATGCTTTGGGTAGTTTTTAGAGGGCAGAAGAGGGTGCTGCTTTTTCTGTTGGGAGGATGGGGCCACTCACCCCTCCAGCCCAGAATCCAGACAGATACAAAGCACAGAATAATCTTCTGCTGACGGGTCAGCCTTGCTCCACGCTCCAAAATTGGCATTCTTCTCCAGCTGGCTTTGAAATTCAATGTTTTTTTCAAGGAGTTCAAAATAGGTTCACTGCTCTAAATATGGATTGAAAGAGAAGGAATCTCCAATATCCTGCATCTACTTTGGAAAGATTGATTCTTTGTTGTAATTATATTATTTGTCCTGCTATCTATTCTATTCTGTATTATTTGTTATCTGGGGACCAGAAACAGTTCTTAGTGTGATTAATGACTCACTTCAGTATAGCCACACTCCAAGCTGTGTGAGTTTGGGGAGGAAAAAAACCAATCAGCACTGATTTTGAGGTGCTAAAGTCCTTCTGGCAGTTTTAAAAAGATGCCTACAGCCAAGGGAATAACCTGTGAGTAACAGATGAGACCAGAGCATTCTGACTCCACCTATCACACGTGTAGAGCATTGCAGTTAAAATTGTAACTGCTTGTGGGAGTTAATAGCCTGTAGTGACTTTTCTAGGCTGCACAGTGTGAACTTGGAGGCTTGTTCTGGTGGCTCTGGGACAGCTCTGGCCCTCAGGAGCAGTGGAGGTGTCTGGTTGTTGTGGAAATACTGCTCATAACCCCATGAACAGCCAGATCACCCTGAATTTATGGGGCTGTGGATTGATACTGTTTGTGCTTGGCACACACAGGCAGGCTATAAAACAGAGTATGTGTTATGATACCAGACTTCACTTGCAGGCAAGGAACACAGCCAGAGGCTTTTAGCAGAAGGTGGCTGAGCAGTTCTGTGTCGTGAAGAGCCCAGTGATACTTCCCACTGCCTTGGAAATGTAAAGGATTTATTTTACTGCCACAGGATGCACAGGATTTATCCTCTTTATTTCTCTGCATCTCACTTTCACTGTTAACCAGGCAGACTTTTCTGCAGCACAGAGATGTGGGAAGAGGTTTGCAATCATTTTTATCTGCACAGTGCTTAGAGATGGAGGAGGAAACAACATCAGGTTTCCTCGGGGTGGGAGGGTGAGATTAGCAGGAACCAGCCCTGTGAAGTGCTATTAAATGATAAAAAAATGCTGAAGGGCAATGTGGGCTGGGTTTAGTTTTCACAGCAAGGTTCACTCTTACACATGAGGGCCCTTCCTTGTGTCTCCCTGAACTTGCACTGATGCAGAGAGTAAAGCCAGGGCCTTGCTGCTCATGAGTTTAGTCTCTCTGGTGGACCTTCCTTTTCCACTCAGGTGGCTCAGATTCTCTTCCAGAGCTGAGCAGTGGAGGTGGGGAGAGCTCTCAGGTGCAGTTTCAAAGATGTTTAGTGCATCCAAGATGGTGAGAGTATCTAAGATGTCCTGCTTGCTCCTGCAGTCTCTGTTGAACTGTTGGTGTCCTTCCAGCTCCTTCCATACTGCTCTGTACATGTGCTGCCACTGGCATTTGGGAAGAGAATTCCTCTTTTCCTGGTGGTGACAGGATGCTGAGAATGTCAAGGCACATGCTTCTCTGTTATCCCTGCCTCTAAACACGCTGCCCATCTCTTTGAGGGTAAAAATAAAGCAGCTTTGTTTGATTTCTGGAAAAAGCCAGACGACAGTGCAGGGGTCAGAAACAGGCAACCCAGCCCTCCCCATCCCACTGTCTCAGCTGTTGCTTCCTGAGAGACAGAGGCATGTGGTCGCTAAAAATACCCCACCAAGAGAATACACTCTCCCTCCAGTGGGAGAGCATAAATTAAGCCGAGTCGTAATATATACAACTTCTTGTGGTTGGGAGAAACATTTCCTAACGTCACTTTTGGAGAGGGTTTTCCTAATGAAGCAGAAATCCCAGCCCTGTCCCGTCCCCGTGTAGGTCGGCGATCCCCGGCTCCTGCCCCTCCTGCTCCCTCCCCCTGGCCCTCCTATGGCAATCCGTGAGGCCAGGGGTGGGGGGGACCAGCCCTCCTTTAATAAGCCTGGCCTCACAGCACGACAGGCGTGACAGGAAGTTTGGCTTTCTCTGAGATACCACCTCGCCAGCCTTGGGCTCCCTGGGATGACCAAAGGAGGAATGGAGTCAGTGGAAGTGTTCACAACTAAAGGCAAAGGCAGGGGTTTGAAAGCCCAGAAGGAATTCTTGCCTGGGGATGTCATCTTTGCAGAGCCAGCCTACGCAGCTGTGGTTTTTGACAGGTAAGAGAAAAGCACTTGTGAAACTCAGACCTAAAGTGATCTCGCTGCAAAATTTCCTCCGGCTGGTTGTACGAAAGTTTGGAGGTGTCTGGATGACATCAGAGAAGGGATTGGAGGGAAGTCAGAAGCACTTCTGTAAAGACACATTCACAGCTTGTAGTGAATGTCCTTCCCGGAGCTCAGATCAGCTTTTTCACTTTTAGTATGGTGCAGTTTGTTTGCAGGATGTGACCTCGCAAGATGCTTGGTGTAGTAGCTTTTTAAAAATGCAGTGAAAGTTTCATGTATTCGGCACCTCACAAAACCAGCCCCATGCTACACTGCAGTGAACTGCCAGAAGTTAGGGTAATGCAGGTACAGGAATCTCAGACTGACTTTGCTGAAGTCTCTGATGGGTAACACATGATAAAAATGAGTTCCATTGTGCTCTGCTCATCCCCAGCTGCATTTGCAACTTCATCACCCTCTGCCCTCAAACTGGGAGCTGGTGGGGATCAGCGAGTGACACTGTTTCTGTTAAAGAGATTTAATATTTACAGCTGGCTGAGCTATCTGGAGACAAATGTCTGCTTTTGCTCTTTCATGAGACTGGTTTTAAATTTATGTAGACACAGACGTAGCCGGACACTGAGTTCTGGTGCAAGAATAGTTTTCTCTTCTGCTGCTTCTTTTAATCACAACATTCACTCAACCCGTGCTTCTGGGGTGGCTGGTAGGTGCCCACTTCTGCCCTTTGAATCAGTCGAAGACTCACTTGAATAACCTTGAAGAGAAAAGATGCAATGAACGGATTTTTATGTTGATCTCCATTGGGCTAAATCTAAACTAAAGCCTCTGACACAAATGGAATTTATTCAGCCTTATAACATGCTGACTGAGAACAGAATGTGGCTCAAATTTTTAAACTGATGACTTAGATGGCAGCTGAAGGTTTCATTCTGAGCTTAAGAAAGTTGTGAGTGTTCTTCAAGGGCAGCATGGTGAGTCCTGAGACTGAATTTTTAGCCCCAAACAGCCTGTGACTTTAGTAAATACCCTGCATACTACTTAGGGCTGTGAGCAATTCTGCTTAGCTGAGTTTTCTCTGATTAAATTGGCTCTGCTAATGAAGTCTGGGGCACAAGCAGAGGTCATGCTGCTGTATTAGCCCTGGTCATCTCATAGCTGATCAGTGCCACTGTGTGATCTGGCAGTAGCAGAGAATTGGATATTAAATGGACGGAGGAAGAAATAAGTTTCTTGTCTGTCTTTCATTCACTGTTTCTTTGTCCTTTAACTGTCATTGGGTGAACATGATTATGAATCTTTGCCATATCAGGAATGACACCTTTAGTTTTTATTTTAATTTGTCACTGCAAGAGCTTACATTAAAAATGTCATTTTTCACTTTAAAATGTTGAGTTCTTGAACTTGACCCTGAGCTGAATTACAGGAGTTAGTGACAAAATCATTTCTCCTTGATGTGTCCTTTTTAGCTCTTGTACTTCAGTTTCACTCATGTCACTAACTGGAATTTTCTGGTCATTTGCTTCTGAAGTGCCTATGGACAATTAATTCTCTCATATGCCTTATTAAAAATACTTTTTTTTTTAAACTACTGAAAATATTTTGATTTTTGATGGTGGGTTAAAAATATTTTCTCTTCTATGTGAAATGTTGCACCATGCATAGAGCAGAGCTGCCCGTGTTGAAGAGCTACAACTTTGCTGCATTTTCAAATGTCACTTGTGTAATGTGAGATAAGGGCAGAAGCTATCACTGCATCAGCTCTTAGACTGCAGACTGTGTCTTAGGCTGAGGTTTCCAACAGGAAACCTTGGATGGGGAGGAATGTGTTTCCCTGCTTCCCTCCCTCGGCTGGGCTTGTTTAGCTCCCAGAGGGCAGGTCCAGAGGTTGAGCAGCAAGAAGTCATGGCAAACACAGCCCTTCTCTGCAACAGTTGTGCAATAACAATGGATTCTTACCTTTCTGTGACACATTTCATCCCAAAGCACTGAGTAGAGGTCAGTGTTGAAATGCAGCCCCAAAATCTCTGAAACAGACTAAATGCTTGTTGATTAGTGCTTGGCAGGATATAGTCTGGGTGTGAGATACAATGGAAACACTCATTTTCCTTGTGGAAATCACTCTGATGCTTTTCTTACGCACCTGGGGCTTTGGTTTTAAAGGTACCTTCTTATTGCTGTTCCAGGGTATTCAATTGCATCAAACTCCATTGAATTGATTGCTGTCAAAGAAGGGTCCCCTGGATCCTTGTAGGACCTACAAGAATAAATCCCCACCTGGCCATGGTAGCTGGTTTTACCCTATAAGAACTGCTGTTGCCTCTGCAGGGATGGAGAGTGCAGTGAAGAGGCATGTGCTTTTTCTTGCCCACAAACACTGGTGTATAGGTCCTATAATTGCTGTTGAGTCTACACTATTAAAGAGGGTCTCAGCCTGCACAGGGAAACCCAAAATCCAGAGTCCCTCATCCTAATTCAACTCAGTATCTCCCACTTCTTGCTGAAAGCACTGTGTATGTGTACTGTGGAAAAGGGATTCAGATATGAACAGTTGCTGGATTTAAGTTTTTGGCTCAGGTCCTACCAAATATGTGACCATATTTTCCAGAGATCTCAGTTTTCTTTATGAATAAAGACCACACATATGCACTAGAGTGCAGAGCTGGTCTCTACTTTGCAGTTCTTTGAAGAACTCAGTTCTTTGGGAAGTCTGTTCTCAGTCTGTGGGTGTTGAGACCCTGAAATCCTTCCCCTGGTTTTGCTGTTGAAAGGTGTGTGGAAGGCAGTTGCAGTGCAGAGGCCACAGAGTGATTTTCTGTGTTGCCTTTTGCAGGTAAAACAAAGGTCTTTTTGAGTTTAGTAGGAGCAGTCCTGCAGAGGTACAACACAGTCATGCTCTCTAGAACACAGCTTGAAATGGAAATCAGACTGGGTTATCAGCCACAGTTCACCTGGCCAATAGCCTGATGGTCAAGTTTAAAGTCAGTAACCAGATACATGTGTGAGCTTTGACAAGCTGCCAGGCAAATAAATGCCATTCCTGTACTTACCCAGAAAGTCAGGGTTGTTATCACTGCTGGTTACCTCCTCCACTGCTGGGAGCTGTTTGGAGTGGCTCACCCATCACCCCATTGTGGATCCAATCCAGGGCAACTGGATATCATAGTACAGACTCCGACCTGAATTATGTATGTAGATAGACAGACAGACAGACAGACAGTCAGATGTGAGATGTCAAAGTAATTTGGACCTGAGGCTGTCACCCAACTGCACTATACTGATGTCTGTCTTTCAGTAGGAGGCTGAGTTTGAGGAAGTGTGGAGATTTTATTTTCCTAGGAAAAGAAGAAATATTTTCTTTTACCAAACTCCATCATCAGGGGTGTCGCTGCAGAGCCTAACACTGGACTTCTGTGTCCATTCAAGTGAATCCAACACTAAATGCTGATATAATCAATGGACCTCTGTAATGTGCAGTGAACACAGACATATCTACCTTTGAGCTGAATGACCTTCCAGACCCCACTGAGTGTCGTGGTGGAATCTCTACTCAGACACAGGGGTAGAGATTAGCACACCTAGGTCTAAANGAGGAAGTGTGGAGATTTTATTTTCCTAGGAAAAGAAGAAATATTTTCTTTTACCAAACTCCATCATCAGGGGTGTCGCTGCAGAGCCTAACACTGGACTTCTGTGTCCATTCAAGTGAATCCAACACTAAATGCTGATATAATCAATGGACCTCTGTAATGTGCAGTGATATGTACAGACATATCTACCTTTGAGCTGAATGACCTTCCAGACCCCACTGACTGTCGTGGTGGAATCCCTACTCAGACACAGGGGTACAGATTAGCACACCTAGGTCTAATTCTATAGGCTGCATCCCACTCTNGGAGATTTTATTTTCCTAGGAAAAGAAGAAATATTTTCTTTTACCAAACTCCATCATCAGGGGTGTCGCTGCAGAGCCTAACACTGGACTTCTGTGTCCATTCAAGTGAATCCAACACTAAATGCTGATATAATCAATGGACCTCTGTAATGTGCAGTGAACACAGACATATCTACCTTTGAGCTGAATGACCTTCCAGACCCCACTGAGTGTCGTGGTGGAATCTCTACTCAGACACAGGGGTAGAGATTAGCACACCTAGGTCTAAATCTATAGGCTGCATCCCACTCTGGAAGCCCCTGGAGGTCACAGGGACCCCGAAGGTCCCTGAAAGCCCCTCAAGTCATTAAGGGCTCGTTGTCTTTGGCCCAATGATGGTCATCTGAGCAGCAGTTTCTTACACAGTGCCAGAGACTTTTAATCTAGAAGTACATAAAACTCAAAGAAAAATGAGGTTCCTATAAACATCAGCCAGCTCACAGTCACATTTTAAGGCCAGGGTATGACTCACCAGGCTAACCCTGGTCATTGCAGGTTGGACTAGGACTAGATGACCTTTAAGGGTTCCTTCCAACCCAAATCATTCCAATTTTATGATTCTATAACTTTCTCAATCCAGTGTTTACTTTGCATTGAGTCTTGTACCAAGCCTGTTACTTCTGCCTGAATGAGAGCAGGCTGCTTAAAGAGATGGTGAATACTGATGGAAAGGGGGTGCAGAACTCTGTGTGATTTCCAGGACAAAGTGTAGACACAGCCAGATCTCTGATTCAGCCTTGCTGTTACCAGCAGAAACATCACTCAGAAAATACTGGTGTCAGGCCTGCTTTGCCCTAGCACATAAGCAGAAAGCTGGAAATGCATCTTATCATGGGATTCTTTGCTTTTGTTGGGGTAATTTTTAAACTTGCAAAGGTCTCTTACTGAAGCTTTCTCTAATCCTTCCTCCCTCTTTGCTTTCTCCTGGAAGACCCCAGGTCTCCTTTCCTCCATCACCTTCACAAGGATGGCACTCCCAGTGCCTGGGCTCAATGTACTGTACGTGACCTTCTCCTCTGACACATCAGTTGGCTCTCAAGCCTGTAAGAGTTTACATTTCCTATAAGCAAGGGGATGCCTCACATGTCTCTGTCAGCCTTTGCCAAGAGAAGGTTTGCTCTTTAACCAGCAGGGTTTGAGGGACAGTAGTCAAGGGAAACAGTGTCATGTGGTGGAAAGCCAAGATCACCTGAAGATCTGCTTGATGAGTGATCTGCAAACTGCTAAAAAACTGAGATCATGCAATTTTTGCACATCTTTTTGATGTATGAAAGAGGCTGGAAACATTTTCCAGGGAAATGTGGGAAGCTCTGTTATTGTAGTTGGGATGACCTAGAGATATAAGAAATCCAAAATTTTCCATAACATCATGGCTCTGAAATGACTATGAAAACAAATTCTTTAAGTTCATACTGGTAAAAACTGAGAGCTAATGTGATCGTATTCACATTTTTAAAAATGTTCTGGGGGTTGATTTTTAAATTATTATCTCATTTGTTCAAAAACTTTAATAAAACCTGGGAGAAAACCTAGCTTTTAAAAGAAAACCTCACCCACACCTCTAAGAAGAGGCTGGGAAAGACTAAAAATAAATAGTCAAAAATTAGTCTAAAATAAACCCGGCTCTCTAATCAGAAAAAGTAGGATATGTCATCCCTGACATTAAAAGGTAGAAGTACTAAGCTTCAACCACTTTTTAAAGGAGCAAAACAATTCTTATGTTAATAATTCATCTTTAGGTAGCTAGTGCGTTTCCTTAGGCTATTGTCTCTAATGAAGTGTTACAGCTTCTGCTTTGAAAAGCAAGCAGACTTTGCCTACATCTGAAGCTGTTCTTATGCTGTTCTCTTTAGCAGAGTGAGGAGAGAGATGCCCTGCCAAGCAATAATAAATAGGATTTAGGTGTAAGTTAGGCCATCTGTGTGTGTCATCTGTGATGTACAGAGAAGCATGAACCTGTGTTAAACAGTTTGTGAGCTACTCACTGTGTCCATCAGCTACTCAGTGAAATCCTCCCCTGTTCTTTGCACTGAAGCTGTCTCACCTGGCTTTTCCAGGCCAGTGAATGAGATGTTTTGTGTGCTGGCTGGCAGATGTTTGGGTAGTGCATGTCTCAGAGATGAGGTTAATACATTTCCTGTGACAGTGCTCAGCCCTCTGTCCTGGCAGGTCCAACAGACCTTAATCTGTCTGAATGCAGTCCAGCAGTCACAAGAGTTATTTCTTTCTTCTGCTTTCACTGTGAGCTGTGCTTGCAGGAGCCATGGTTTAGTTGTCAGTGCTCTGTTACCTCTTGCATTTGTTGGCTGGCAGATTGAATCAGTGCTTTTGTCACTGTAGCTACATCCAGGATTAGCTGTAGTTGTGCATCTCACCTATCTAACACCAGAGCCCATGAGCCCTGCAGAGTTCAGCTCTGCTGATGCTGGGGTGGGAGGCCAAGGAAACCTGAGGCTCCCCAGAAAGTCATTCAGTGAGCCAGTCCATGGCATCTGCCCTCTAAGTCAGTCCTAAATCCCTGACCTGGCAAGCTTATGATGGGCTGGAGGCATCACTGTACTAAAGAAGATCCTGCCTTTGGGCAGGGTGGGGATCAGTTCTCACTATGTGTGGAAGATGGCAGTGAGCACCTCAGGGGCCGTGGTGTGCACAGACACAGCAGAAATCAGAGAGCTGTCCCTGTGGTGAAGCAAGGGAAGCTGAGCAGCAGGACCCAGAGGGTTCAAGCCTCCAGGGTTCCTGGGTAGGTGCCACAGCAGAAGTTACCTCCCCAGGGTCATCTCCAGGAACTTTCAGTGCTGCCTGGCCGTGCAGCACCCTGACCACGTGGCTGTGGGCTGTTCTCTGTACTGGAGGGGAGGTCTGGGATACCTGCAACCATTTTGGGTTGTGTTAAACACTTTCTAGACCAGACAGAGAATGTTTTATAGACCAATGATTTCCACAGGCTGAGAGACCTAAATTTAACCTCAGACTGCTCCACTTGGAGAACCTTAACATTGCAGCAGGGGTGAGGGGGGAGACTGTGAACCACTGCAAACCTTTGGTGTCCTGGGCATTGTCTGTCTCCAGGACAGGTGGTATCAGAACCCAGACAAGGGAGAGCCCCACTTTGCCATTCCCTTTTGGGGCATCCAGCTCTGAGCTCCTCTGACACAGCAGGAGTTTGCACAACTGCCAAGGGGCACCTGGGGGATTTAGCTGCTTGCAGATGCTTCAGCAATGTTAGTTGAAGATTTAAGGAACAGATCTCAAATACTTCTGCCTCCTAATTTTTTTACTATGCCTGGAGTTGAGCCCAGGCCTCTGGAGTCCTGATAACACACGGTATCAATAAATACAGTGTTCTTAGAAAGCATTTTGGGGCACACAGGATCCCATAATGGTTTTGTAAGAGCTGCAGTACTTCTTACACCTGCCAGTCAGATTACCCATGAATAATTGTCTCTGCAGTTTCAATACTATGTGGGCTGTTCCTTTGCTTTCTCAGAAAGTCTTGTATAACATTTCTGTATCTCCTCAGAAATGAGGGATTTCTAGAGCTGGTGGTAAGTTCTGCCAGCCAGCTCTGCTTTGGAAAATCTAGAGACCCTATGCAATGAACTGCAAAATGCAAAGCCAGCATTTCAGTAATTTTTTTATTATCAGGGAGCAAACTGAGGGGAGAGAAGCATCCATTGGAGGTCTTGGGTTTTTCTGCACTATGTTCCCTTCCAACCTGTCATTCCTCTCTACAAGGAAACTTTTTTTTTTATGCTTTCTGACTATCCTTAAAACACCCAGGTGGCAGGAGAGAGCCCCATTCCCCATGTGAGATATCTCCCTGTGCTTCCTGGCACGATGTAACCATGTGGGTTCTATCAGTTCTCTGGCTCTGCTTTGCCTTACAAGGAGTGTAATCTCTCCTGCACCTCTCTGCCCCCCTGACCTGACAGCTGACACAGCACAGCCTCACATTTCTCACCAGCTCTCAGCTCTTCCATTTGACACAGTGGAGCTGGCTGCATCCCCCTTCCCAGACACATTTCCCCCTGCCCCATCGCAGGTGCTTGCCTTGCACCAGGCTCCCTCCAGCACTGCTCGCTTTCCTAAACCTCATCTTCCAAACCTCATTTTTGCACGTGGTTTTGTCTGCTGTGTGTCATCCTGCTTTCAAATCCGTGGCCCTCTTTATCCTGCAAGAGCCGAGGCACAGGGTAGACAATGTCAGCAGCTCACATAATATTTTCAGAGAAAAGAAAATGCATTTCTGTGATATAGATGTAAATATGCATATGCATGTCTGTACCTATTTATATAAATAAATATATAAATGTACCTATTTATATAAATAAATATATTTTAACTATATATATATNAAAAAACCTCTCCCAGCTGGACAATACCTGTTTCCCTCAGTTTAATCACTTCTTTTGTTCCCCTTAAGTCCCCGGCCATTATGTTCCCTTAGCAACTGATGGGGGGAAAAAATTCCACAGGTGAAGAGAAACAAAAAAGGAGGAACACCCAAACCCCAACATGGGATCATTAATAAATTTTTATTTCCTCATGCCTCAATTTCCCCACTCTGCACTACACATGATGACAAATGTCCCTTTGATCATGAAGCTTCTGTGGTCCCTGAGCATTTTGCAGTGAGAAGAACCTCCCTTCTGGCACCAGCAGTGGCTGAGTGATGGAAATTTAAATTCTCCTGTACTGTCAAGCCTGGCTGGAGGCCCAGATGCAGTGAGTGGTTGCCTGGAGAAGCAGACAGCTGGAGACACCAAATCAGGCCTTCTCTAAAAAGCCTTCTCTAGCAGCAAGGGGGAAGTACCCATTTTTTTTGGACAGGAGACCAAAGTGTCTCCCCATCCTTCTCAGTGAATTAAGTTCTAGGAGCAAAAGCTGGACACATGAAGGGGTGTATGGGGGAAGTTGCCCCCCAGTCTGGGACCCTGCACACTCTCAGAGGGAGGACATGAGGTCAGATTTCTTCATCAGCATCCTCTGACACACTCCTCCCCCAGCCTTGGTTATAGTTACACGCACACAGTTGTAGGATACTTCTTGGAAATCCTGTTTTGAATCCCCCAAAGATGAAATACCCCTTTTGAAGGGGTCCCAGTTATTCCATGACCATTTACCTTAGAGCAACAGCACCAGGCAAGAACACGAGGATTAAGCTGGGTCAGATACTTCTCCATCCTCCCCAAAAATCTGGAGGGGTTCATTTCATTGGCTGTGGGGAGCCCAGGGGTGTAAAACTGGCAGGATTTTCACTGGGCAGAGCTGGCCCTCAGTGATCCAACGTGTCCTTCTGTCCTTGCAGCCTGACACATGTCATCTGTCACACCTGCTTCAAGAGGCAGGAGAGGCTCCACCGCTGCGGGCAGTGCAAGTTTGCCTATTACTGTGACAGGACCTGCCAGAGAGCAGCCTGGCTCAACCACAAAAATGAGTGCTCTGCCATCAAGAGGCACGGCAAGGCCCCCACTGAAAACATCAGGTGAGAGCTGGCCCCCTGTGACCTGGCAGAGGACAGGCAAGGAGAAGCTGGATGGCCTGATTTGGGCAGGGTGGAGGTGGGAGAAGGTTTAGGATAGGCCAGGAGCATCCCTGAGCTGAAGAAATAGGGACCTGGAAGAGCATTAGTGGTGCAAACAATATGCTCCTCTTTGGGTTATTTTGTGCTAGGCCCCAAACACTCTGAATGTGGTGAGGCAAACCCATCCTGGATGGTTTAGGAGGTGTGGGAAACTGGAAAAGTGAAAGAGGACATGGCTTCTCCCCCAGTTTGCCTATAGGATACATTAATTTATCTTCACATTCTCATTTCACCATAAGAAAATGAGAGGAATCCTAAAGGAAATGGGAGCAGCTGTGGAGGCGTGGGGACCTGGGGGTCTGGAGCGCTCCTTCAGATGAGAACACAGGTGCTGGGACAAAACCCTGCATCTCCCTTTGCTCCAGAAGCCTGGGGATGGTGACCATCCATCAGCCATGCGGTGCTGAGGCTGCCCCAGCCGGTCTGCCCGCTCACCATTTCCCCTCCAGGAGATGAATTTTGCTGGTGCTTTGCTGTGCCCTGGTGCTGGTGCTGCTGTGACACCTGTGGCTGTCTCCTGGGCAGGCTGGCTGCCCGCATCCTGTGGAAGGTGGAGCGGGAGGGCAGCGGGCTGTCCGAGGGCTGCCTGGTGTCCATCGATGAGCTGCAGAACCACGTGGAGAGCTTCGGCGAGGAGGAGAAGAGGGAGCTGCGCACCGACGTGGAGAGTTTCCTGGAGTTCTGGCCGCCCCACTGCCAGCAGTTCGGGATGCAGTTCATCTCCCACATATTCGGAGTGGTATGCTGGAGGGGTGGGAGTGGAGGTGGGGGAGGGTTTGTAATGCCGGCTTTTGGGAGAACCTCCCCAGCTGGCCTGATTTGAGGATGGCTGACTTCATCCCACTCCCCACCTGCTTCTCCTCTGCACTGACACCGGGAGATTGAGGCATGGTAAAGGTAGGGGCTGAAACATTTTGGCTGTCTAAACGTGCAGACAGATGGTTTGCTCAATCATAGGTGCTGCATTGTCATCACAAGTCCCACTGGGCACCGCTCTGCACATGGGAGAGCTCAAAAAACCTAAATACATTTTCAGTAAATATAACTAGAATATATTTGAATACAGCAGATGTTATAGTAGCTACATTAATGTATATTAATATTGTGTGCATTAGATTTTTTTACCTTGACATATATAATAAAATCAGTAAAAAATACTAATTATATATAATAATATCCATTTCTAACTTGTTAACTACAAATTTTTGTTCTCAGTGTAACAGAGAGGGAAATTCTAGTTCAGGCTGAGCTGCTCTGCTCCCAGCCCTGGGTATCCCAGCAGTACCCCCTCAGCTCCCAACACAGCCAAGAGGAAACACATGCTCTGCTCACCCCTCTGCCAGAGGCTGCTGTGCAAGACAAGCTGTCCTTTGCCAGTCCCAGTACAGGGAGAGTACACACCATCCTTTGGTACCCACATCACAAAAAAAAATCCAGTCCACTGGACACAGGGAGACCCTATGTGCTAGTGACCAGCACAGCTTCTCTGTGGAGAAGCAAGGAAGTACAGAAAAACCACAGAATCAGTTCACAAAGGAAATAAAACTATGATCAGGGTAAAATAATCGGCAGCTGAGTTAATTATTTCCTTTGGTTTATCCTATCACATTTTCTCTTTGCAGATATTTCCATTATTTATGCTTGTGAGTAAAACTGTTCTGTTCCTATGTGATAATAGTACATCATATAGAAAAGTAAAATAATCCATTCTTGGAATATATGTCATGCAAAAGTAGTCATTCTGAAAATTTACAGCAAATAGTAGTAGCTGTTTTTTATGAGCTTTGAGGGCAACCCAGCAAACATGACCAGGCTCAATGCAGCAGTCAAGGTTAATTTCTAACTGATACCTTTTTTCATGAGTGTGAACTTTGCTTTCTGCTTGAATTACCTCAAAATAATTTTCCTGTGACCTTTTTCTGAATTATTTCCAGGAACCAAATATAAGGAAATCAATGCATGGCCAAATCAAATTTATCTTGGGCATCCCAAGTGAACACTGGGAGTAAATATTCTGTAACATTTACTCAGCTCTGCCCTGGGCTGCTCCCTCTGCGTGAGCCCTGCATTGCTTCTCTTCTGACGTTTTACCCCCACTGGGGTGTTTCAGCTTTTTCTCCTTTAATGCTTCTTCCTGCCTGTGTTCTGGGACTAGATCAGCTGCAATGGCTTTACCCTCAGTGACCAAAGAGGACTGCAGGCTGTTGGTGTGGGAATCTTCCCCAACCTCTGCCAGGCCAACCACAACTGCTGGCCCAACTGCACTGTTGTCTTCAACAATGGCAAGTGAGTGGATTTCTTTCCTTTGGTGCAATAGAGACAGATCCTAACAGCCAACTCAGCAGGCTCTGCCACCCCCAGAGTCATGTCCCTGCCCCAGAAAATCTATTCATTGCTGTTTTCTTCTCTCGCTCAGAAAAAAAAAATTCCCCAAACAGTATTTTCTTGCTAAAGATGAACTGGTTTCTCTCCTTCTTATTTAAAAAAAAAAAAATTATCATCTGATGCACTAACAAATACACCCGATTTGACCCCAAATCCAGCAACCAGCAAAGAATTTTTCCCTGATTTCTTATGAGTTTTGTAGCTAGACTCAAAATAGTAGCTGAAGTAGTAATTAGCTGTTTAACTCACCCCTTACACTGAAGCTTCATTTATAGATAGTTGAGTAATTCCACTTAGTAAATTAATATGGATTATGCTGAGTAATTCCACTTAGTAAATTATGAAGGGTTATGCTGAATCCACAGTCCAAGAGTTTCCCCTAACAGAAACTTGCAGTCAGGTGTGTGTCACTGTCTGCTGGTGTGTTTATAACCATTCCTAACACAACCCCCATCTGGAGAGAGTGTATCATCTCGATTAATCACTGATTAACTCCTTAGCAGTGGTACCTTAGTGACAGTTGTGATTGTTATCTGCAAGCAGAGTCACCTGTGGGTGCAGGATGCTCTCAGTCTCTCGGCATTCCCTATTCCCACCCAAGCCCTGTTAGAAAACCTCTGCAGGAAAAGTGAGATGGAAAAAGATTCAGTGGGAAATGTGGGGATGTTACAGCAGAGCTGGGAGTGGAGGTAGCCCACATCCCAGAGCAGGGATGCTCTGCCCTTCCCAGTTTCCAAGCCATGACAGGTATGAACTGCTGCTGATTCAGAAAGCTGCAGTGTGTGCAGGACATTAACTGTGGGAAATTGCTTGCTAAAAACTGCACAGCCACGGGATTTCCTCTGAACTTTCTGCTATGATTTTACAGCTGTTTTCACTAAACTTTAGTGCTATAACTTAACCCCCACCCCACCCCTCTTTTTAACTAACACACTGCTTCTGCACTCCAATTATCACTGCTGGTTTTCCCTGATAAAACTACACCAGCATTTACCAAGCAACTGGAAAACAAGCCAAGGGAAAACACAACGGCATTAGGATGGTGACCTTGGTGGGAATAAGGGCCTGATCCAAAGTCAGGTTAAAGTCTGTACTATGATATCCAGTTGCCCTGGATTGGATCCACAATGGGGTGATGGGTGAGCCTCTCCAAACAGCTCCCAGCAGTGGAGGAGGTAACCAGCAGTGATAACAACCCTGACTTTCTGGGTAAGTACAGGAATGGCATTTATTTGCCTGGCAGCTTGTCAAAGCTCCCACATGTATCTGGTTACTGACTTTAAACTTGACCATCAGGCTACTGGCCAGGTGAACTGTGGCTGATAACCCAGTCTGATTTCCATTTCAAGCTGTGTTCTAGAGAGCACAACTGCTGATGTCAGTGGAGACCTTTCTGTGCAGGAGATCTATTCCCCTTGTTCCTGCAAAATGTCAGGAGCAGGTTTTGCACGTTCCCTGACGTGGACCACTCCTAAAATCAGTGCCAGGGCAGTTCTCCACCAAATCCTCTACAGCCCAGTGATGGACAATTTGGTCCTGGCAGTTGCACATCAAAAGGGAAGCTCTCATGCAGTGCCACATGAGCCAGGCAAAGGGAACCCCCCTGTCTCCTGTCAGTACAATGTCCAGTGCCATGCCATGTACCCATTTCTTTTTGTTGTTGTACTTGTACGTGTGTAAACTGCAGATGTTTGTTTTGTCTTTCAGTCATGAGGCTGTAAGATCAATGTTCCACACACAGATGAGGTGGGTCAGTCTTGAAAGCATCATTCTCCTCCATTACCCTGTACCCCTCATGCCCCGTGTTTCATGGAAAAGATGCAAAGACCCCAAGGGGCTCCCTCTGTTTGCACCAAATTCCACTTTTCCTGTTTTCTAAACTTCTCCCCTGTGGAAAGCCCCACTAAACCCAAACCTCACTTAACTCTGCATTTCGTAGTAAATTAAAATGATAGTGGTAATACTGTGACTGTCTTTCCCAGGGTTGTTTCCCTCTCTGCCTTCCCACCCTCTCCCTTGGCTTTCTCCCTGTCAGTATTTCCCCTCTCCACTTCTCATTTCTCCTCCCCCGGAGGCAAGAGCACGAAAGTCAGAACGAGGTCTCACTAATCTTGTACAGCCCAAAATAAAATCTTGCATACTAGGAGATGAGAAATGACTGTGTTACTGACGTACTAAATGCTCCATGTTTCTCCTGCAACAAACTGTGCCCAAGGAATGTGTTGCCTACAATAGCAGTACCATGAGATGTAGGTGTCAATTCCTTTTTATCATAATACATGATTAATGTTCCACCTCTTAATGATGCCACTGTTACCTGGTCCAAAGTAAATAAATCACAAAAATGTGTGCAAAAAAAAAAAGTCTGCTTAACTCATGGCATTTGGTTTATTATAGTCAGTGTTCTTAAGGGGACGCTGTTGTCTTTGAAATTTAATTTCAAGCAGGCATGCAATTTCCTCAAAGAAGATGTGCAATACATCTGAAGTGCTCTTTTTCACCATTGAATCTTACTCAGTATGTTATAGATAGGGCCGTAAAAAAGTGAGCAAATGAATTTCACTTCTGATTAGAGTTGTAGTTTAGGGCAATTTGAGTTCTGAGCTATTGGGCACTCACCGTGCCTGTGCATGCAGCTATCAAGGTCCCTGCTGCTCGTGGCAGACACTGGGGACAGAGCCCTGGACAAGCTCAGTGGTGTGCTCCTGGCTGACAGTGTTTCTTTAAATACAGTATTTAAAACATGCCATGTGTTTCCTGGCTTACCCCAAAGGCTATCAATCCCCTCCACACAAGGGATGGCTGCTTAAAATACTCCTACAGTGCTTGGGCTATCAGGGGCATCATGAAAGTCAGAGGCTTGATTTGGCTTCTCTGGTTGCATGGCTCACTTTAACGAGGATCCTGTGAAGTGTGAACAGGAATGTTTAAATGTGTCAACTTTTCAGATGGGAATCACTCTTCTTTGTGCACTTCCTCGTGGAGTAGCTGGTTGCACTTTTCTCTGCCTGGCATTTTCCTGTGGTTGTGACATAACTAATAGCTGCCCTTCGTGACAATGGCATGTTTAGTGACCAATTTTTGTATGAAATACGTTGCTGATATGACAACACCCAGAGAAGGTCAAGACCAGCCTTGGAGAGGAATTTTGACAGCAGCTTTAGCAGAGCTGGAAGACTCAGAGCAACACCCTTGGTGATGAGAGCCTATAGCAGGAATTCCAAGGGAATTAAAAGGGAATTACAGGAGAATTACAATCCCTTTGCAAAAACATGGTCACACAGAGTAAGTCATGTCCTCCCCAAAAGACTTACTCTTAAAGCACCTGGTGATACCTGTGAGTCCTCTGCCACCTCTGCCTTTAGTGAGGCTTTTGTTGGTAAAGCACCTCATGTTCAGGTGGGAGCAAGGTCCCCCCAGGTCCATCTCAGGGCAGACGTGTACATTAAACACACTGTTGATTTTACTACTAATTGAGAGAGGAGGTGGATACAGAAGAACCACCTCACAGTGTGTATTTGATGGATTTTCCCCCCATTCTGGCCAAATTCTCTAGCCAGCTGTGCCTGTCTAGCCCCTGCAGCTGAGATGGCCCAGAGTAACTGGGAGATGCAGTATGGAGAGTGAAACAGCAAGGGAATAGTTCTGAGTCTCCACATTATTTAAGACCTTTCCTAAAATATGGCATGAGGGAATGGCATGAGGGAAAGGCAGGTACCAAGGTCTGCCTTTCCAAATCCCATCATCAGGGGCTTGCCATGGATTTCAGTAACAGAGACTGGCAATTGAATTGTGGTAATAGGTCAAATGAGCTATTTAAAAATAGACTCTTTCCAGATAATTATTTCTAAGCTTTTATGTAGAAATGCATGAATGGGGTGAGGGCATCTCTTATGCAGCACCCAGAGGGAATTTGTCTTAACTTTTCAAAGTGAAAACGATACTGAAGGCAGCACAGCTCGGGATCTGGGAGTATAGCCAGGGCTGTGTGGGTAGCAGGCAAAGCAGTACTTTAAAAAAGACCCAAATTCAAATTCAGCATTTTGGTGTGTATTTATGATCTCAATGGTTTTTTTCTTCTGGTGAGATCTCCTGCAACAAAATAAAAGTTGATGTCTAGGCTCAGCCCCAATATGGATAAAGTAATGGAGCCATAACCTGTTTATAGGTCAGACCTTTACATATCCCTGCCAGGGAGTTGCAGAGGGGCAGGGAAAACTTGTGTAACTGTGTTCTTGCTCTGTATTCAGTTAACCAGACTGCTGTTCACCCCTGCACTGCCTCCCTGAAGGCTGAAAGCAGTGCCTTAGGGTGAAGGCTCACCTCTGCAAGGCAGGGCAGGCTGCAGGGTTTGTCCCTGACAGCTCTGTGGCTGCACTTCTGCTTCTGCTGCTTCTCCAAGTGCACATCCCATCTCTCTGCCCTCAGGATCGAGCTGCGGGCCCTGAGCAAGATTTCTCCAGGGGATGAGCTGACTGTTTCCTACGTGGATTTCCTCAGCCTGAGCGAGGAGCGGCGGAAGCAGCTGAAGAAGCAATATTACTTCGACTGCACGTGTGAGCACTGCAAGAAACAGCTCAAGGATGACCTGATGCTGGCAGTGAAGGCAGGGGAAAGCAAGGTATGGCCTGTCCTGCTGTGTCCAAACCCAGTGGTGGTTGCACCTCCTCCACCAAGGCATCTGTGGGTCTCCAGGATTGTGGTTTCTCAGCACAGGGACACTCTCAAGAGGAGCAGAATCAGATTTTGGCAAAAGTATGACTAATGCAAATGTGAAAAATAGGAACAGAACTGGACCTTGATTGGGCACAACACCAGTTCAAGCCCACCATGCAAGGCCAGCTTAATCCTTATTATGCAAGATGAGTGCAGTTTTTAATTTAAAAAAGCCCACAGAAGTGCCTAAAGGCATTTAAAGCTAAAAGTCTATCAACAGACAGAATCCAAAAATATTGGAAAATTGGGTCTAGAGCTGAGAAAAATGCTGGCATTTAGACTGTGTTTTTTTACCTGACAAACTGCAAGGGAATCAACATTTTGAGAGGCAGAAATAGAAATGTGTTGCAGGTGGTCTGTGGTGATAGGTCTAATGAGTGCTGCTGAAACCCTGTGTTTTTTACCATCACACTAGCTCCAAGAAATGTGACCTCAGACCAGCAGGCTCACCAGGAGAGGCCCAGTGAGATGCATCTTCCTGGGAAGGTACACAGAACCTTCAGCCTCCTGCTCAGCAGGTGCCAGGAAGCCAAGCTCAGTTCTGTAACTCTTCTTTCAGAGAGATGGCAGCCAGGAAAGGCTGGATATTGCAGTGTAAATCTCTCCCTGAGAAGGGTTTAGAGAAATAGTATTGAGCTGATGTAAGGGAGCTCCCTTATGGGAGATAGGACATGGGAGGAGACCCTTTCCATGCTGGGTTTAGTTCTTCTCTGGTGCAAAAGACCCTGCTATATAACCCCATTTTCAATTATCAAGCTTCATCTTACAGCTAACCCTGACTACTGTACTTCTCCATTTACAATATAAAGCTGTCCCAGAGCTCAGTTCTCTGATGCAGAAGGATTTTTATCTGGATTTCTGCAGGAACATTTTTGAGCACATTCTCTCTAGCATAAAAAAAATTCAGCTCTCATTCAGCACCTGCTATCAAGCCTTGACTGAACAGTGAGACCATGAATCACAAGGTGATTTGGCTTGGAAGGGACCTTATAAATCATCTCATTCCATCTGCCCTACCATGGGCAGGGACACCTCCCACTAGGGATGCACCGTCCCCTTTTTATGAGCATTAGAGGTGCTGTGCAGCACACAGCAGGAAACCATGCACTCCTGGGGGAATGTCCTCCACAGCCTGAAGTGCTTGTGCAGAAAAAGCCTGTGAGTATGCAAGGTGCATGATTTCAGCTATTAAAAATACACCCCATCCACAGACAAGAAATATCCAGGCTGACCTCACCCACAGAGCACGTTGGCTGTGTTGCATTTCCTGAGTTCAGGCACGCTTGCAGCTCACAGCTGCGTGGAAAAAGTGCTAGGAATACATGGGAGATCAACAGCTTCCATCCTCAACAGCTGCTCCGACCTCCAGTCCTTCACCCCTCCCAAAGAGCAGCAAAGTTCCCATTGTTTGCAGTGGTAACAGAATTAGAAGTTGAGTAAAGGCAAGGGAGGATTTTTATTAGACAAAGCCACCGTGGAAATGCTGTTTAAGGTCCCTATTCTGGGAGTCCTGACTCAAACAGCACAGCAATGTGATTTGTACTGACATTGACATTGCCTTTGGACGTGCTCTGTGCCCTGTGTGCTGCTCAGACAGCTGCCCAAATCTGATTAGCTACAATAGCTGCAGTATAAGACTACAGAATAATAAATCATATCACAAATGCATCCATAAACAGATGGGGGGTAAATGGCTCTGAAAACTACAGGCTTTCCTTCAGTACTAAACTTTGAAGAGGATTTCACAACTAGGTGAATTTCAGATTCCTCAAAAGTCTAATTGACCAGGTGTGGGAAAAAGAAAATAGGACAGTCCTACAGTCCTGACTCCCAATCTCTGCATCCTTCATTGCAATGTTGGGACTCTGCTTTTGAGCTATGCCCTTCCTGGCTGCTGGCTCTGCTGTGTGTCTCCAGACCGGGCTCTTCCCAAAAATTCCTGGAGTCACGTGATTATGGGCTGATTTCAGATTTCCCCATTTATGAAAAGGAAGGTCATGATAGCTAGAATAGTTGGAAAATGCAAATTTGAAGGGCTCAGAGAAGCAGAAGATGAATGGTTGTGCTGGATATTATGCTGTATTTCAGTATTAAAGGAAGAAAGAGGAGGCAGCTAATTATGAGCTCATGAGTGTCCTGCCAGGTGCTCCTAGATGTGCTTCGTGTCTCTAAATGCATGGTGAAACACAAACTTCTTTGAGGTGTGTGGGAAAACACATTTCCCTCTCTGTGTGCAGTTGAAATCTGAGCTCAGCCGTCTTAGGGTGTTTGGAACTAACACAGAATTTCTCAGGGTGGGTAAAATTCAGGGATCTTTCCCATTCCACCAATCTCTCATTCAAGAGTCCCATTTCTCTCAAGCAGCTGCACTAGGAGCACCTAATACTCACCAGCTGGTGGCTTTCACAGCCTCTTTGGTATGTCATGAGACCTCTCAGTTGCAGGGTGAATTCTGTCCCTTTTCCAGAGGGGAGGAGTGGTGGGGAGAGTTGGGGAACCCAGTCATAGATGTCAGAGGCACATGGCCATTACCCTGATGGGCAACACTCTTGCTGAAGTCAGCAGGACCTTTTGACCTGGAACTGGGACCATTTCAGCCCTGAGCAGGTCTGAGGGCCATGCTATTTGCAGCCAGCAGTGGGAAGTGGGTGATGTGAGAAGCATCCCACTCAGCTGATTTGGACCAAGCACCCTTTCAACCAATATATTTTGTTATGTGTGAGGCAGTGCATTTTCCTCATTGGTTTTCCTACTGTTGTCCTCAGCCCTCTGCAGACACGGTGAAGGAGGTGATCCAGCTCTCCAAGGATACACTGGAGAAGATCAACAAGGCCCGCATGGAGGGACTTTACCACGAGGTGAGCCCTGGTACTTCTGCTCTCTTGCTGCACACACACTGCCCAGGAAAGGAGGCCTTGTCCCCCTCTACATTTGTGATCTGTGGATGAAGCAGCCTCCCCATTGCTGCAACCTGAACACCCCATGTGCTTCCTGCCCTCTTGGCAGCTCAGATTGAAGAAGCTGACACTGCTTTCTGCCCTCTGTAAAGCACAACAATGTCTGAGACATGGCAGACTAATTTCTTTTGCAGTGATGACACAAGGAGATTCAGGTGACTTCCAGCACCTGTTCTNCTGCTGCAACCTGAACACCCCATGTGCTTCCTGCCCTCTTGGCAGCTCAGATTGAAGAAGCTGACACTGCTTTCTGCCCTCTGTAAAGCACAACAGTGTCTGAGACATGGCAGACTAATTTCTTTTGCAGTGATGACACAAGGAGATTCAGGTGACTTCCAGCACCTCTGACTGACACAGAGGGCTCCTGGATGAAAAGCATGAGTTACAGGGCAGGTGTAACAAGTCAGCTCTGCCAGGTAGCCTCACAAAAAGGACAGTGGGTTTGGGAGTGGGATAAGATAGTCAGGGGTTTTTGTTTGTGTTGATCTCTTCAGTTGCTTATTTGTTGGGTGTTGAGGATAGGTGTGTGGTTTGGGAGAACCATGTCCCACCTGGAGCCCAGGCTACAAGGGCAACGGATGAGAGACTTCATGTAATTTCTCTTTTTTCTCCCTCTTTTGCTCACTCAGAAAGTATTTAATTGCTCTCTTCAGAGAGCACTCCAGGTTGAGTAACAGCCTGTGGGTTTTAACTGTCTTTGGGAAAAGGCTGAAGCTCCCTAGACCAGAAATCTGGACACTGAATTATGGCAAGATCAAGCATGGAACAGTGCAGCTCTGTGTCTCCAGCCCCAGGGGCTCATTAAAAGTATTCCTTTGCCCTGGGGTGATTTTGTGATGCCTGTATCCCCACTGAATGCATTCAGGAGGCTGGGTGGGTGGCACTGGGGTGTAAGAGTCCTGTAGACACTCAGTATCTGACCGTACCCAACCTCCTGGAGCAGAAGACATCACCTTTTCCTCACCAGTTTTATGAGTTTAGCCCTGGGAGAGAAAGCTTTGAGTGCCAGTCATTTTGCTAGGCTGATGTTTCTCAACAAATCAAAGCACATGCTCTCTTCTCCAGCCTTCACAGAGGCTGACTTGGCCTCTGGGACTGGTACAGACTGTGCAAACCACAGAGCTTTGGTGTGGCACCTTCAGGCCCAAAGATGCTTGGCCTCACCCTTCCTCTCCCTGCTTGCTCCACGCTCAGGTTGTGAAGCTGTGCCGTGACTGCCTGAAGAAACAGGAGCCTGTGCTGGGGGACACGAACATCTACCTGCTGAGGATCCTCAGCATTGCCTCCGAGGTGCTCTCCTACCTCCAGATGTTTGAGGAAGCAGCTGACTATGCCAAGAGGATGGTGGATGGCTACCTGTGAGTCTGTGCCCTTCTTCTGGCAGCTCTGTGCTCAGGCTACGTTAAGCACTGTGTTACAGGAAAAGTCTTCCTAGTCTGCTCCCATCAGGGCAGTGGTGGTGAAATTCACATGGGGACCTTTTTGTACCACCAGGCAGAGAGGCATCCCTTCTCAAATGCACAAGGACTGCCAAACACCTTGGTTTGCTAAACTGAACTGGCAAATGGTTTAGGAACATCTTTCATTAGCCTTTTTGTTTTGCCTTAGAAGCATCTCAGGGCTGCCCTGATAGCAAGACACAGAACCTGGGTGCAGAACAGAGGCTGTGACTACCTGCACCCTGCAGGAATTAGAGGTCAAAAAGAAAACAGAAACTATGTTAAATAGCTGTCACTCGAGGTATCCCCCCACTCTTGAATAGTACATGGATTTTGTCTTGGCTGATTATATAGTCCTGTGGTAAGAGCTCAGTGAGAGTAAAGAAATTCTGGTTTAGTTCACATAGATCCAGGGTAAACATCACATTAAAAATGAAATGCTGTATTATTACTGAGGTTTTATGACAGGACTGATGAGTATTTAACAGAAAAAGAAAAAGGAAAGAAAGAAAAAGAATGGAAACTGTAGAGAAGAGAGAAAAGCCCAATTCATCTCCTTCACTCTCCTGCTGAGAGCATCTCACACTCACTACTTGTCTTTTTGACCAGTTCTACCCCAGAAGGCCTGTGATATTTTGTTCTTTTGCAGAGGGGTGACAGAGTCACCTCCCTGGTTTGCAGGCCTGACAAGCACCTGGCACTGAGCTAATTGACTGACATAGAGGAAATTCCTTCCCCTCTGTGTTCCTCAGTTTTTCAGATCACAGTGAGGACCTTGGCAGTTTCCTTTCTTGCTTTAACTGCCAATTAAAGATGCCAAATAAGCCCTTGAAGGCAGGTTTTCAGCTAAGTCCAAGCAGCTTCTAACTCTGCTTCAGCTTTTAAAGTTGGATGTAGAGGAGAGGTTTACTTTTTCCTGCCTTGGGCACTGACAACTCCCAGACAAAGGGATGCATCTGCAGAGGGTGAGATGAACATTTCTGGAGTTTCTGGAACCACCTGTTTCTCTTCCCACTTTGAATGAGAAACTGGTGATTTTTGCCTTGTTACTCCACTCAGTGTGTCGAGTTGAGCTGGTGCCAGCTGAGCTGTAGGGTTGGATCTGGGTTCTGTTTGTGCCAATATACTGACAGAGCTTAGTGTTCTCTTGGCATAAGATGACAGAGCTTGGCTTTCTCCAAGCCAGGTGTTGAACTTTGCCAGTCCACATCCCATCTTTCACAACTCATGTTCCTGTACAGCTCTGTCCTTGAGTAATGTGTTCCTGCCCCTTTCTAAGAAGGGCACATTTTGGGGGCACTGGCTGCAACAGGCTCTTCACCTGAATCAACAATCTGCTCTTTGGCAAACATATCATGTCAGTGACACTTTTGGGAACCCAGTTTTCTCCTGAACTAAAATTACCCAATGTTTTCCCAGGAAAATCTACCATCCCAACAATGCACAGCTGGGGATGGCCGTGATGAGGGCAGGAGTGACCCACTGGCACGCTGGCCTCATTGAAGCTGGACATGGCTTGATCTGCAAAGCCTATGCCATCCTCCTGATAACCCATGGACCTTCCCACCCAATTACCAAAGACCTGGAGGTAGGTGCCATCTCCTCTCTTGTCTCTGCTCTCTATCTGGGCAAGGTTAGAGTCAAGCTGTAGAAACAACCATCCATAAGAGCTGAGAGATGTATTAAGTGCTGACTGCTTCTTACTGGTGCTGTGGTTTTATCTAGATTATGTTACATTCTGCTGGGAAATGCATGTCTTTTTTTATTGGAAATTTTCATCCCTGAAAAATAGCTTTTATTCTGCACCAGAACATACATGAGAAATGGCAGCTGAACCCCTGAATCTTCTCTGAAACTACTGTGCCCAAAGACACTTTCTTCCAACAGCCTGATTTCACTGCTCTTGGATGGATGACATTGCAATTTGAGTATATCAAATTACATATGGTGGATGTGCCCAGTTTACCACCTGATTTTCTTTATTGGTGTTCATTCTTCTTTATTTACCACTCCCCACTCCTTCTAAGCAGCAGTGCATTTTTTCCTCAGGTGACTGATAGGTGCATTTCCTAGCTTAGAGTCAAGAGCTGCAGATCCCAGGGAATTAGATCTGCTCAGATGTGAGGAATTATTTACAGTTGCAGCTGGAGTTCTATCATTTCTTTAGCCTTTAATTAATTTGATATGACCTGCTAGCTTTATAGCATTCTCCTTTATCACCCCCAAGCAATTATAGGATACCAGATGAAATCCTTTACTGATGTCTTAGTCCCCATACAGCAGAGCCATAACCTTTATTAGTGCAATTTTATATCTTCAGAAAAATTAGTATCTACTACCTAAAGCCAACCTGCTGACTGTTTCCCTATGTGTAGCAAAGGATGAGACACAGCACCTCCATTTCTGTGTTTCCCTTCACAAGAAAATAGTGGATATACGGTGCATGCTTATCTCTGTGCTTCTAAACAAAGGGTTAAATAAATGCACAGACAAAGGTGTAAAAATATATCCTAGAATCCCTTCTGATCCTCTGCTGTGATGCAGCACCAGGAATGACTCTGCTGATGAATCCTGGGGTGTAAAGGGTGCAACTGTGGGACCGAGCATCCCTCTTCTCCCACTCAAGGTGACCCCCACCCTGGTGATGAGCCACCCCAAGAGCCAGGCCAGAGTGTGGATGAGAAGTGCACTCATGTCCTGGCTCTGCACTGCATCACCTCTAGGTCCTGCATCAATTTTGGGAGCATGAAATTTCCCAGTAGCCTGTGGAAAAGCAGAATGCAGGAAAGGCTGATGCCTTCTTCAGTACACAGGCAAACGAGTGGGAGAAAGGAATGGGATATCTGTGTGCACTCAGCTCTGCTCCTGCTGGTGGGGCACTGAGGGCAAGCTGTCTCAGTCACTGCATGGCCTAGGACATCCCTTGGGGACAGTGCCTTTTTTTGGCAGTGTTTTGATTCACTTGCTTGGAGGCCTCCTGTGTGACAGGGTTTGTAACCTGCTGTGTCCCTCAGGTCATGCGTGTGCAGACGGAGATGGAGCTGCGCATGTTCCAGCAGAACGAGTTCATGTATTACAAGATGAGGGAAGCTGCCCTCAAAAACCAGAAGATCCAAGTCATGCCTGAACCCAGCAATGAGAATGCACCAAGCCTCTTCCACAAAAAGGAATAAACCCTGAGCTTGACACCAATTCTTGCCTGTGGGGTAACACCACCTGTGGCACTTCCAAACAGTGGGAATGTGATACAGCAATGTGATATATCCACAAGGATTGTTTCCAGTGGCATGAGTCTGACAGCATGGACCTGCTGGGGGAGCATCCTGAAAACTCTTCTGAGGGCTTAAAGCAGAAAACATCCTAGCAGAAACAACATCCCTTTTTCTATCACTAAGGCATTAAAAATCAAAGCAAAAAACCCTGTTATAAAATTATTTACATTTTTATTGGAAGCCTGTTTCTCTCTATACGTGTCCTGATTCTGAATTCCTTTGTTAAATTTTAATTGATTTTTCCTAAGGGGTTCTTCCACTTCCTTGGGATGGCATAATTTCTTTCCAGTGGCATCCATGGGATGGTAGAAGTGGGAAGCCAGTTCCAGAAGTGTCATGTACACCTGTGGACAATGAATGCAAACTGAACAAGACCCACAGATGTTGTTTTGTGTTAAATGACATTTTTCTGATAAAAACCTGCTGGAAAATGATTCTTCAGCTGGCACAGGTGCAACGTCAAACTGTGGGCCATTTGCAAGTAAGACTAAGTGGAATTCCTACATCAAGATAAGTTAATTGGGATAAATTATTCTCCTTAGTTACAAATCAGAAAATGTCTGCAGTGATGGACATGGGGCCATGCCAGAAGCCAATTGCTGTGGTGTGGTGTACTGGCTGTGTGGACTGTCCTAACTGGTCACAGGGAGGAGTTTCCAGGGAGGGGGATCCACCTTTGCTCACCTTCAGGGTGAGTTGAGGCTCTGATGCCTTAGAACATCTGCCTTTTAACTTAGGTGCTTAGTCAGTTTTGCACTGAGGAAAAAAGGGATAGTCCATAGACCAGCTGCCAGTGGACTGCCAACAGAGCTAAGGAGAAGTTTAATGGCTAAAGTTGGATTTCTAGATAAAAAAATGTATTTGCTGTCTGCCCATATGTCTCAAAATCCAACTGATTTCCCGCAGACTTTCAGTGATGTCCAGGAAAGGAAAAGCTACTCCTTGGCACAATATTAAGAAAATAAAAACAGGGCTTTTCCTCTGACATTTCTCACTGATTTTGCTGTTGTTTCTCCAGATCTGAGTTCACTAAAGACCAATATCTGCTTTTTAGGCACTGTTTAGCTAAGTCCTTCTATTTGTCTGTGAGGTGCCTCTCTGCTGCCCTGTGTGACAATCCATATTGGTTCAGTTCTTGGCATGAGAATCAATGTTGATCTGTGATATGAAAACCTTTCCTGGCCAGAGAGGGGTCCTGGCACCAGCCTTGGAAAAGACAGATAAGAGGGAAGAGTTTCCTTTCCTGTGTGCAGCAGAAAATCACATCTCCATTTGGCCTGAAGTGCCAAGCAAGAGCACAGGAGATGACTTTGGTGCTCCCTCTGTCTACAGTGTGAACAACCAGCCCATCTCCTGCCAGGAGAGAAAACCTGAATCTCATCCTGGAAGAAGTGTTTAATTCCAGTTCAACCCAATTTATTGGGTGCAGCTGGGGGTGAAACACACACTGGATACCTGAAGGCAGTTGTGACCCTCCTGCTGGTGGGGAGGAGATGGGGATGGGGTGGCCAAGCCTGTAGGGCTGGACCCTACTGCAGAGGTGTGAAGATAAAGAAAGCAGCTGGTAGCCCATGCTGATTTCTTTCCCAAGGCAGCTTTCCAAACAGGATCACTTCCTTGACTCTACCTAAACCATGCCATTCTTTTGGCCCTGCTGGTCACTCTGGTCAGGTGACCATGTCTGTAAGGAAAGGGAACAGAGCCCTTTTCCTGCCCAGTGCCCCCCAGCCAGATCAGCCATGGGTGCAGGACCCACTGGGGCATCCCCAGCAGGATGCTGGCACCTGTCCCCAGGAAAGGGCTGGAAGAGCACTCAGCATGGGGCACTCCCTGGCTCTGAGCCTGTGCACTGCCTCAACTCCATTCCCCAACATCAGCACACCCTTAGCTCAGTTTGTTGCCCAATTTCTACTATTGCTTCCATGAGCTTTGGAGACTTGTGTCTATTTATAGTAGCAGTGAAGAGGGTGACGACAATGAGGAGGCTTCATTAAAAAATTTATTTGAATGGACACATTTTACACAGTGAAATGACTGGCACGTGTAAGATTTCTAGATTCTCTTGCTGACTCTCTTGAGGGTGAGGTCACCCATGGTCATTATCTGAAAAAGAAATGGAAATGGAATGTTGGCTTTTTATGAATTTGTAGAATCATTGAATATCTCAAGTTGGAAGGGACACATAAGGATCATCATGGTATTTAGCTCCAAACTGTACTTAGGATCTGGTCTTGCAAATCAAAATAGGACTGATCCCCAGGCTATCTCTTATAAACAGAATTTTCAAAGCTTTGGATTTCTTCATGAATACCCCAAAGCAGGGGCATCCCTCAGCTAGGATCAGTTTGGCTCACCTCTCTCCTCTAAGAGTGCCAAGCCCTGGTACATTCCTATTCCTTTGGGTGGGTGAGAACATGCCCTCATTGCCAGAAACTTTAATCACCTGTGCCTAAACTGGGGTCTTAAAAAGTACTTCCTTTTTTTCATAGGTGAATGAGAAACTGCCTTCAGCACCAGGCTGCAGAGCCTGTGTGCAGGCACGTGCTGTGCTCCAGCACCCCTATAGCTTCCTAGGGCCAGGCCCCTCTGAAGGCAGCTCTGTTATTCCAACCATTGCCCTTCTGCACTTACGTGGGTGAGGATGTCTCCGTTGAGCTCTGTGACAGAACTCATCCCTTTCATCTGTGCGACCAGCTTGTTGTTACCCTCCATCTGCACAACAACCTGGTGGAAGACAGAAGCATTCATGTTATTGCTGGAGACCTCCTTGACCCCTGCATTTTGTCCTTCCCCTGCTGTAGTAGGAGGGGACTGCAGAGCCACCTAAGCTGTGCCAGGGTGTGTCATGTCATGTCCTCTGCAGCACCCACCTACTGCACACGGCTGCAGCAGCCTCCTTTGGGGCCAGGTCACTGGGAGCTGGGTGCCAGCATGGGGTTGGGGGCAGTCTCAATCAAGGTGGGAAACTATTAGAAACTCAGACACGGATGGAAAGCTCTTCAAGGGACAGACACGTCTGCTGAGTCTCTGCCCCCCGGGAGCTGCACATCTAAAAAGGCTACAGACAGCACCAGCACCCCAGGGCAGCTATCACTGATCAATGACATTCATCAAATAAATAAGCCAGCAAAGGCCATTTCTGTTTATCTGTCTTGCCCACCTATAAGATGTGTTCATTTGCCCTTGAGTTGCTAATGTACAGAGGCTAAAACTCTTCTAATAACTGTTGCCCCCTGGTTTATATCAGAGGGAGTGCAGTGATGCTGGAAATTGAGACACAGCTGCTACAGCTCTCAGAGCCCCATTCATGGGACATTTCTTTGGTGATCATCCCTCCTGCTTCCAGAAGTCCCTGCAATACCATCTTCTCCCAAGTTAGATGTGAGAAGCAGTATTTGCCAGTGGTGTTGCCTTGGCATTCTGTGAACCACTGGAAACTGATGTCCAGGAATAGGAGCTGACCCCAGTTCAAGGGTGGTAATCCCTCACCTTGCCAAATCATCTCATCCGGGGTAACCTGAAGCAGTGGAAAAGGCTAGCAGAGAAGTTAACAGCTACTGGGATTTAAAGGAGAGATTTATTGGTTTATGATTGAATGTCTGATTTTCCTGCACTACCTTTGAGTCAATAAAATGAAGGCAAAGGTATGTTTTGTGTTGCAACAAGACTCAAAGTCAATCCTTTTCCACCTCAAACCTTCCAGAACTTTTCCTGTCAAAACCAAAATTTACCAAAGCATCTCCCTTTTCCAAATGGGATATTAAAACACTGGTTTTCAGTGTTTTCCAAAGTGACTATTAAAATAGATTCAGAAATGCAAGGCTTCTTCTGCAGGAAGTGCAGTACATTAATTAATACCTGTGGTATGGTCAGTCCCTTTGCACATATGCAGAGGGAATGCCTGGAAAGGAAATTTAATGTCCCTGAGCCCCCACACCCCTGGCAGAGGAGGGGCTGCCCACTCACCTTCACTTTCTCTCCATTCAGCATCTCCATCTCACTCTCCTCCCCAATGGTGAACTCGTTTTTCACCACTTTGGAGCCAGTGGTCACAGTAACCTTGAACTTCTTCCCATCCTGCACAATTTCTGAGATGCTCTTGAGGTCCTTGCCCTTCTGGATCTGGTCCTCAGGGAGCCCTGCCCAGGAACAACAGACATGGAGTGAACAGTGAAGCCATCTGTGGGCAGATTGCTGCTGCTGAATGAATGACTGTAGCAGGATTTGGGGACCTGCAGCTGGGAAAATTTCTATTCCAGTGTGGAAAAACTTTTCAATGACGACGCTTCCCCAAGAGCCACATGTCTCTGAGTGTGCTGGGGAGGAAGATTAATACTGTCATCCTGAATTTTGTGGAGGAGCTAGACATGTCCTATGTTTTGCTGACCTGACTGGGAGCATAAACGTCACCTCTGTGTCTAAGAATAAATCCCGCTTTCCTTCCTTCACTGACAGGCAAGGAAAAATGGATTAAATCAAGACAGAATAAAGGAACAAAGTGGGAGGGATTTTTTAGAAGATTCGGGGTTCCTCAGAACCAGCTTATAAAATCTTCTCCCAAAGCCTGAAGGTGATCTGACAGGTAGAGCCCTTCTGGCACATAACTTTGCAGAAATGGAGCAAAGCCCCCTAAATCCTTGCAGGACCACATTCCCTGTCACAGACACATGTGGGAATCTATCAGACACATTCATCATTTAGCATTTAAGCAACATCAACTATTTTCCTGATGATTGGTAGGATTTGAGGCTTTGCAGCATCGTAGCACAGTGGCTGAACAATGTCCTGCTTGCCCTCAAATTTCACAGCCTGATGGAGCAGACCTGCCCTGCCCCTAAACCACCAAGGTCCTGCTGGCTTATCACATGTGTGCAGCACTCAGCCACACTGGCCACTGGCTGCAGAGCCTGCCAGGACTGTCTTCCTGCAAGTCATAAAACTTCACCCATCATCGCTTGACCCCCAGCCCCAGCCAGAGAGATGCTTTCTCTTCTATTTTGAGATCCCATCTCCACAAAAATAGATCTAAAATCCCAATAATTACAAGGTGACAGACAGAAATAAGAAATGTCAGAGATGTCTCAATCTACATTAGCAGGACATCAGCAGAGCTGGCTCCCAAAAATCAGTGGGATCCCTGGTGACAAAGAAGCACATAGCACATGTAGGCACTTACCAAGGGCTCTCATAAAGGGCTCAAAGTTTTCCTGGTGCTGGAGCTCGTATTTTCCAGTGAAGCTCATGGTGGAAAGGCTCTCTGTGCTTCTAACACAAGAGAAGGTGTCTTGCTGGTAAGTAGAGCTTGGTTTTATATCATCCTTCTGCCTTAAAAGTTGGCCAGAGGTAAGATGATGTAATTGGTTTATGGGCATGTTCAAACATTAACATAAAACTGGGCAATGGTCAGTGATAAATTGCTTTACATTTTACAGATGCAGTTTACAATGTGGGGGCAGGGAAAACCCCATAAAATCTATTTTATGGAGGTCGCAATGTGGCATCCATAAACAAATGATTTAAAAAAAAAAAAATTGTGCAAAGAGGTTCATTATCAGAGGAACGAGCTAGATCATCTAATGAGCTTGCAGTCTGGAAGCACGCAGCTGGAGGAGGAGAATGTGGTGACTGTGTGTCCCCTGGAGCTGACACTGGGGGGTTTCTGCTCACTGCTGTGTGCACAGTGGATCTTTAGCACTGGCAGAATAGTGGCTGCACACTGGCAGGGACTGACTGACTCACAGACCTGCTCTGGTAAGGTTTGGTGCAACCCAGATGTAGCAGTAGCACAAACACATCGCTGTCCTGAGGAAAAAAACTACTCCAGATCAGTTCCTGGCCTTGCACTCGCCCACCTGAAGACTGCAGTTTGATTCAGGCTCCACCTCTATGGTCCTGTGTGGATGGAGAGCTGGTGCCATCAGTGATCTACCAAACCCCTTTCATCTCCTTTCCCCACAGGAGCCACAGTCACTTGTGTACTGAAGGAGCATTCCAGCCCTTGGAGCTGCAATGCTCCCAAGTGCCACATCAGAAGAAGGGCCAGCAGCAGCCTCCAAGCTCAGCCCAATTCCTCCCTCCAAAGTAGGACCTGGAGCTGAGTTCCTTTTCCAATCCAGTCCCTTTGGCTGAGTGTCCCAGATTGCTTCATGGCATCTGAGCATCCATCCTCTGGGTCTGCGCTCCCATTCTCAACTTCTTGCCTCAATGAATCATCCTCCTCCCTCCCAAAATCAGCTCAGGGATTTTCTGCCTTTTCACTCACATGCCTTCTCCTCTTTGCAATTCTTCCATTTTGCCTTCTCCTATCATCTTTGTCCCTTTTTTGAAGTGAAATCATGGGTAAGAATGAAAAAGACCTATCTCCTTCCAATTTGGAGACACTGTCAGAGCCTTCTGCTGCCGTCTGTCCTGCTGCTGCTGGCTCAGCCCCGCTCTCTGTGCTGCAGTAGTGAGCCTCAGTTTCTGGTTAATTAGTGCAGGCAGTGTCTGCCAGAATGAGGCAGGAGAGGGAACACCTCAGTGGGTGAGATGGATAGTGGATGAAGTTGGCTGGGGGTGGGGAAAATCCCTAAGGACATCATCCTTATGCACCGTGGAGGGAGCCAGGCAGGTTCAGAGAGCATTCATGGAGGGCTGGGTTGACTCAGCAATTTCTCCCAACAGCTTTTTGCCTTTTTTTCATTTTATCCCCTTAGGAATGATGTCACCTTAAGAACTACATTTCATTTTTATGCCTGCCTCAGGTGAATACCCTGGTGTCACATGGGGCTGTGCTGACATGTCACTTTCCAGTGCCCTCTTCATGGGGACAGTGGTGACTGACCTCTTACGCTTGTCCAGGCAGCAGCCTGAGCTGGTAAATCCCTGCCTCCTGTCAGCCAACGTTCTCTGGCCGTGGGCCACCTGGAAGTACAATGTCTCCCACATTTTCATGCCCTGGACCTCTGGCTGCTCCTCCAGGCAATTCAGGTCCCCTCTCTTTGCATGATAGGGAGAGAGATTAGGCTTGAAAAAACTGCAGAGTTCCCAGGCCCACAGTGTCCATGCAGAGGAAGCTCCTAAAGGCTGGATGTCACTCATCAAATGTTAAAAGGGGAATATAATTGTCCAGGACTCTCTTGGTAACCAGGCAGAATTTTTTCCTTTCACAGAAATGGTCAGCTCATGAGAGAATTCACCCCATTTGGAACCCAAGTTGTTTTCTGTAGGTATCCTCTCCTCCTCTGCTTACTGTGAATAGCTATAACATATCTATGCTCCTGATTTTCTAATGGATAAATTGGGACTGTGAATCATTGTTGGAAAATTTGGAAATGTGATCAACTTATTTTTGATCAATGAACAAAAATAAAATCCCTTTGTCGTTCTGTTGGGGTCAACATTCTTTTATTTTCTTTAGGAAAGAAATGCAGTTTGTATTAAAAAAAGGAGAAATACTTATTGAATGAAATTTGGCCAAGGTAATTATTATCTAGCCAGGCCTGCTGAGCAAATGGCAGGTGAGATAAATTTAATCTCAATAGCAAAGTTCAGAATACTCGTACATCTCCCCAACAGCATAAGGGATCTTTTAAAATATGATATCACTTTAACTTTCCAGGGCCAAGAAAAGGCACCTGATTTGCATTAACACAAGGCCACGTCAATTGATAATTTGATTAAAGTAAATCCATACCCTAAAATCTGGATGATTTTCAAAAATTATTGAGGAAGCTATGTCTTGAGGGAAGCCAGCAGGTACTTCTGTCTTTAAGTTGCTTTGAAAAGAAACCAAAGGGTCTTAGAATCTTGTCAGAAAAAAAAAGACTGAAGTGTCTTATTTCTGATTTTTGCACCTGAATCAGAGAGATGGACACACAGAACTTCTCAGGCAAGAGCATCACCAGTGGATCAGCTGTGGTTTTAGTCAAATCTTAAACCCCACCTCCTCTGTCTCTCTGGCTCCTCATCCTGAGTCTCCAAGACCCACCTCTTGAGGGATAGGTGCTCACCCCAAACCTCCCAAAGTGCAATTTGTGGCTGGTGCCTCACGTTATAGCAACTTCCATAATCAAGAAGAGTTTAGCTCTGTCACCTCTGTAGTTGGCTGTGGAGCAGCTGCATCCTTTTATAACTTCCCCTCAACCTTTCCCTGGGATCCCCGAGCTCAGCTCTCACTTTCACTCAGTGTCTGGGAAGCCAACTTCCTACCTGCACTGCTTCTTGATGACTTGGACATTATGAGCAGATTTTGAAGTTTAGGGCTCCTACCGAAAAAAAATATCTCTCTGCCTCCTCCAGTTCAAACTGAATCTCTTAAGTTCTGAACTACATACTTCACAGCCAAAAAACCAGCTTTACAGCCAAAGCAGGGTATGGGGAGAGGCACTTTCCTGTAGCCCAGGGGAGGGTCCCTGGCAGCTTTGTGGAGGTCTGGGAACATCTTTGTGCATCTGTCCTCTATCACCTCACTTGCTTCTCTTACCCATCCCACCAGTGACTCTCCAGACTTCAGTGAGCCCAGCACCTCAGTGCTTTGGGAAGCCATGGCTGGGCTCTACACAAGGATTTTCTTGGCTCAAATGTGAAAGGCTACAAGCCAGGACCTTTGATGATCCAGTCCTGGATTTTTCTAGGACAGGTCCAATTGGACACCCCAAAACCCCTAGCCATTTTTTTTTTAATAGCTCAGTCACAAGCTTGCCAGTCAAAGATCCCCAGGTGGGCTTCCCTCTGTCTCAACCTATAGTATTGTTGGGTAATCCTATTTCTGCTGCCCTTGAACCTGGGAACTTGGTCTGCTGCCAGATTTTCACATCTCTGGTATGATTATTTTGAACCTTAAGGAACAAAGGTTTCTTCATCAGGCCACATGGCTGCATTGCTTCAAAAGGTTGGATGGCTGCTGCAGTGAGCTCTCCATCCCTCTTGGTTTCAACCAAGTTTTCTTTGTGCTGTATTACCAAGAGAGCACTGAGATGAAATACAGCACCTTTCCCAGATTTTTCTCTTTTAAAATGGCCTTGGCAGTCTGCTGAGATTCCTGCCTCCAAGCTGTAACTTCCAAGCTGCAGACACACAAGCACCATTTCATATAGGTTTAGATTAGATATGTCATTATCAGAGCCCCGATAAGAATGCCAAAAGCAGTTGCTTGTGCAGAGAGCTGCTGCTTGATAAAGCTTTCCATCGATGCTGATATTCAGAGAAGGGCAGCCCTCAGCCCTTGTCATCTTATTGCAAAGGTACCAAAGGGAGCAAAGGGTTGGTATTGCTTCTTCAAGGCCAAGGCAGCTCTATCACTGATAGCACAAGAGCCTTAGCTCTGCTTACCAATGATCACCTGGGGAGCAAAGCTTACAGAAGAGTTGGACTTTGCTAATGGGATCTTGCTCTAGAGTAGGAATAAAGCTGCTGGCTCTGCCACCCCACTTCCTACTCTCTTGCCTCCAACATCTGTGGGGTAGCACTGAGGCCTCTCTCCAGTCACAGGGACCCCTCTGTTTCTGCCCTCAGATGATGTGTATTGTCCTTGCAGTTTGGCTGTCAGTGCAGTGAGGCTGCCCTGCATCCCACAGCCCAGCTCATGGAGTGAAGGACTGCAAATGCTGCTCATTGCTGATGGAGCTGGTTTGTGCCAGGGCAAGGAAAGAAAATGTTGGGAAAGAAATGGAGCCATTAGCAGTCAATGTTCTTGAGTGAGGAAGGTCTGGAAGTGTACCCCAAAGCAGAGCCAGTGAAATTTCAACCAGTGCAGGTGGTGCATCTGACCCCACCACATTCTGCAGTGCTAACATCCCCCTCTGATCCAGGCAGATGAAGAGCCCCTGAGACACAGAGGGGATGAGGAAACCTTCACCTGACCATATGCAGGAGACTGGTGTGTTGGCATGGAAAGGGCAGCAGCCTCCAAGAGGCCACAGGTGGTCAGAAGAACTCCAGTCCTGGAGGGACACCTGGCTGTCACTGTGGGCCAATACTCACCTCTCCAGCTGTGCTCCCCTTCATCCAGATTTATCAAGCACCGTGGCTCACTCAGTGCTCCTGACAGGGTTGCAGCTGGTTAATCAAGGAGAGCATCTTGGGGCCAGGCAAGCATGGGGAGGAGCCTGTTCCTGTCTCTCCCTGAGGCAAATATATAACCACAATTTATATATAAAATGAAGGAAAGTCCAAGCAGTAACTCCCAAAACCTTTGCTAGCAGATGGTACCCCTCAGCTGGGGAAAGCAATGAGCCAAGAGTGATGCACCAGCCAGAAGGTCAGTGCTGAGACAGGACACAGCTGTGAGGAGGGCAGAGAAGTGCATGGAGTCTGACAGTAACTGAGTTTTCACCAGGTTCAGGGCCACAGAGGTGCTCCATGGGGAACAACCACGGTGCCAGCAAGACCAGAGCTGTGGACAAAGCCCAGGATTGCCACTGTCCACGTCCCACTTCATCCTGTCGTGTCTGTATAGTCAAAGTGTCTCCCTGAGCACAGGTATCCCCATTTTGCACATTAAGGAGCCTGACTTTCCCAGAGTCACCTGGAGTAGCTGATAAAGTGTCTTCCTTGTCCAGTCCCTAATGGGGGGGATCATACAGCCCATATGTTATGGGATTGAAGATTTTAAGAAAAAATGTGGCTCAGGGATGTAATATAAACTTCAGCATGGTAGAACCAGATTGCACAACCTTCTCCAGGTAACAGCTTTTCCAGTATCCCACCAGGCAAGCCAGGACTGCACAATTCCTTGAGCTCCCTTTCTGCTCTGCCTTTGTGAGTGGGTCCTGCACTTTGGCCTACAAGACCCAAACCACAACTCAGATGTCTTTGCCCTGGTTGTGAAACCCCTTGCTCTGAGGAAGGAGCATTGCAGTCAGATGTGGGGAGAGGGCTGACGTGCTGGCAGCTCCTTGCCCTGCAAAATCACCAGAGGTGGAAAAGTCTGCATGTGCACATTTGCAGATGAGAGGAGGTGACCCACATGGAAGTTCTGCCTCATGTCAGCTGAGATCCTGTCAATTTAGATCAGATTTAGAAAGTGGGGGAAAGAGCCAACTTTGCTGTAACAAAGATGCACAGCTTTGTACACTTTAATTTATTTACAGTTATACATTTCTGTCTTATATCTCCTTGACATGAGGCTCAAATAAATAATTCTAGGTGCATGTTTGCCTGTGCAGCTACAGACATTCTGCAAATTTCCTTAGCCCCCTTCCTGCTGTAGATTCTGAGCCTGACTAACGTGTGGATCTGCCTCTCAGAAAGGCAGAACTGGAATACTTTGATTTCTGGCCAGAACCTTGGGTTTTTTACCTGGAATCTCCCTGTTTTCTCTGTGAATGTCCACACTTCTGTACATAAGAGGGCAGGGGACACAACTTCAACAACACCCAGTGATAAGCTCCTATCATTTTTCTCAGCCAACATAACACACTTCCCACTGGCATGTACTCTGTACGGGGTAGTAAATGGCAGTGCAAAATCCTAAATATCCTGGCCACTCCCTTTCTGGACCTGCCTGCTATTGTCAGACTTACACATCTGAAAGGTTTTATTTGTGTGTGGTTTTCAGACCCCAGACAGCTTGTGGGCAGAGACAGGACTGGGAGATATGGGGACATTTTTATGCTGTTTAGGGTTATGTGATTTTTTTTTAATTAAATTTGGTGCTTTTTGGACTTGGATGAGAGTTGGGGTCCTTTCTGTGTGTCCCGTTCTGAGTGTCTCCATAGGGGTAGGAGAGATCCTGATGAAAAGAAGGTGATAAAATGCCAGGATGGGATTCTTTGGGGAGAAGGCTGGGAAAGGCTGGATGGGATCAGGGAAAGGGACGTGGATCTCCTCCTGGATGCCTGGACACAAGGCACTGCCGCCATCTAGTGACCTGGGATTCACCGGTGGCTCCGCAGCGCTCCTGGGGATGCTCTGCCGGGGAAATGGGCCGGGGACCCCGACCCAACGTGCTGATTGTGCCCGGGACACGTAGAGGGGCTCACTTTTCTGGAGAGGATGGAAAAGCTGCTCAGCAAACACGAAGATGAGTGTTTTGCTGTGCTTGCAATGCTCGGCGCTGAGACATGAAATTTTAGGTGGATTTGTGTAGGAAAAATTTGAATTTTCTGCTTACTCAGTCTTTGGGATGCCTATGGAAGGTGGAGAGGCTGAGGAAATTCCAGCTGGAGGGATGAAAAATGATGCATTACAAAAAGAAAAAAAAAATTGCTAAAGTCTGACAGCAGCCTTAGCTGGGGTTTGCAAATATAAGTGATTCCTGATATATGAGTCCAGAGACCACAAACTGCTTGGGAACAGGCAAGGTCCAAAGTGGAATTGCAAATCCCAGCAGGAATATGGGGCCACTGAGTAAGACCAGGTTAATTAGGGGTTATTACATTTTCCAGCTCTTCATCTGTTGCTGCAGTGGATGAGTCCTGACAGGCAGCATGAGTAGACTCCTCCCCTCCTTTTCTTAAAAATTAAAAATAATATTAAAGAATCATAGAATGAAGCATGGAATAACAGAATGGTTTGGGTTGGAAGGGACCTTAAAGATCAACTGGTTCCAACTCCCCTGCCATGGGCAGGGACACCTTTCACTAGACCAAGTTGCTCAGAGCTCCACCCAAAATTAAATACCACTCTGAACTTGAGTGCATGGAAATTGCAGGGCTGAGCACGGGTAAAGCTCTCCCAGTAAACAGCATTGTCATCCTGATTTGTGTCCCAGGCTGTGTTCTGTGCTCACCTGTGACTGCCACATCAGCAGTCCCTGCACCCCAGCATTAACCACTGACCTCATTAGGGAGGGTTATCACTGCTGATAGACCCAGGGCATGGATAGACCTGTGGCAACAGCCTCTTTGTAAATGCAGAGCAGCAGGTATCCTGGTGTAATCCATTTTTTTTGAAGGGCTCCTTCATCCCACAGGGGTGTAATGCTAAAGGAATCATCAATTTCAGTGTAAGTTCTTCACACGGAAAAAGAAATTGGATGCATTAATGAAGTCATTTCAACAGCTAAAACACACAGTCAAAGAATTAGACATATGGTAAGTGGATGCCCAGAGACATAAGGTCCCATGGTGGTGGGAATAGGTGAGGTCTCATTGAAGTGTACTGGGTGACCCAAGCAAAGATGTACATTGGTGATATTAAATTATTGCATTGGTAATAAAAACTATCAGCTTGTGCAGTTCTTCCTATGGATTTGATCCTGGCCTTGTTCTAGCCTGAATTTGAGCTGAGCTCAAAGTGTGGTCTCCCTCTGCATGGCCAAGGAAGGAAAATCCTGAATTCACCTTGGCACACCATCATGGGAAAGGGGAGAGGTTAGAACAGAGGAGGCAAATCACATATCCTGCAGATTTTGCTATTTCCTTGATTTCTAACATTTCACTTCTTTGTCCAGAAATACTACTTGCAGTTTTTTGTGTCAGCTACCAGTGGAGCATGTTGAGGAGCTGAGACTGTTTTGGAGAGGTCAGCCACTCCCCTCAGCATGCAAGTAAACCTGGGAGCTTAGTGACTCCAGGGATGGCCATGGGGAGGTTTCACCATCCATTTAAACCTGACCAACCCCTGAAGAACAAGGTCCAGCCTCGCTGTTTTATCCAGAACCTTCTGAAAAGACCTGGATCCACATGTGGAATGGGGACAGACCTCCATTACAGGGTGAGCATCCCACTGCACACCAGTGTGCCAAGAGGATCTGGTGCCTACAGGTACAGGGAGGACTGTGTGGCCACAGCAGGTTTGGGTGGCTTCATCTTTGCAATGTCATGAGGAATACTGAGCACGGAGATGATGGGGAGATGCAGGCTGGTTGGTGATATAATTTATACAATTATAGATACGTAGCTCCCTTCATAGGTCATTTCCTAGAGGTGTGCTCTGCTCTGGCCCACTGTTTGAGCTCAGATATATTATTAAAAGCTTCTGTTTGCTTCCTTCTCTGCTACAGCTGCCCTGTTCTACCCTGAGCAACACCATCAGAGGCAACTCTGTCTGGAGCCTGAATTTTACCTACTCTCTCTACCTAAAGAGCCTGCAGAGAGAGTCCTTTGGGACGTTGGGTGTAGAAAAGTCATTTTCCACACCAGTGCCCAGGGCACTGACTGGACCAGTCTCTACCAGAAACTTTTGTCATTGCTCCAGTTAGAACCATAAGAATAAAGAGAGAGAGGCAATGTATTTAGGGTCAGATTCCAGTGCTTTGGCAGGTGATATGTCCCTTGCTGCAGACGTGGGCTCTGTGGCTCATAGCAGGTTTTTATCAGCCATCCTTTGTACCTCTGCTCCTGCCTGCCTGGGCTGAAGTCCTTGTGTGTGCTCTAGCACTGAGCTTTGTCCTGGGTTTGTGCAGCCACCGGTCCTGTGCTGACCTTGCCCTTCAAAAAACGCTGATTCTATTAAAATAAAAAGCAGCAAAGGGATGCACAGCCCTTCCCTGTGAAGAACTGGATTTTTTTGCACAACCCCCGCCATGTCTCCTCTCTCTCTCTCTCTCTCTCTCTCCTGTGCCTCAGTTTCCACGTTGATGTGACACCGCTATTGGGAGGCTGAGCAGAGCTGAGTTCCAGACTGATTGTGCTTGCAAAGGACTTCTGGGGTTTCCTGACCCAACCCTTCTTTAAGAAGATTCAATCTCAAATTTAAATCCTCACGGTTTCATCAGGTATCTCCATGTTTTCCCAGTTGAAGTTTAAATGTCCCCAGGGTCATACAAGAGACCACAAGGTCTCCATATCCTGTCCCTGATCACTCTCAGGTTAAAAGCTCTCTCCTAATATTTAACCAGATTTCCCCCTCGCTGCAGCTCGCACCTGCTGCCCCTTGTCCCGAAGCCTGGCAGGAGCAGCTGAGCTCGGTCTCCCCCACATATTCCATTCCCAGGCTGGCTGCAGGCCGTCTCTGCCGGCTGCGCACCGGGGACATCTGCGGGTGGCAGCGGGGACAAGTTTTCCGTGAGCACCAGTGCAAAGGGTGGCCGGGCTGGCAGCGGTGGCCGCAGCTCCTTTGGCCATTTTCCCCGCCGTGTTGAGCCGCGCTGAGGGGCTGCAGCGTTGGCCCAAGGGCCTGAGGTGGGCGCGGCCGAGAGGGTTCGGGGGGCCAGGGGGAGGAAAGGCCTCTCCCCGCTCGGTGGGATCTGCGCCAGTCCGGAGGATTTAGCTCTGCCCTTCCTACGCTGCGTCAAATCCTGTCCTTAGTTTAACCCCTTGGAACAAAATCAGCCCGCTCTAAAAACGTAGTGTTTTCCCTTTTTTATTATTATTAATTTTAAAATTTAAAGCTCCAGCTTTTGCAGACAGCCCACAAAGGGACACTGACGCGCCTCTGCAGCGGCTTACGCGCCGTCAGGGCTTTTCCTCAGGCGGGAGGTGTCTCCCTGGGCAGGGTGGAGGGAAAGAAGGATGAGGAGGCTCCAACCTTGGCACAAATCCCAGGCAGCCTTTCCACCTCCTGCAAAATGCCGAGTGCCATGCACTGACCCTGGCTGCTCCAGCTCCCTGTGGGAGGAGGTGGTTTGTTCCCTGGGGAGTTCTGTCTGTCCACAGGGGAAGTTCTGGGGGCAGTTGTTTTGGGATGAGAGCCTGTTCCTGGAGCAGGGGTGCTTGGGTTCCTGGCAGTGACTGTGGTGCCTCCCCAGCAGCCATGGAGTACATCAGCACACGGGGAGGCACGAGGGCCGTGGACTTCGAGGGAGCCCTTTTCTCTGGCTATGCGCCCGATGGGGGCCTCTTCATGCCCTAGCGCATCCCCTCGCTGGACAGGGACACCCTGCGAAGGTGGAGCAGCCTCTCCTACCCTGAGCTGGTCAAGGAGCTGTGCTCCCTCTTCGTCCCGGCCGAGCTGGTCCCACGGAATGCACTCACTGGTGAGCTGTGTGGGGAGCTGCTCGCAGGGATGTGCATGAGGGTTTCGGGGGTTTGGATGCATCTGCCTGCCTTCCCCCCATCCTCTTCAGAGCCCCCAGAGGATGGAGCCTGCTGCACCATTGCCTGCTCCTTTCTGTTGCCTGTTCTCCTCTGTCACCTTGCTGGCACTAGTGGAAAAGGTGTCCCCTGTGTATAAATAGGGGTTCTGGTGACAGCAACAAGCTGATGTTGGGGGCCCTGCTCTCTGCTGGGGCTCCCTCCAGGGCTTTCTGCTGCTTCACGCTTGCCTTGACATCCGTTTTTTAATGTTTTTAACACTTACGAGCTATCACTTCCACCAGAGGGCAGCTGCAACCTCTGTCTCAACGGCACATTGCTGTAAAACTCGGGTTTCCTATATTTTATGTTTTAATACACGTTTCTGATTGTGTGGCATGTCCCCTGGGATTACTTAGCACAGAGTTATCAAATACCATGAAGCTGGGCTGGTTCATTCCTAATAACCACAAATAACTTGTTGGATATCTGTCACTGCACCAGCAGCTGGGAGGCTTTGGTTGTGCAGAAGGGTACCCAGGAGCACGAAGAGCACAGATACAGAAAGCCATGGGTCAGAAAAAACACTCTTCTAATCTAACAGGCCATTTAACCATTTTCCCTCTAGAGCTGATCGACAGGGCCTTCAGCAGATTCAGACACAAGAATGTCGTGCATCTGTCCAGGCTGAAAGATGGGCTGAATATTTTGGAGCTCTGGCATGGCGTTACTTATGCATTTAAGGACCTGTCCTTGTCCTGCACAGGGCAGTTTTTACAGTTCTTCTTGGAGAAAAAGCAGAAGCATGTCAGTATTCTGGTGGGTAAGTATGACTCCTTGGAGGTAAGGTTCTTGGGGAGGCCTTTACCTTGAGAGCCATTATCCTACAGCCCTCCTCAAAGATGCCCCAGGGTAGTATTGCCTCACAATCTCCAGGCAATGCCAAGGTGGCTGCTCTGGCTAAAAACACCTCATGGAGCACCTCTGCATCTTTTTCTTAAAGTGCAGTGATGCAGGTTTGATTGACACAGCAATCTTTTGCCTTTCTTGGTGCTTCCTCACTTTGAAACAGGGACTTCAGGGGACACAGGGAGCTCCGCCATCGAGAGCGTGAGAGGCCAGAAGAACGTGGACATCTTTGTTCTGCTGCCCAAGGGGTTCTGCACCCAGATACAGGAACTTCAGATGACCACTGTCATTGAAGACAACGTCCACGTCTTTGCTGGTTGGCACTGCTGTTTGGACTGTCCACTTTATGGCCCTGTTGTGTCAAAACCTTGACCCTAAAAGTTTGAGGGGGCTTCTCAGTGGGATTTGCATCTTTAGCAGCTGCAGCAAGCTGGGTCATTGCCATCACCATGCCCAGACATCTGGCTAACAGGAGACAACATCCCCAGTTTGACAACCAAGCACTTTAAGGTGGCTTTTTCTCCTGGCCACAGATCAGAGCGGCCTCCATGGGGGTGGTTGCTGTTTGGCTGCGCTAAATTCAGCACCATTTTTTGTCACTGAAAGGATTTGCAGTCACCCCTTCCCTCTGTCCTGTCACCTTCATGGGTGATCCCCCCCCTGCCATGGATTGGCATCACCAATCCAAGCTGGATGCTTGAGCTACTGGAGTTCCCATGGACTCCTCTGCTCAGCCATGTCTCACTTTGGCATCTCACAAGGGAATGCAGCATTTGCCTTCCTGGCAAGTATATATTTGGTAGAAGCAAGAGCCCAGAGTGCCATGTCTGCAGAAACCACCCGACATCCACATGGTGCCACTCCGCCCCCAAGGCAGACAGGCAACTGGGGACACTCCTGGCCACAGCAAACCCCAGGGCTCAAGACCAAACCTATTTCTGAGCAGAAATACCTCATGCCTGATGTACTGCTGCTGGCAGATCTAATCTTTCCTTTCTCCTTTTGACAGCTCATGGGAACAGCGATGAAATCGATGAGCCGATCAAGGAACTGTTTGCTGATGTCGATTTTGCTGGAAAATACAACCTGATGAGCTTGAATTCTGTCAATTGGTCCAGGATTATGGTGCAGATTGCTCACTACTTCTATGCTTACTTTCAGTGTGCCCCATCCCTGGATACCACCCCGCTGCCAGTGGTGGAAATTGTTGTGCCAACAGGAGGAGGAGGAAATATCACGGGTAAAGGGAAAAAAAGATGGGTTAGATAAGAGAGAGAGAATGCTGTGATCTATGGACCAAAAGCACTTTGCAGATACTGGGTATTGCTATTTATTAAAACACCCACTCTCTGGTAGGATTTCTTCAGAACCACTTATATTTTATTACTCGTGTAGGGTTATTACTCAATTTAGGTGTCACTGATGATTTGCAAGGTGCAGAAAAACCCAAACCACTTTTTGATGATGACTGTAGCTATCTTGAGGACGGGCACATTAGGAGAGGACAGAATGTGTTTGATGCAGAAAAGAGGGAAAATACCATGGCTCTGATTCCTTAAGTGAGACATTAACAGAGGTATGGAGTCCTGCCTGGTCCTCTCTGGTTTGTGTGGTAATGCATGGTCAGGAGAAGCACTCTTAATTGCATAATCTGGGCTTCTAAATGAGAGTCCTTGATTGCGTCAGTCCCAAAATAGGTGTAGAACTGTCTTATGAAAGCAGTAAAGGATTTCATATATTCACTGCTCTTCCAGGCTGCCCATCAGAGAGGCAAAAGCCCAAAATCTTCATCTGTCCTGCTTGCCTGGCAGCTGCCTGAGCTCTCAGTCCCCTACCAGTCCATCCACAAAACTGGAGATGAGCAAGGGTGTTCAGTGGTTGGAGGTGGAGTGTTGCATCCCTGGATTTTATAATCTGTGCTCTACCAAACCACTGAAGTCAGATATCTTGGAGTCCACTAGGGAATATAATTTGTGTCTGCTTCTGAACTAGCTCTTCAATCAATTTGTTTCATGACTTCTTCGGTAAATATCCTTTGAATGTTTCTTCATCAAGCACACAAGCATTTTTTTCACTCCTTTTCCCTAGCTGGCTGCATTGCCCAGAAAATGGGTCTCCCAATTCGACTTGTAACTGTGGTCAACAGCAATGACATCATTCATAGGACTGTTCAACATGGAGATTTCTCACTGGCAGAGAGTGTGAAGGCTACATTAGCTTCAGCCATGGATATCCAGGTATGTAGTGAACTGGCCAAAATGCAAAAATAGCAATTATTTTTTTGGTTTTTTTAAATCTTGTACTCTGTTCTACTGGTAAAATTCTGCCACTCAATGTTGCATTAGGAGGTGTGACTCATCCTGACCCTTTATGCTACAGACTGCTGAGCTGAGTTAGATTGAACACCTTCTCCCTCACTTTTCAGGGCTTGACTTTCTGATCTTCATTGTTGAGTGCTGGGCTTCCAGGGATTTGTTCTGTGCAAGTTTAGCAAGACAGGGACATTTCCACAAAATGTGACAACTAGGGAACTAAAAATGCCATTGTGTCTCAATGATTTTGTTGATGCTTCTGAAAGGCTCCACCAAGAGCAAGAGGAAAGACCAGGAAAGAGGTAGGGAAGTCCAGAAGAACTGCCTTGTTCATGGCCATCTGCAACTTGCTCAGAGCAGAACAAGTCTCAGCAGGCAGGGAAGGGCCTCGGAAAGAAAAGTCATGGAGGTACAGAAATACCTGGAAGCAAATACCTCCTGTTTCATTCCCACTCTGTGATCCCAGGGATTGGATCTGCTTCCAAACAAGTAATCAAAGTGGGAAACCCTTGGTGTTGTATCTCTCTGGCCTTAAGCTGCCTGCATTTTCCAAAAGCTGTTCAAACACACTGGGAGGACCTGGAAGCCTGGAGGGACTGCCGTGCTTTGCAGTCACTAAGTCCCTATGCCCCTATCACCAGGCTGTGCTCTGCAGCTTGGCTTTCCTCTTGAGCCAGGAACCTGTGGGGCTCCTCAAAGCTGGATGGGTGTATCCCTCTGCACATCCCTCTCCATGGCTGCAAGGGACATCATTGTTCAGCTCGCATCTGAAGCATCCATGCCAATATTTCCATAGCTAAAGAGACCATTTTTTTTCCAGAGGAGAATTCAGGAGGTCTCTGTTTGGGACGTGTTTGAAGCAGGGTAAGCCTTGAAGTCAGACAGGATTGCTCAAGGCTTTGTCCATTTGGGTGTTGGAAACCTTCAAGGATGGAGAATGCACAGCCTCTTTAGGTTGCTGATTCTGCAGACTAAGGTAAAGCAGAGAAAACTTCCCTGTTAGATGCTATCCAAACAGTTGAAAGTGAGGCAGAAAGTCTGCTGGGGATGAGCCTTGTAAGGAGCAATGCCAGGACAATCCCAGCAGACACTGTCTTTGCAGCCAAGCAGGCTGTTCTCTGTCCCTGAGGTCAGGAAGCACCACACAGCGCATGCCTACATGCTAAAACTTTGTCCCCAGCATGACCTGTCCTCCAAACTGGGCCCCAGCCTTCTCCTGGAGAGCTCTGGTAGCAAAAGCCTTACTTAGATGGTAAGGCTGGTACTTGCACCAGTGTCCTGGCCCAGTTCAACTTACTGGTGTCAACACGATGATCTGTAATGGAAACCATGAGGCTGGTGGGAATGAAGGGTGAAGGGGAAATGTGGGAGGGATGTGGGAGCAGGTGGAAGAAGGACAGGAGAAGAAATGTGAGGAGCATCATGACGGAGGCACCTCCAGGAGCAGGTCATGGAAGTCCAGGCACACTGACCTGTATCTTCTCAGGACAGCCTAAACCAGGGGACAGCCTAGAGCCAAGGGCAGGCTACACCCAGACTAGACTGAAGATTAGAGGCTGGAGGCTCTGGGAGACGATGGTGGGAAGATGGAGAACAGAACTCGAATCGTAAGACACCCAGATAAGGACACAAAAGGCTGAATAAGTCCTGATGACAAGGTAGGACAGGATGGAGTGACAAAAGGTCACAGGCACTGTCAGCTGCTAAAAGTTACAAAGAGTTCATCCAAACCCAACACTTGAACCCAGGACATGAAATGAGGACTCTGTAGATTGGTGCCCCTTGTCCTGTCTGTCCCTACAAGGTCTCTCGGCCAAACCACCTAGATGAATATTTCTTGGTGCTTGTAAATGTGCAGGAATAAGGCAGGGCAGAAAAATTGGTTTAGGACCCTCCTGTATGGTCTTGCACAGAGTTGTGCTGCAGTGTTGCAATGCTGATTGCTACACAGCCATATAGGCCAGTTGGGCCCTATATGTGCCCTGTAAATTCATGGAGATTATCAGCCAGCCCTGCAGCGAGCTGGGTGTCTCATTAAGTCACGCAGGAGCTGGGTGACTCACAGCAGCATCTGCAGCACTGAGTAAACAGCTGGATATTTCTGGTTCTCCAATACACAGTGTGTTATTAGCCTGGGCTCCTCACGGCGATGGTACAGATGTGGTCACGCTGTTGATTCATCAGTCATCCCTTCATTTTCTGTTTTAATCTGATGGTCACTGTCAGACTGCTCTGACAGGTCAGAGGTTCAAAAGACACTGTGTTCCCAAAGACTTGTCGTGGGAAGTAGGTGAGCAAAGGGAAGACAAAAAGCCCACCCTGGCTTCCACCAAGAAAAACACAGTGGTAGGACCTCAGCCCTAGTGAGACATCAGAGAATCCACAGGGATGCTTCCCCCTCTGTTTGAATTTCCTCACCTATTGCCTTGTTATCCCAGGAGCCTTACAATGTTAAAGAGACCATCTGGCTGCTCTCGGGCTCAGACAGCCACCTGATAAAAACGCTGATGGAGCAATTCAACGTCTCAAAAAGGCTGAAGCTGCCACAGGATTTGCACAGAAAGGTCAGTTCCTTACACACACAACACTGTGCATGCATATGTGTAAGGAGAATTACTGTTTCCAAGGTGTTTTTGAATCATTTTCAGAACAAAAAAATTAGAGTGGAGAGTATCCAACCAAAAATTTAAGTGTGAGGCCAGAGCAGAAGTTTTATATCAATGTCTGTAAATGGAGTTGTAAAAAATCCTTTTATAATTTTTTTTTTTTTAGGAAAGCTCTTTCTTCTTCACAAACTAACTTAAAAATTTTCTGCAGTTATTTAGGTAGGATTTGAAATTACCCCATCCTTGCCATGCACCGAGGCATTGTGCAGTGGATGGTGGCACAAATTGGGTGTTCAGGGGTGGATCTGCTGAATTTGGTGCAATTCAGCCTCACTGTTACAGCAAAGGGGAGCACAAACACAAAGCGGAGAGACATACAAGAGAAAACCAAAGATTTGAGTTGTGAGAGGGCCAGATGCAAATTCCTGCCTTTTCCTGTCCAATTTCCCTTGTGGTCTCCCTCACAGAGCAGCCTTTGCCCCGTGCCCACTCCTGCTTGAGCTGCAGAAAGATAAATACTATACAATTTTATTATTAATAGCAAGGAGAGCTGTTACATGAGGTGGATTTGACAAGTCCCCAGGAACTCCCTCAGAGCATGGAAATAGCAGAGCAGAGCTGAGGAGCTGAGTCCTGGCTCCTGCCCACCCACACTCACAGCACCTGTGGATGGAAACCCCTTGCCCACACTCCATCTCTGTGGTTTTTTCCAGCAGTGCCTCATCCCCCACCTGCAGCAGCAACTCCTTTTCCTTCAGTCTCTGGGGAAACTCATCCTTCAGCCTCCCTATTTCCCACCTGCTTTGCTGAGTGCCTGTGGCACAAACCCAGCTTGGAACGTGTTGGTTGGTGGTGCCCTGTGCAAACCTCCCTGTTCCCCACAGCTCTCCGAGACCCTGGGATCGTGCTCAGCCTCTGACCAGGACATTGTGGGAGCCATGCGGCGCTGCTGGGAGGAGAACCAGTACCTGCTGTGCCCCCACTCTGCCGTGGCTGCCCACTACCACTACTCACAGCCACACAGGTAGGGAGAGCCATGGTCAGGAGCATTAGGGACTGGAGCATCCCTATCCCCTTGCTCCTGCAGCATCTCCAGCTCCCAGCTTACTTACACCCTAAGTATTCCTGCTTTTCTTTCCTTTCTAGCATTCCCCGGTGTTGCTTGGCTCCAGCCTCTGCAGCCAAATTTCAGGATGCCCTGCTCCGAGCTGGCCTGGTTCCTCAGATTCCCCCTGAAATCACTGCCCTGACAGCAATGGAGACCAGGTCCACTCCCCTGGGGCGGGGACAGGACTGGGCACAGGTGCTCCGAGGCCGGATTGAAGCCGTGGCACAGCAGTGGGAAGCACAGGGGGGTCAGTCTGCCCCCCAGGGCAGGGGGGTATCATTGGGCAGGTAGTCACACAGGCCTGAGCTACTGGGCAGAGCTGGACAATGCCTGCCAGGCTCATCCTCTACTCCCAGGAAAGCCCCATCTTATGCTGCGCGTTTCCATTCTTTATTAGCAAGAACACACTTCCCTGTTGAATAACATGAACTATTTCATGACATTTTCAGTAAAGACCACTGCAATTGTATCCCCTTTTTCCTAATAAATCATAGAAACAGATTGAAACTCTGAGTAAACGTGGGTGTTCCATCATTACTGGCTGTTACAGAAAGCTTCCTTAGCACTACCCACAGCTGTCTGCTTCTTGAGCATTATCCAGTGATTCTGGCTCTATGCTGGGATGTTCAGCCCAGCAACCCCAGTAGCACCCAAGGTGCTCAGTAGGAAACACATGCAAGAGCGATGGGGATCCACTTTACCCATCCCTGTAGTTTAAGCAGTGCCAGGGATCATTCCCAGGCATTGTAACTTGCTCTGTGACTGTGTTAAATAGCAGATGTTTTCCCTGGACATGCATATCTTAAAAAGCCACTTTCCAGTGCTGTATCTCATAGCTTTTGGTCCTAGTCCTGCTTCAGACTCTTCCCAGGTAACTTCCACTGTAACAAGTAGGAAATGGGAAATTCCCCTTCTGCCTGAAACTTCAGGTCTTTCAATGCCACGTTCTCATCATATACATATAAATATATAAATACCTTGTGTGGGAGCTGCCTCCACAAGTCATGCATCTGGCAGGAATCTCTTCTGCCTAAAAAAGGGGGAAGAAAAATAGGAATAATTATACCAGGGGGGGAAAATCCCCCTTTGCCATCAAAAAAATTCCCCCTTTGACATCAAAGGAACTCCTGTAATGGGAGGATTAATTTGTAGGTTTAGTGGCATTTAACAGGGTAAAAGTAAATTCTGTGAAGTGATTCAGCTTGGGATATTGCAGAATGTGCGGGAAGAGTGGGAAGCTTGGCCTGGGCTGCAAACTGCCTTGCTGGCACCCAGGCAGCCTTTTCCTCAGCTCCCTCTGGCACAGCTGGCCCCATGCCACCTCATTCCATCCCACCGAAACCCTGCAGGAGAGGAGGGACCTCTGCCTCCTCCAGGGTGGGGGCTGAGGCTGCCCCATCCCAATTAACGGGGATGAGGGAAGCAGCTTAGCTGAGAATGATGTAAAAACCACAGCACTTGGATGTTTTTGATGCTAACAGCTCTACTTGCATGGATTGAGCAGCTGGGAGGTGGGGTCCAGGAATGATGTTTCATGAGGACATCATTCATCCTTCTTTAAGATCCAAACCAGCAAAATACCTATTATTTGAGCAACAGCTTCATCCTCACAAATAATCCTGCCCCAAAGGATGGCTTTGCACTGGGGCTGGTGCAGGATGTCACTGAGGGTGGCAATAAGAAACTTCTCCATCCCATTTGACCCCCCATGATCAGCTTCTCCTTTCTTTGATGCAGATGTTGTGCTCATTGGACCCCAATGCCCTTAACAGCTGCCTCCCCAAATCTGGCAGTTCTCAGCCAGGGACAGCTGCCCAGTTATAATTTAGCCCTTAATCATAGCTTAAGACACCCTGCGAAACGGGAGAAGCCCAAAATTGCACCCAGTTCTGCACCCAACTGAGGGGTTACAAACCGGGCTGGGAAGACCCCAACCTCTCACTGGGAAACACTGCGAAGGATGGGGTGAGTGGGGCTGGACTTGCAGGCCACCAAAATCCCCTTGTGTTTTGCAAGCAGAAAGCGTGACGAATACATTCCATGCTCCCATCCCAGTGCCCTCAAGCAGTAGGATGAGTAAAGGGTCCAGCCTCATTGCAGGGTGAAAAGGAGTTTAATTCTCAACCCTTCCTGAGGATACCCTTATGGGGTGAGGATACTACATCTCCCCCAGCCCAAACCAGATGTTTTTGGGGGGCAGGACGCTATGAAACTCTCCCTGTGATCTCTGGAGCAGAAGAGCAGCAGGAAAAGCCTGTTCCATGCCTGGAGCCAAGGCAGAGGGAGCACAGACAGGCTGGGCTTGCAGGGGGCTGTGTTCCCACAGAGGGCAATGCACAGCCATGCGTGCCAGCCCAGTGCCTGGGGAGTGGGAATGAACACACATTCATTGTGGCCCCATGGGTGTGCTGTGTCCCACCACCTGCTCAGGGACCATGGCATCTGTGGCCACTCTCTCACTGGGAGCTCCCACTCTGTCCCCAGAACTTGGGGCTCTGCTCTCTCATCCTCAAGTCTCTGTCTGAGAGGGAAGGTCAGCCTGGTTTTGATGGAAAGAGGAAATAGAGAGAGCAAAGTCACACAAAAAATGGTACCTCCTCACCCAACACTAATGGGTGGCTGCAGGCTCTGGCAGCTTCATATGTTCCCAAGGGTACTGATATTTTAGTCCTGCACTTTCCAGAGCTGATCACAAACCCAGGACAGGCTTATCTAATAATTCATCTCATACATCAACTGCTCTTGTTTTTCTCCAGCAAAAATGCCAGTTCCAGGTCCCTGACCCCAAGCATATCTGACACCGGTGATTCAGGACACAGTGATGTCCACAAACCAGTGACTACACCCATGGGGACACTATGTTCCCCTACTGAGGAACATGGCTGGGACATGTTCCTAATTCCTACCTCAAGGAGAGAGCAATGTCTTGGGATGGAGATGCAATGTGTTAGGGTAGAGGAATAGGGTTATGGCTCAGCCATATCTTCTACTCAATAACTCACATGTACAAAATTTGTCAACGTGCTGTGCTGAGCCAAACTCACTCATAGTTGGTGTGTCCGACAAGGGATTGGGATGCCTGTCCCAGTGTGGTTTGGGATCTGTTGGACTACATGTGGGGTCTATCCTCTAAGCCATCTGCCTCTGTGCCCCATGGAGACTTCATCCACCAGCAGAGCCATGCTGTGGTTCAATGCTCCAATCATTAATAGTGCCATTAAGAGATCTGTTCATTAAAGAGGACATGGGATGTCTGGCTGACTGCTGCTCTGGCTGAGATAAAATTGAGAGGAATAAAAAATCCCAAATGAGCTGTGGGTGAGGATGCTATTTTTCATGAGCAGAGCAGTCCGGCCTTCCCCTGTGCTTTGTCACAATGTTCATCCCCATCTTCCAGCTCTTGGCCACCCAAGGAATTGATCTTTAGGCAATTACTCCACTGACCAGGCTGTCACGTCCTTCTGCTCCATTTGTGAGCTGAGAGGAGCCCACAACGTGGTGAATTATAAGCCAATGCTTTAAAACAATATTCTGAATGTTTTGGAGTTGAATTATTATTTATAATGCCCTGGGGGCCCTGTGTAATTTATGGACAGGTATGAAGACAAGTAGGCGCTCAGACATGGGGATGAGCCCGGTGTAAATGCTGAGATAGAAAGATAGATGGATGGATGAAGATAAACTTCTTGGCCAAGAGAGCTGGAGATTGAAAAACTGGAGATGGAAAAGCCTGCTCTTAGACATCTCTGCTCTCCTAGAGTGATACCTACTATGCCACTACTCTCACTCTGTAAAAAGCCATCTCAAATGTGATGCATATCATTTGTTTACTTGTATTTTTTTTGTATTTATCCAAATTGCAAGGAAAAAAAAGTAAAAAGGAGTTGCTTTGTTGTTGCAATTTGCTGCTAGGCATTCCTATGTGTGCTAATGATAAGTATTAATTAAATAGCTTTCTGTTGTCTTTTAAATGCAGTTCTTTTTAGGCTGTAATTAAAAACAGACACCCAGCCCTTTCTGTCTGCATAGGAAGAGGCAGGTAGGCCTCTGGAGCTCGGCACTTCTTTCCTTGTAACAGGAGAGAAGTGGAAAATGAGGCAAAACCAGTTTCCATTGAAAACTCACCACCCTGTGCATGGCCTTTACAGGGAAAGCAACCAGCTCAAGAAAATTAAAGGAATGTGACTTCCAAGATCGCAGCCCTGCAATCAAAGTAAGTTTATTTGCCCTTAAGATCTTTCAGCTTCATACATTTTAAAGGCAGAGTAGGAGATCACTTTATTTGATCTCTGGGCTACACAGGCTGCTGAACAGCCCTCTGCTGCATTCATCGTGCCCAGAAGAAACTTGTTGCCTTATGAACATTTTGATCTGAGTAACTGGAGATAGGACTCCATCCCTCTCACTTGTTTCTTGGTTTCCCCAGTTTTTTTCATTCTTGCTGTGAAAAACCAGGCACTACTGTAAATCCCATCACTGTGCTGCTTCTCTGGTCAGTATTAATCTCTCAACTCAGGGTGTGCTTCTCAGGAAACTGGAGCTCCCACCAGTCCTGCTGTCCTCTCCCTTTCTCAGTTTAAAATAGACTAAAGACATCTAGAAAGGCAAATAAAATGTCAGATGCTGACATGATGGAAAGAAACCCCCAAATAAAATTTCCCATATGCCCAGAACACTGAATGAAACTTAAGCCCTAATTTTTTCTGCCCTTAAAGGCAGCTGGGCTTCACTTATCTAAAATGCTGCTGTTAATCAATAAATACATGGAAAGACAATGACTGTCTGCTGTGCAACTTACGAGAGTGGTGGGGGAAGGTGCAGCTCACTCAGAGGATGCCTTGGTCAGAGATGAGCCATGAGAGAAAAGTTTCTGTGTTCAACAGCTGCATATACCTTTTTTTTTTTTTTTTTTTTGTGAATGGAAACATTTAATTATGCACTTGTGTAGTTTCTAACCTGAGATGTGTAGAGTTTGTGTAATAAATACACAGAGAATATAAGACAGACACATTGCCTGCGAGAGGATCCTTGATTTGGGGCAGTGCAGCACTTTGGTCACCCGGGGTGATTGATAACCCCTCACACAGTTCATAAAACAGCCACAGCCCTTTTGGGATCCTATCAACCCAAGGCTGGATTTGCTATGGGTTTTTCTGTCTCCCTCAGCCCCATGGCTGTGTCTGGCTTGTGATTTTGATGCAGCTGGATGGGTACCCACAGGGAGTTGGGAACACAGGAAGGGGCTTGGGAGAATCTGCAGGCTCCTTTCCTGGTGAGGGGAGCACAGGGCTGGGAGGATCTTTGGGGTTCCTCGTGACAGCAGCAACAGAAGTGGCTTGGAAGAGAATTTTTTCCAATTAGTTTCATTTTAGAAATAAGAAAGGGGGAGAAATGGGATAGAAAAAGCAGAAGGAAAAAAAAAAGAGAAAGTAAGCATTCAGAAATTAAATAATTAAAAAGGAGTTTGGTTTGTTTGAATTGAATAAAAATTTTTTTTTCAGCAAAACAAGCTTCTTTTTGAGCAGAAACTGAAAAAAAAAAAGATCCTTAAGAAAGGTATTTTAGAGGCGAAATTACTCACTTTCAGTCTAAATGGCTAAAATTGTGTTACAGTTTTCGGAGAAGAAGAAAATGTAGAAATCTTGTGAATCCCAGGAATATTTAAAACACCGTGTCACAAAAAAAGAAGGTGGTATGGGGGAGATGAAGAGTGGACCGAGAGGGCTGGAAAAAGAGCAGCTAGCAGCTGCCCTGTGTGGCTCTGTCCTTGCCCTGATACCCCTGAAATCACCCCGAGCACTTTAAGATCACGAGATACTGAGAACAAAGAGTTTGTGTTCTCTTTTTTTCTCGGTAGTTCCCTGCATTTTCAGGCTCCCAACGCTGGTTCAGCACTTTTAGGGCACGTTAGAAACCAATTCTTAAAGAAAGCAGAGTAGAAAATCGCATATAATGTGGCTTCAGGAGGGTGATGATTTCAGAAACATAGCAAAAATAAAGATTCCTGAAAAACAAAGAAATTCAAAAGTGATGAGCACAGGAGATCAGTGATATTTCATGCAGTTCCTCACTCTTCATCTCATTGCTCTTGCCTTGGGACTCCTCAAGCAGAGCATCACAGATACTTGCAGAACCTTTTGCTCATGAAATGAAACAATGTCGTGATGCTACAGTAAAGAATGGGGAAGGGGAGAAGGGACTGTGTCTGAACATGGCTTTATTTTGGTATCTGACATAGGCAATAGAGCAGGACTCACTGTGCTGAATGCTGGACTGACATGGGAAAAGGAAGATGAAATATTGTGGTATTGAAGTTTGCCATCAGACCTTAAACAACAGCTTTTGAGGATGGGGTCTTTTTGTCACTGATTTTCTCTGTGACCCTGGAAAGGGTCGAGGTGGGGTGAGGAGCTTGGGGACCCTCCTGCAGCTCCCTCAACCTGGTCACTGCCATCTGGGTGACTGCTGGGGTCCCACACTGCCTGGGGACCAGGCTGCTGCCACCTCCCCACTCTGAGCCTGATGCCCTGCAGCTCCTCTTGCTCCCTACCTGCCCAGAAAAGCACCAGCACCCTGGGAACTCCTCGCTTCCGCTCCTCCGGGATGCTTGTGGGGATTAGCCAAGCTATGCTCCCTAAACCCATCACATGTGTTTCAATAGTTTTAATTGTTGCCTTTAAGATAATTACAGGCTGGAGAGGGCGGACAGGAAGAGCCCTGTGGATTTGCACCGGGGCTCGGGAGCACCGTTGTGTATGGAATGGGATATCTGCCACTTGGAAGTGTTTTTCCTGCTTGGGAGAGTGGTTTGCATGCCACAGATCCCCACTTCCCATGGCTGGAACAACTGGAACAAGGTGTTCCCCTGCCCCCCGCCCACTCCACCTGCCCTGGGGAAAGAATCCCCCCGCACCTGGCTCAGCACTTACTGACCCTTGCTCATTTAAGCTGCAGCTTTTTCCTCCTTCCCACATCTGATCAGAGGGGAATGAGGACCTGAAGTGAGCAGGATGCTGAAAATCAGGCTCACAGTGGGGCAGGGAGCATCCAGGGCCCATCTTGCTTAGACATGAGGAGCAGCAGCCAGCCCCAGCACTCTTCTTGACTCTTAGTAAGATGGAGTAAATTTGGATTTTTAGTATATCATGGTTTGTCCTGGTCCCTTGCTGGATATCCAGCCTCCATCAACAGAGAAAACACTTTCCTGATTTTAAAGGGAGATATCTCCATCCCTCCTGTAGCCTGGAGTAATTCAATATTAAGTGGGAGGGTTGCAGTCACTGCTTTTCCTCTGTTTGTACCTTCTTGCAATTATTTTGTTGGAGCTCCATACTAAGAGAGCAGGGCAGGCAGCTCTCAGGAATAACACAACTGTCTGGATGCTGCCTTGCCACAGAAGAGCTGGGACAGCACTGATGGCCCCTCCTGGGGCACAGACCTTCCCCAGGGTTCACCACACAACACAGGATTTCTCCTGAGATCTTCTCCAGCCCGTTGTGTCTCCGTGAAACCCAGCAGGGGGTTCTTGCCTTTGGATTTGCAGTAACATTTTTATCACTGATGCTTTTTAAAATGAAAACAAGATTTCATCTGCATCCAAGAGTTTGCTCCAGCCCAGCCTCCTGGTTGCAGGATGTCTCATGGCTGGTGTGGATCCAGGGGATCTGGCTGGTTGCTCTCAGACATTGAAACCCACAGTTACTGGATGGGTGGTGTAGGGCCTGGCACACTGAGAGTGTGATTTGTTTTAGCATTCAATCCATAGAAATCCATGTAATAGCACTTCCCCTGAACTGCTGCCTTTCTTCCACCTAACTCCTAAAATGGAAATAATCACAGCAGGGCAAAAATTTGGAACAACTGAAATATTAAAATGCAGTGAAGGTGAACTGGCTCCTGGGTGGAGGGGACGGGGATGGGCTCCATCACTGCTGCCAAGGTGAGTTTTGGGGACCTGTTCAGACCTACATCTGCTGGCAGTGGATTAGAAGTCAGACTCACCTGAAATCCAGAACTAAGCATCCTGAGGGACTCCTCGAGGATGGGATATTCCCCTCCATGAGCTGCCGACTTTGCCCCAACAGTCCTTCACATCCCATCCCTCTTCTCCCTCTCCTCTTTTCCCTTCCGCTCCCCTGTGATATGACGCATTGGCAGAGAAATAAAATAAAATAATCAGCTATTGCTTTATTACTTTTTCCACCCCTGCTTCCCTCACGGGCAACTGTATTTCGGCAAATGTTTTTAATATTTGCTAATAAAAGCACCTCCAGTAATGACATGCTCCCTCCCCAAGACAAAATTGCCGGGACTGGCGTTATCTAACAAACTCGTTTTGGCACAAGCTCGTCTGCGTTCGAGCCATTTCTGCCCATTCACAGGATTATCAGCCATCTCTGCAGCCAGCCCCAGCCCTCCTCTCTCATTCCTAGTTAATTGGTGTGAAATTGGAGCAAGTTCTCAGGTGATAATGTGTTTGCATTTACTGCTTCACTGAACCACCCTAGCCACTCAATCCCAGCTTCATTAAAGCCTCAATCTCAGCTTTTGCTCCTGGCTGTGAGCTTCAAACCCTATTTCCTGCGTGGCAGACATACAGCCTAACACATGTCAGGAAGACAGCTTGAGCAGCGCTGCTGGGAACAAGCACATCTACTGCCCGGGCGCCGCTCCGGGAAAATCACTTTCGCGGTGGGAAAGATACTTGAAGTACCCACGATGGCTTCACGCTGCGTTGGTTGGCTCCCTGCTCTGGAAAAAGGCGTATTTTATACCCTTTAATTATACTTGATTAATGAATTAATTTTAATTTTTTTTTCTGCAGCACTTTGAAGATAAAAACCCCTTCGTCTGAATTCTGTGATTAGTATTTAAAGACTCAAGTGAAATATTTGTAGGCAGAAAAACCTAACCGAGGAATGCCTATGTTCAAGCATTCAATAGGGCCTATTCACAGGATAGATTCCAGGGTTATTATTAGCAATAAGGTTATCTTTAGCATAATCTTTTTATGCACAACATGCTATTGGATTCCACCCTCCCTTTTCGCTCAGGCCCTGGGGCAGAAGGTAGAAAAACCAGAGCTGGTTCAAGCCTTGCAAGTGTTTTTCATGCAAGTGGAGCTGAAGCCTGGCAAAGTCTGCCACGGTTATATTTAGGACAAACCATAAGGTTTGTTTGCTGCAAGATGCACGCTCCAGAATGCCTTAGCACAGAGGGAAAAGTACGTTGCCCCTGGGGTATCTCCAACCCTGCCAGCACACGCTGTTGGGGACCTGCTGCACACTGGGAACATCTGTGACACCCTATGGGGGGTGACCCTTCGGTCTGAATGGAAGGGGGTGGGTTGGGCTGGTCCTGTGCCCGCAGGTCGTGGAAGCCCCTCTGAGCATCCCCCTGGTGTGTGAGATTTCACAGGTCTGGACACAGCTCTGGGCTTGGACAGGTCTGGACACAGCCAGGGAGAGAAGCCCTGCCAGCCACACCACGGGGTGAATCTTTTTTGGGAACTCTCTGCTGGGTTGGATGTGCCCCGGGGGTCCCACCCACCCCCAGCCCCAGCCAGGAGGGCTGACACGAGTGGGGCTGCAGGCCCACAGCAATGGCTGGGCATGAAAGGAGACAGCAGCTGTCTCCTGCCTGCCTCTTCCTTTGGTTGTATTTCTAGCTCTCATAAAGCTAAATGTAGGAGGTGGGGTTTGTAGTTGTTGGTGGTGCTTTTTTGGTGTTTTGTTGGTTTTTTTTTTTTTTTAATGGGTGGTGGGTGTGATTTTTCAAACGCGTTCCCTTTGGCACGTCTCTGCCAGCAGCGTCGGTGAGAGCCCCTGGATGCCTCTGCTGGAGCCCAGGAGCACCTTCCTTTGAAACTTGCCCTGTGTCTCCCCAAACACACCACTGAGTGCTGGGGGTGGGAGGAGGTCAGGACACACTTGGCTGTGGCACTTCACCCTGAAGAGCTCAGCTGCTGCACAGGGTCCCCAGGTCACCCCAAAACCAGCTCCAAAAATCGATCAGGGCTGCTCTTCCGTGGCCAGGCTCCCCAGCCTGGATGCAAGCAGAGCCAAAACACATACAGGCACATTAAAGGATGGCTGGTGTGGCTTTGAAACAGCGCGGCAATCCCCTGTAGCCTAGTTTTTAGAGAAAGTATTTTGTAGCTGGTTTTTCTCTTTGTGACTAAACGTGGTTATTAGGCCTCAAGTGCATCATTAAACCTGTTATTAAAAATAAACATGTTAAGGAGAATATACTGCTGTGTAGCAAGCTCATCCAGGGCACTGGACCCTCTGGAAAAGTCATTAACATTTGTATTTAAAGTGAACATAGTTAAGAACATATTGGACTATTTCAGGGCCTTAGAGCTATTAAAACGACTGCCATTAAAAATAAATATGTTAGGCAGAATATGTTGCATAATTAAAATTATTACAGTGTTTACTCTGTTTTTTATGCTGTCCTCTAGTTTAAGGGGTTATTTGTATGTATATAAAATATATATGTGTTTTTTATATTTATATATACATAGTAATATATCTAACTATATATATTTGGTTATCTATTGCCTTAAAATTAGTCTGTAGGATAAATTTGACTTCCTTATTGCAGGATGAGACAGAGCCCCAGTGGGATGAAGTCTCGATTAAAACTATGGGGAAAAAATAATAAATAAGTCTTGGCTATATGTAAGTGTTGTGGCTGCTGTCCAGTGGCTGTTGAGTTCAGTGGGAATCTTTCCTTGACTTTGCCATGCTGGGTCAGACCTCAGGAATGTGTCTCTTGCTTTGATGGTTTTGCTATTGGTAGGTCAGCTTGGAAAATCAGAAAATCAGCAGCTTTGCTTTCCACAGGCCATTCCCAGGCCAAGCTCCACCAGGTTCTTGTTTCGACCCTGTCCCCTGCAGCTCAGGTGTCCCTGGGGAGGTGGCAGGGTGGGACCATCTCCCTGTCACAGGGGTCCTCCCACCTGCCTCTCTGTGTGGGAGAAGCTGCTCCCAGGGAAGAGTTTGTCCCAGCAGTTTTGGGCCTGAGCAGTGACCTTTGCCTTGCCAGTGCCTGAGACTGGTGGCATCTCCTGCCACGGTCCCTGTGTAACAGAGATCCAATCCATAAAATGTATAGAAATGTGTTATAGATCCAGAGAAAAGTCTGGGTTGGAAAGGACCTTTCAAGGCCATCTGGCCCAAACTTCTGCTTCTTTAACCAGATCAGGATGCTCAGACCACCTCAGCCCAACCTGACCTGAATATTCCCACGGATGGGATGTCCACCACTTCTCTGGGCAGCCTGTGCCAGTGCCTCACCACTCTCCTTGTAAAAAAAATCTCCCCCTTATATCTGGTCTGGAACTCAGGCAGGGGCCATCATGCTACATGCAGTTACCTCCCAGGGACTTGCTCCCATGGGAGCTGAGGCTTTTGTGATTCTGGGAGGGTTCATTAAAAAATGATAAAAATCCGAGCCGTCACCACACCAGCCAAGGACTGCTTTCCAGTAATTCCTTTGGGAGTCCAGTAACTCCAGGACCCCACAGGATCAAAGGTGGGAGGACCACAGGGTAGGGAGGAGAAAGCTGTGCTAGGGAATTGTATGGGATGGGGAATGTCCCTTGAAGAGCAGCCTGCTGGAGGGGTTTCACTGTGTTCATTAATTAGAGTGAAGGGGATAAGAGGTTAATTAAACCCTGCTGGGTGGCAGTGACCAGCACCTTTCCCTCTAGCTCTTGTTCCAGGGGTGCTTAGGGTCTGCAGTAATTCCCAGTAACCACAGGGCCACGCTGGGTGTCTGTGGGGTCTCGGGCTGCCCGCACGCCCCAGCCCCATGGGTCACCTGCGGGGCTGTCCCAGCAGCACGGCCCTGTGCGAGGCTGTTCCTCGGGCTGGCACGACCCCAAACGCCGATGGCAGAGGGGGGAGAAGCACCCGCCCCCGGCTTTCGAGGAACGGAGCGGGGAATGTCAGCAGATGGCACTATTTGTTCTGCCATAGCAGCTGCTGGTTCCCACCAGGGCTCTGAGCCCTGCGCTGGACCCGGGGAAGCACCAGGCTCAGAGCAGAGGGCTTTCCAGGAGCTCCATCAGCGCTGGGAGCCAGCCCCGGGCTCCAGGGGGGATGCGACCGCCGGTGCCGGCAGCCGCGTAAGGTGTTCAGGGTCCTGAGAGACCCCTCCTCCTGGAGGTTGCCTTCCCATCGCCTTCGGTGCCCAACAGTGACTCAGTGACCATCAGCAGAAACCTCAGGCCACGCTGCCAAACCGCTGCACTCCTTGTTTTGTATCGGCTCTTTTTAGGGTTGAGAATCGGTGTTTGTTGCTGACTCTCCAGGTGGAAAGGGAGGAGAAGACAGTTCTTGTGCCACTCCCTGCTCCCCTTCACCTGCACCCCGCTCCAGGAGCTACTGCTGTGATCACTGTCTCCAGCTGCTGCCAGCTGGAGAGATGCCTACAGCCGGGGGTCTCAGTCGGACGAGTCCCAAGGGGGATCTCACCACCCAGATCAGCCCTATAAACTTCTTATATCAGCTGAAAACCCTCTTGCCCATCTCTATCCCAGCTCTCCGGGGGCCGCAAGACCCTGGGGCTGCTGCCTTCTGCCCCATCCTTGATTTCACCAGCACCAGGGCTGCTCCTGTGGCTCCCAGCTGTACCTGTGCTGCAGCAGTGGCCAGCCGGGGGTCGTTCTCCACCTCACTGAATTAAATTTCATCTCCGAGAGGTGCTACCCAGCGCAACTGAATATTTAAATAATAAAACGAAACCGTGCTGGTGGGAGTACAGCTGCTATTACACTTATTAGTTAATTGTGGCGGTGTTTCAGAGCCCTAGGCATGCACCTGGACCCCTCGTGCTAGGTGCTGTACAAACAGGACGGAGGAGAAGACTTTGGCGTTTAAAGGCACTGAGTCATTCCTTCACCCTCTCATCTGAAACCTCAGCTTTGTGTAAAACCTTTAGGATTTTGTTTAATGGGCGCAGCTAATGGTGAGGTAATCAGGGAGCCTTTCGACACAAAACCCAGCGATCAGTGGGTTGGATGCCTTTTGATCTGGCTGCGGAGCAAAGGCATTGAGAGGAGAAGCTGCGCGGTGGGGCACCGGGAGATGCTCTGCGAGTGGGCGGCAGAAACCGGCCCGGGGCGGCATCTCCCCCACCAAGCCCCTTGTGTAGGACCCAGCTGGGGACCATCACCCTCATGCCATGTCCTGGTGTGCCCTGGCACCTCGTGGGCACATCCCTGACACTGTTTAGATGTCACCCAAGAGGACATGGGGTCCACCAGGGGTGATTGTCCCTCCCTGCCTCCTGCAGAACGGAGATGCCTGTACAAGACTTCTGCTTGCAGGGTGTGGATTTTATGGCATTGTCTCTGAAGGCACCCAAACTGAGAAGAGGGTGCAAGCCATGCCCTTCCCAGGCTCCTGGATGTCCTGCTTCTGTCTGGCCATCTCTACAGCTTTGCTTCCCAGAGGAAACCATGGAAAGAGGCAAAGGTCCCAGCAATTTCCTGCAGCAGAACAGTGGCTGCTGGATGCTCATGGAAGGGGTGGATGGTTTCTGCTGGGTGGTAACCTGGGGAACCCAGGGTGTCCCTCCTGTGGCCGAGTGTACAGTGCACAGCCAGGCTGGAGAAAAATCATCCAGGCTGCTCCTCTCCTGGGGTGACTTCACCCAAACCCTTTGCTGTGTGGCAGCATCTGGCTGGGGTGTGAGTCGGGGTGGTGGTCTGAATGTCAGAGGCCCCAAGGTAAACCCGGGGAGCTGTACCCGTGGGTACATTCTTCCACACTGCTCTTGGCCTGGCAAGCTGGTACAAGCTACACCTGCAGGACTCCTTTCCCTTTCTGCTGGTGTGAGGGAGGTCTAACGCAGGAGATCCACCTCAGGGTGCTGCTGCTCCTCTCCTGTCACTGGCACCTTGGCACACTGTAGGGGTGCATGGGTCACCTTGTAGCCCCACAAGATCCCAGCCTTGTAGAAATAACCTTTTACAACTCAGCTGGGACCCAGCTCTGCCGGATTAGTGTTCAGCTGGATGAGCCACTGCATGGTCACAAGGAAGGTGGAAAGGGATCTATGGCTAGAGCAGGGGACATGGTTTTAGGTTAAGCATATAACTTCCTTCTCAGGGCTAATGCTAAGGCAATATCCTTCGAAAGAACCTTGCAGAAGTGTGTTTAGAAGTAAAGACAGTAGCACTGAGAGTCTCCTTTTCAGTGGCAGCCAGCTCATGGGACGGGGAAAGAAGATTGATGGAGATACAGCTGCTCCTGCTGGTGTCAGATTAGGATGTCTCAGTCTGTTTAGGATTTGTATTATAAAGAATAACCTCCTCCACTGTTATCACACCTGACAGACAACCAAATGACATGGAAAAATGATAATTTTATCATAATTTCCTCATCCTAAGGAAATTGAATGAACAGGGTAATGGAGAGGGTAAGACAACTGGAGGTCACAGCTAAAGCTGTATCTGAACACAAAATCATCCTGTTCAGCAGTGGAAGGGAAGTTTTCTGCTCTGCTTTGCATTAAATGTCATGTGTCTGAAACATGGGAATGTCAGGCTGGGAGACCAGGCTGCTCACAAAGGTGCTTCTCCAGCAAATGTCACGATAGTCCTGACAAATGACATCTCCCCTGGGCTGGCACCAGTGAGGTGGGTTGGGTTGGTGCAGTTTGGGCAAGCTAAAGCCAGAGATGGGCTGTCTCTCTGTGTCACTGTTTCGCTGCATGGCAGTGCTGAGAGCCCAGGGGATGCCACTCATGCCCCAGGTTGGCTTCAGGTGGGACTAAACACCCACTCTATCCTGGGAGCTGGTATCTGCCACTGGGGTCCTCTCTGCCCTGAGCTGCCACCAGCACAGATCCCATCCCAGCAGGGACATGTCTGTGGGGCAGATCAATTTCTTCACCCACTTTGCCCATTTTGCTGATCTTTCTCCTTGTTCCAGCCGTGGGGGCCTCACTGACTCTGGCTTATTCTCCACTGATGCAAATCCTCATCTCCCCCAGCTTCAGTCACCAAGGGTGGGAACTGAGTGCAGACAGGTAAAAGCCTCAGAGGTCTTGCTCTGTTCTTTTCATGGTTGATGGAGATCCAGGGGAACTGAGGGTGCAGTTCATCTTGTCTTGAAGCAGTTGCAAGCAGGCTGGGTGAATTTTACCTCCAGAGGGCCTTTGGTGATTACAAAGGGAGCTGAGGTACCTGCTGTGCTCCAAGTCAGCTGTAGAGACTGACTGTCGAGTGATGCAAATGTCACCCTGGTCATCCTTGGCTCTGGGCTCCTTCAGCAGAGAGTGGAGAAAAATACCCACAGGGCAACTCAGCCTACCTGTGCTAGACATGTCTCCAAAGGTGGAGCAGGATGGGCCTCTGGGGCATCCTGTCTCTTGCAGTGGACAGTAGATGTTTTAGGTGGCTAAAAGGTGTCAGAGGTGGCTTCTAGAAGGTAACAGGAGATGAGCATCCTCCCTTCTTTAGTCTAAGATCACTGCCTCTCTCCAGGCTGCAGGAGAGCTTGTGGGTGCAGACCCATCACTTCCCACCTGCAGTGGCTTAGAGAAGGATGTAAATGTGAATGGAAACCCTGATTTGTCAGGAGAGGACACTATCAAGGTCCAACAAAAAAACCCGGAGAACCAGGGTGTAGAAGACACCTTGTAGCTGGTTCTCCTGTATGTTTCTCCTTCCTGGGTCCAAACAGGTGATATTTGGGGAGTTTCTGGGAGCTACCATTACCCTCTGTATCCATGACCATGTGGCCAGGGGTGTGGTGTCCAGACTTGGGACCTGCCAGTTCACTGACCTCATCCTCAGCTTTCATTGATATCCGAGGGCTTTGGGCCAGCTCTCAACAACACAACAAAAGACAGACCTGCAGACTATTCCAGTGAGGGAGAAGGGCATGGAGCTGGGTGGTGGGATCCTGCCATTTCCCCTGGTTTCAGCAGCTCAGCTGAGGGTGAGGTGTCACACGAGTGTCCCAGGGCCGGTGCTCTGCTCTCCCTCCCTCCCTTTATCTGCAGATCGTGCTATGCTAACAAGGCACACGTACAATGTTTGTGTGTGCATGTGAGAGACAGAGCTCTAACTCCGGGCCAAGTGAGAAAAATCATTAGTTACAGGCTCTGCAGGACTGAACTTGACGAGGAACTTTGGGCTTTGCCCCGACAGCGCTCGGCGCTGGTGCATTATTCAGTTTGTGGCTATGTTGATTTGCAGATCTAATCACTCCAACAACACATACAGAAAATTAATTTGGACCTGGGCCTGGTTTCTAGAGAAAGTTGGACCTAAAGGCGGGAGGTTGGTCGTGTGGCTCAGGCAAAGGCCCAGGCTGGGGAATATCCCGTTTCCAGCTCTTGAGCCTCACAAAGGAGATGGGATGGGGATGGATTGGCAAGGAGAGCATTTGACAAACAGGATTTCAGCCCCATTGAGTCTTTCGAAATCAAAGCCCTAATCACTCATCCCTGGCTTGTGTTCATACCTCTTGCATTCATGGGAGATGAGTTGGTTGAACAGGGAGATGCTCTCCTTTCCCCATCCAAGGGATGGCCCCTAAGAGGTGTTGATGCAACAGATTGATTCAACACATTTCTAAAAATACATCTGGTTGGAAAAACATTGCCACTGAGAGTCAGACCAGATGCTCTATTCCTGGACTGCCCAAGCCCTCAGACCCTTTCCTCTTCCTCATCCTGCTGATGGTGCCTGCTCCCATCAGAAAACAACATCTCAGAGGAGACACAAATGGTTCCAAACACCGGAGATTCCTCCATGGAGAAGAATCCCTGGGTTTGGGTTGCTCCCAGCTGTGAGGGATGCTGCCTGCCCTCCTGCCCAGTCTGTGTGAGCTGGTGCTGTGAGAGCTGGTAGCAGCCCACAAATCCCTCTGTCTTGAATTACCTGGTGAGCACTGTCCCTCCTTTTGATCACAGACCCCTTAACTTTGCCTTCAGCCAGGGCTGTCTCAGTCCTGGCCTGTTGAATGGCCCCCTTTTAAAGCGGGATTTAAGAGGGCATTAAGGACTAATTAGGTCTAATGAACAGCAGTGGCTGTTTTCAACCTGGTGCTTCCAGTTGACTTCAAAGGATGAAGGGGATGGGGTGAAGCTGGAGGAAGTGTTATCAGCAGCAGGAAAGATTTAGACCCTGCAAAATCACCCCCCAGCAGGGGGGTTTGTGCTCCTAATCCCTCTGTGCCTGTCAGGCAGGGAGGCAGCAACGTAGTCCCCTCCTGTTGGAGACAGGTGGGATGGAGAAATCCTGGTGGGAGCCCATCATCACCATAGCTGCCTTCTCTGCCATCCCCCACCAGGAGCAGCTGCTGATGGATTTGGGTGACCTAGGGCCACCCCAAGATGTGGGACAACAGGATAAGGTTCCCAAGGGAAGAAGTGAGTAACAGGGTGAGAACAAGAGAAAGGAGGTGGAAGGGGACACGGAGACCCATTCAGAGCTGAGAGAAGAAGGGAGGCAGCTCTTTGCCTCCTCAAGTGCAGGCAGGGGTGAGTGAGGGCTACTCATTCACAGGCTGCTCATTAGCAACATGAAATGTTGATGCAGGACCCTGAGCCAGGCATGGTTTATGTGCCCAGGGTGCAGCAATAGCAGCTGAGTCACACACCCTACCCAAAACAGTTAAGCCTCTCACCATTTTCTGCACGTCAGAGGGGCCTTTACTGTAAGGGCCTGCATTGTCTCAACGCCATGGCGTGGTCTGAGGGCACGGGCCCTGTGCAAAGCCAGCGGTACCTGCCTCCCATCCAAAGCACCACCAGTTATCTCCTGCCATGACTCAGGTGGTTTTGCCACTGCTGGGAAGTCAGGGGTCAGGCCCAGCACCACGGGAGCAGTTTCCTGCCCTCTGCTGAAGCCGGCAGCCTGGGATGGGAGAGATGGGGTTTGCCAACAGCGATTCTCCCCGTGATTCAGTTTACATGGCAGTATCGAACAGCGGTTTGGTCGGGGGAATGTTACAGATATCAAATCCTTTCACTGGAAAGTCAGATCTCGGCAGACAGCGTTTTGGAGAGCCCAGGGAAAACAACAACTATTTATGGTTGTTGTTTAGGGTTATGGACGCAAATGCCCTTGAATGATACAAACCGTCTTAAGGGGAATTTTTGCGGCTGATTAAGCGTAACCACAAAGCTTCAAGAAAACATGTGTTTATTTTAAGTAAGTAATGTTGATTACTAATGAGAATACTTAGTAGATATGATCAAAGGTAGCTGAAGTGCCGTCATGATATCAAAGACTGGGATGGAACGCTTAATTTAGATGTTGAAAAGCCAATCTAAGGTGAGCATCTTGAAAGTAAATATCATTAACAGTATCTAGATTAGACCAAGGTATAAAAAGAGTTGGAGGTAACAGCTTTCAAATCTCCCATATAAACAGGCAGGTGATGCTGTAACTGGGGGAGGCGAGTCAGACACAGAGCCAGGGTAGGGGATGGATTGTGCATCTGACACACGCAGCCCCTGGCCAGGCTCCCAGCTCTGCCCATCAGCATCTCAAGGGAGCTGGCTCTCAGGAGCCAGCGTGGCTCCTTTCTGCTTCAGTTTACCCAGGGGAAAGGGATGGAAATGAGTCCCCTGCTCCCAGCATCTTCATCTTGAGCTTTAGTCCAGGGCTATGGCTGAGGAGGAAGGGCTTGTGAGGGTCTCTGAGTGGGAACAGGGTGTCCTCTCTGCCAGCTGACCCAGGAGGTCAGGCAGACTGATGGCAGGATGAGTCTGACAGTGCAGCTCAGTGCTAAACATTCAGGCATCTGCATCCTGCTTCTGAAGCCTGTTTCTCTCTACCACCCCTGTCTTAGCCCGAAGGTGCTTGGGAAAGGGCTCCGCGTGCCCCCAGTGTCACCAGCCCTGCACCTGGATGTAACATCCCTGCAGTGAAGCACTGATGGGATTTGGAACAGGCAGGACCTTATTTCCCCTTCTCTTGCCAATTGTGTCATGTAAGGGGGAATATGTTATTTATTTATCCCATATTCACCCCAAGATCCCAGGTTAGGAAAATAGGCAGTGTTCATTGGAAAAAAGTTGAGATGTGGCTGAGCCATGATCCACGCTGTCTTCAGCTAAAAACCAGTGCCAGGTCCAGAGCCCAGCCACTTCCTTGGTGGCTTCAGATCTCTGTCCTCACTGCTGTCTCCCCAGGACCATTGCAATCAATCCCCTCTCCATTTCTGCTCCCACTGCCCAACATTATCAGGACCCTCTTATCCCAGATACCCTGATGATGGCCAGCAGCCGCCGTGTCACTCCCCCCTCCCCGGGAGCTGTGTTGGTGTATGCTCTGCTCCGCACGTCTCCCTGGACCGAGCCCCTTTGATCGAGCGCTGTGGGGCAGGGAGCAGGTGCCAGGCTTTTGCCCTGCCTTGCGTAGGTTGGGAGAGTTTTGCCTTCCCATTTGGGGCCCAGGGAGTGCCTGCATCACTGGGTCAGCTGGGTACCCTGGCTGGCCACGCGTGGGCCCAACAGGCTGTTGTTGTGTGAATCACACCCCCTTCCCCAGCGGCACTGGTGGTCCCACGTGGTGCCAGGGATGCCGGAGACAGGGAGAGGTGTTTGCCAGGGATAAGCCTCAGAAGGGTTAAAGGAGGGTGGCTTTGCAGGCAGGAGTGCCTGCTGGTGAGGGCAGATACCATTCAAAGAGCTGGAAGGGCTGGGTGCTGGTCTTGCACAGGCTGATGCTTTACTGCATCATTAGAAAGGTGCTTTCCAGAAAAATAAACTTGATGTGTCTGTAAGCTACTTTCAAACATGGACTCAAACCCCAGCCTTGCAAAGGTAAAGGGCACCGAAAGATTTTCAAAGCCCTGATGGCCCTGTGTCCTGACTGGATAACCCTGCACAGCCCATGTGTGTGGCTCAGGAACTGCTGGACACTGCAGGTCCAATATCTCAGCCAGGGCTGGAGCATCTCATGTCCACTGAGTGGTGACAGTACCATGTCAAGCTCTTACCAGAAGTCTCTTTGCTCCCAAGTGTTTTGCAGGCTCTTGAGCTGTAACAACAATAACAACAGAAAAGTACCAAAGCTGGTGATTTAAGTAGCTTGAGAACAAATCACTTCCCTGTTTGCTTGAGTGTCACCTGCTCAGTATCTGCTCCATGATATTGATGCACTGTTTTCTCTTGAGCAATGAAGATCTGCATTTCTAATGCACTAGAAAAGAAAATAAATAAAATCTAACATGAACAAAGCGATTTCTGGTCCTCTTTGCATATTACAAAGGAGCAAGATGGGCACAGACCCAATTCCTTTCTTCTTTTCAGATCTCTGCTACTGCGAGCAATATTTGTCAAGAGATTTGAAGCTGCAGATGAAAAGTGCTACCTACGGACCGAGTATTATTACTGCTTTAAACTCACACCCTTCCAACCAGCTGGCTGTCCCTGTTTAAAGGGAGGTGTGTGGCCAAACAGGTAGGACAGACACCAGCTGCCAGGATGCCCTGGGTCCTTGGCTCGTCCTCACTGCCCAGGCTGTGGACACGCCCCACGTGCAGTCCAGCATGGACCCTCTCCATCGGCAGCACTGGGGTGCCAGCAAGGAATGCAAACTTGGGCTAGGGAGCTGCTGAAGAGCATTTCCAAGATCCAGATTTTGAGATGGAACTGAGCAAGCTGCTTCAGTGTTGAGCCTGCTGGGTTTAACACCAGAAGGTGAATGCATGGTGGGATCTGCTGATATGGAATTTGGTTTTGCACAACCTTGGGTGGACATGCAGGGGAGCAGAGTCTCTCCTGTAACACCATCATTTCTTGGAAAAGTTGATCTGCACTTACTGCACCCCTCCATGACCAAAGTGCAAGAGCATGGGAGTTGATTTTATTTTTCAGGTGACACATCTATGCTCACAAAATTTTGCTGCACAGAAGGAACTGGGAGATGCCCTGCCATGTCCTGCCATCACACAAGGCTGCTGCCTGTGAACAGGGAGCCATCCTGGCATCCCCAGCACCATCAAAGAGAAACCCATCCATGATATTTAGTTCTGCTCAACAGCAGCTCAGATTAAGAAAGGTTTTCTTGTGCTGGAAGCTCCATGAATAAGAATGTTAGGAATTGGCTTAAACCACCAGTGACATAATTAGAAGGCTTTTGATATGCCAATTTGGCTGATCTCAGTTACTTCCCCCTGGTGCTGGGGAGTGTCAGCAGAGGGATTAGCCTCCAGTCACTTCCTGACACTCTGCTAAATCTTCTCTCTCTTTGTTCTTCATCCAAGACAGGGGAAAAAAGGAAAAACAGGGAAGCAACTCAGGAGATACTGAAGTGAAGCTGCGTGTGCTGCATCCCTGACCTGCCTTCAGTTTACACTACAGGCTCTCCTTAGGGGTGTAATGCAATTACAGCTATAACTGGGTGCTATACATTTTAATCCCATTAGAAACAGCCTTTTAACAGCTCCTAACTGACTATAATATGTAATCTCATTAGAGACACTACCTTTATACCTTGTACAAGAACATTCAAGCAGAAATCAAAGGCTGGGATAAGGCTAACGTTGTTTTCTTCTTTTAAAACACTGTCTGATTTCTTGCTTGTATTTGGGATGCTGGTGCACAGGCACAAAGGCACAAAGGCACAAAGGGTTTTTTGGTGGGGCCAGGCTGGATAGGGTTTGGGGGCTACCCCTGGTTTTGCTTTTATACTTTTTCCAACACCCATCCTGCCCTGCCAGGGACAGGGTACAGCTGTGAGCAGCCCATCTGCCTGCTCCAGGTGGAATCCTCATCACCCCTGAGGCTGGCTCCATGCAAACAGGACAAATACTGACCGAGGCTGGGCCAAAGCTGGAAGGATTTCTCCTGCCAGAGCGTGTTCACTGCGCTGCCTCCCACGATACCACACTACACTGACCAAAGCCCTTGGTGCGGGTACAGCTGTGTCTACACCACATCTGCTTGTGGTGCTCTGCCAAAGGAGGGGAGGAGAAAGAGAGGGGTGATTTTTTTATTTTTTATTTTTTAATCTGTTTTTCTCAAGGATCTATCTGCGCTCAACTGTCTCCTTCCATAGCAATCTTTGAAACTTTGGGCCAACTTCTGGCAAATTTTCACCGGTAAGGCAGACTTGAAGATGTTCAGTCCCTACATCCTATACTAAAATAGACTCCTCAGCAGTTTTCAGGTAGATCTGAGCTCGTTAGAGACCAGTGCCCACATGGGATAGGGGCAGTGTGGATGTTCCAACCATGGGCCAAGCTTGGCGGGATTGTGCTGCCTTGTCTGAGAATCCAAACTCTCAGACAAGCACCTGGGCACAGCTGGGTGGGGGTCCACATGTCACTCCCATCCTCATTCAGCTCAGCTGGTGTTGAAATAGCAGCTCAGCCCAAAACACTGGGATGGAGAGCACAAGGCTCAGACAGAGCAGCAAAGGTCAGGGAGGGAGGACAGGAGGACAGGACAGACCTGTTGTGTGGGGACTGCTGGGCGGTCCCCTCCCCATTCTGAAAAACCAAGATACTGCAGCCAAGGGCAGCCAGGACCTTCTCTCTGAAGGGAGAGAAACTGGTCCTAACTTAATCTGAACTGTGGTATGAGTTGTCATGGACCAGGATGGCATAAATCTGTTAAAAAGAGGGGAAAAGGGCACTGTTGAGCTGAGCCAGACATCAGTCCAGTATTGGGGGCTGCTGATTGTCCCTCTGATGAGGCTTAAGAGATCTTGATCTTTGGGATCTTTAAAGACTGCAAAGACACTTATTTTTGCGAGAGGGGTGTTAATCCCAGCAGATTCAACGGGGTGATAAAGCACTTTGTTTCTTGCTCTACAATAATTGCAACTTCTGACAACTCTGATAAACTAAAATGAGGTTCTCAAAAGCATCCACCCAAGGCTTTGTGGGGCTGCAGTCAGGGTTGTATTTAAATGCCCCTAATGAGTACCTGGAGCAAATGGGAAAGACATGCAAATCAGATGTCTAATTGAATGGGCCTTTGAAGGAATATCCCAAGCCGCTGGGTAATTGATGGGTTATCTTTCCACCGGTTTGCCTTGATTGCATCTTCTTCCGCATTAGTCTTTCCTAGGAGTCTGGTTTAACAGGAAAAGTGGTGCACCAGGATTAAATGCAGCTCTTCTTCACAGACTGAACGAGGACATTTACTGCCCAACAGTACGACCCTTCTGCAAGGCAGTCATTATTAAAATCTCTCTGGACAGGTGTTTCTCCCAGGCATGGAAGTGCCTTATCATATTGCATCTGCACTGCACTCGGTAAACTGCCTCACAACCTGCTCTCCGAAGTGAAGGCATGACAGATGAAATAGCTTTCCCATCAAGTTTCTTGGGCCCACTTCTCCAGCAGGAGTAAATTGATGTGACTGCCTTCATTTGGATGTAGCAAAGCTGATTTGCGCCGTATGGAAATGTGACCTGTCTGACCCATTGGCTCTGCTGGTGTCTCATGAGGATTTATCAGTGTTGCATATATGAATTTTGCTTTGCTTAAGAGCCTTGTGTTATGTTTGTGCAAGAGCCAATTGCCAGCAGCCACCGTTATGGCTGAGCAACTTGCAGCTCAGCGATGAGCAGGAAAAAGATTCCCCAGCTGGAGCTCTGTTTGAACTCAGAACTGAGGCATAAATCCCCAGATTTGGGGTGTGTCTATAATAGAGTTCTCTGGGCCATATGAGCTCTCTCCAGCACCTCTAAGCAACTCTAAGGACCACATTTTGTTAAACACACATGGCCCCTGAGGCCATTTGAGAGGTGCTAGGGTGTCTCAGACATCCTTAAGGGCTGGTTTGTGTATCCATGGGAGACTGGAGCAGCAGCTGGGGGCTGGAGAGGGTGGACACTCAAGTACATCTCAACAACTGTCTTTAAGGCAACAGATTTTTATCCAAAGAATCTGCTTCTCAGCTGAGTTTAAGATTACTTTCCTCTAGTCCCTGTTGATGACAAGAGGGGTGGATTTTAGCCATAGCTTCAATTTCCCCCGCTGGGGGGAACTTCCTTTCAGAGCAGAGTCTCAGGGATGCTGGGCCAGGACTGTCCTTGACACTGAGCCCATCAGTTTATCTTCAATCCTTACAGGTGCAGAAACCCCCAGTTCAAGCCTCCACACCCTAACATCACCCCCAGGCTCCCCATAGAGAACCAGCACCAGAATCCTGGCTGTATCTTGTTGCATTTGAAGGGCACAAACACATTTGCCAGCATGCCAGCTCAGCCTGGATTTGCTTTGCATCTCTCCTGCCACTCAGACCCAGACCCACAGCTCTTTCCTGCCTTCAGCTGCCTTTGTAATTTCTCATAGCAAAGCATCCTGTTCCTGGCTACATTCTTGCCTGCTCTTTACTATTTCTTTCCTTAATCTATGCCTGAATATCATGCTTTGCTCTTCATCTTTAATGTTCCAGCCCAAACCAAGTTCTCAATACCAATAATTTTGTAGATTTCCTGGATTCAGACTGCACATTAGCAGTTCTGCCTTTCTGCCTTCCCCCTCCCGGTGCTTTCATACCCTGGGATGGGCCTGGTTTGCAAAGCCCCAACAGGAGCAGCAGGCAGAGCATGGCCCTGCTCTTCCTGGCACTGGGTGCTCTGAGTGTCTTGCCCAGTGTTGGGTCTGTCCCAATGCCAGTGTGGGTTGGTGTTGTCAGGGATCCACATCCAGGAGGAGCAACACAAGGGTTTGGCTGGAGTGGGTCTCCATGCAGGATCTCAATTCTGATTCCTGCCCAATGGTGCTGGACCAGTTTAGTCCTGGTCAGTTCACTGAGCAGCGTTTGCCACCTGGCTCCATGGCAGCCTTTGCACTGCTGGCCCCTTTCCTGGAGAGCTTCCCACGCAGCTTTGAGCCTTCCACCAAAGCCTTGGCCCAGACTGTCCACACACAAGCCCTGAGAGCCAGGGCTAATGCACGGTGTGAACCTGGCCCTGTGCCTGCCTGGGCATATGGGTTACAGCCCTGGTTTCGCTTCAAAGCAGGCTTTGACCTGTCTGCTGTGCTGCAAGGATGGAGTTAAAACCTGGCGAGAAAAGCTCTGATTTGGGTAGCTGGCCAACGGCTGCCACAGTTCACTGGGATGGTATTTCTGACCTCTGCTTCTATTCCTTTGCTTCCCAGAGATCAGAAATTGCTTGCTGTTTGCTGCTGTAAGCCCAAGACTCACTGGAGACAGGTCTCAGCATGGACAGATGCATGTGGTGGACACCAAACCACAGAGGTCTCTCCCAACATCTCTGCTCTTACGAGAGGGTATCTCCAGCCTGGCAGCAGCAGGTCCTCCAGGTCAGAACAAATGTGACCTTGTTACAGATGCCCTTTCATTTTCTTTTGATCTTTTTGTACCTCACAGGATAAACGTGGGCACCTGGAGGGAAATGAAGGGAAATATCATCCTTTGGCTATTAATCCTGGCTTCGATTGAAGTCCTGGCTAGTATGGATCAACTAGAAACGACAATACTACATGAGGTGCAAAGTCCTTGGAAGAGTCCTTCCCTGTTCCAGAATTGCCAAGGAATAAATGCTCCTCAGACATCATAGCAGCAATTATAGGAAGCCTGAGGATGGATTATCAGCACTCTGTCCCAACTAGAATCAATGATGAAACTCAAAATCCCATGCCATGAGCTGAGGATGTGCCAGCATCCAACCCGAAGCTGGTCAGCCATCTCCTGCCACCACCTGGGGTAGCCAGCTCCTGGCTGTACTGCTGTGGTGTCCTGCACTTCCATGTCCCAGTGCTGGCCAGCACCCCTGTGTGACCATCTCTTCCCAAGTGGATGTTGCTGAGATGCTGGCAATGTCCTTGGAGCCCCATGTCACTGTGTTTGCACCCTGCCAAGCATTGTCTGTGCCTCTCCATGGGAAAAACAACAAGCAAACAACAGTTTTTTCCCTCTACACTGGTTTGCATGATGTTCTCATACATTGTGTATGTGTGATGACAGTTATTATTGCTGCTTCCAACTGAAAAACTTAATTTTTGGACCCGCTTTTCTCTCTGACTACAGAGTGGTTTGGACAATTTTCAGATGGCCAGTGCAAGGTGAGATGAGTGCCACCCTCAGTGTGTCAGCTTCTCTTCTGTGCTCTTCAATGCCACCCCATTTTTGGTATCCCTATTAATGGAGTGTGACATTTTTTGGATTGTTATTCATGTATTTTTCCAGACTGGTTATGCCTTTCCTTACTCCCCCATTTTTTGGGATGGGCTGATTTATCAACTGATGCTGTTGCATTTTGTGCTGAAGTCAGTGGGGAAGATGTGAGATGATTTCCAGCACTGATGCTTAGGGAACCCCACCAGTGACCTCCCTTCCTTTCAGGTAATGTTTCCTGCACAGGGCACTGCTTCCTTGCTCCCAGCAGCACCAACCCTCTCCAGAGGAACTTGCCGTGCCCTGTGTGCCCCTCCAAAGTCTTACAGCAGTTTTCAAGTCCCAAAACCTTTACACTGTAAAAATGTGCTGTCCCTCCTGGTGTTTGGGAGGTGTTCTGGCATTTGCCATGCTGTTGATCCTAGGTCAGTGGGTTTAGCTGAGCAGACCTCTTCCCTCTCTTCCCAAATATAGGGAGCCTGGGCTGTTCTTCAGCTGGAGGTGGTCTTCACTTGTGCCTTCCCCTAACCTGACAGCTTTTGCAGGATGAGTCAATGAGGTTCCCTGGACTTGAGCATTTGAACCTGTTTCCTCAGCCTTGACCACTTTATCCTTCAGACTGTCTTTTCTCCATGCTTGAGAGGTTTGAAACAGAGGTTCACTGGATTCCTCAGGATGACTTGAACTAACTTCCCTTTACCTGTACCTAATTTCAGCCCTTACTTCAACTTTTATTTATTTATTTATTTTTTATTTAAATGGGTAAAAAGACCCCATTTTTTTACTGGTTTTTATCTTCCCAGTACCTCTCATCTATTTTTGGACAGCTTTTTCTTTTTGTTCCTTTGTAACTTTCTTTGTCAACCTTGCTCCTTTTTCTTCCTCCTGTTCCTTCCTGTCTCCACTTAATATCCCATTTCTCCTAAGGTACCTGACACCTGCCCATGGGTTCCTGGGGAGGCACAGCATCGAGCCTGCTTTTGTTTGAAGGTGAAACGAAGCACCATTTCACCAATACAAAGTTCTGACTGTCAAGCTGTGTGTTATTCAGGGCTGATGAATAACTTAGAGGAGATCAAAAGATATTAAGCTAAAAGAATTATTATACAGGAGCCTACGGGACCACACAGATCTCCCGTTCCAGCTAAAAAAGTCCCAAATTAACCCCCCCCACCTCTCCCCCTTTAAAAAAAAAAAAAAAGGAAAAAAAAGCGTGTGTGGTCTTGAACAGCCAAAGAAGCAAGCCATTATTTGTAAGTCTGCTATATAAAGCATAATTATTATCCTTTTTATCATCCAAGTTATGGGGCAGGCTTTTCCATCTTTACTCACGCCAAGTAGCACCTCGTGTCAGAAATAGCCTCGCTGGTTTGAAGGGGATGAGTCATCCCGCAATCAGGTAGGAGGGGAACAAAGATAGACACGGCTTCCCGGACTGGATCTCTCCCTCTCCCTCTCCCTCTGCCCGGTGCTGGATCTCGCTCCTCCCCGGCCCCTATCAAAGCGAGCCGCCGGGAGCGTTGGTGCGGGCGCGCCTTCCCCGGGGCCCGCGGGCTGGAGACGGGCGGCCCGCCGGGGCGATCCATCTGCTCCGCAGCTCCCTCCTTCCCGCTCGCCTTCCCAGCAGCTCCTCAGATGTGGGCAGGAGCGGGCTGTGGGCCTTAGGAGCTGTTCTGGCAGCCGGCGGCCCCACTCCCACTCGCCTCCTTTCCCATAGCCCCAAAACCCATCATGTGACCGGCACATACTGGTAGGGTTCCAGTTGGGGTGCTTTGGCGAAGAGGCTCCTCTCCAGTCACTGGGGGGCTCTGATGGCATCCCACCGTGGTTGAGAGCAAGGTGAAAATAAACGGCAATACCATGACTCAAAAAATGTAATATACAAAAGAAAAAAACTCCTCCAATAGCCACGGGGTTCTCCAGACCAAGAACCTGCCTCTTTCAAGAGCCCAGTTTTGCTCCAGCTGAGACTTTGCCCACACCCTCTGGATCCAGAATTCAGATTTTTCACCACTTTCCCCCCCTTTTTTTAATTAACAAAGGAATTCCGATAGAGAAAAGGGCTGGTTGTTTCCTCTTGCTCGTCCTCGCTGTTACAATTTGCAACCCACACCTGGCATTCAGAGCGTTGAGAACAACTCAGAGCCAATGTATTGGGGCTGCTGAACCGCCCTGGGTTTCAGGGGAATTAGCTGTTTGCCCAGATGCTCTGGGGGAGCTCTTTAATATCCCAGTGGGAATAACACTACTAAAAAAGGAAAACCCATTAGTACACGTCTGCTCTTGCAGAGGCTCCTCTGCTCCTGTGAGGGTGAGACCTTTACAGGAGGCTTCTGAGTTGTTACAGGTATCACCTCGGATAACTCTGACAACGAGCAATTTTAGGGCAATTTTTATTCCCAGCTGCCCCAAATCATCTCCCCAGCCCTCACAGTCACTACCAGTGTTGATTAGAAGTCTCTTTAATTGAATCAACCAGTCTGTTCACTGCGGCGGGCGCAGCGCTTTGAAGATGCATTAGAGCACACGTAGGGGAGCACTGAGTAATGCAGGGAGATAAGCAGCTGTGTTTGAAGCTGGGGATCCAAGAAGCCATGGAGGCGCACAAAAGGCACATGAAAAAGGTGGCGTCACCCCAGCTCCCCGCATGAGTCCTGAGGGCCCAGATCTTTGCCCTTGGGTAGGTTGGTAGGTTCGTGCTCAGCATCCAGCCCTGATGTTACATGCAGCGGCTTTTGTTGCTCTCTCCGGCCCTCCTCTCTTTTGATGCTGCTCTGCTCCATGGCAGACACCAAAGGTGGTGGCCACCATTTGGTCTCATGGCCAGTGTGAGTGGAGGGAGGGGTGACAGCAAGAAAATCTGGTTGTCTGTCTCAAGTAGTCCCTGCCTCTCCTTGCTTGTTTGGGTTCATCTCTTAGTAGCAAGGACTTTGCTAATGGAAAGCCAACAGCAGAGCGAGGCAGCTCCATGGGGAGGAGAAAAGCTGAACACCAAACTCTTGGATCTGCAGCTGGGAGCTCAGACACTTGTCAGAGACACTTGGATCCTATAGGGATGTACATCAGTGCAGAAAACCTGACAGACTACCCAAAAGTCACACCTTAACCCAATGACTGGGGTATAGGGTCAATGGGAAGAGCTTTGTAGACTGCTCTAGCATGGGGGTTACCACCATATGATCTTGAGGGATGATGTGATCCTTGGGTCATTTCATGGTCTCTGGTGGACATGGGCAGCTGCTGCTGGAAACAAGACTGGCAAGGAAGACAGACCAATATTTTTAGCACATCTTGTTTCTGAAACTCTATCTTAGGGCAAGAGGAAGAGCAGAACTTCAGAGTTACGGATCTAAGGATGGCAAGGTTTTCAGCTCCTTTCCATAAGCCCCCTTTACCTGCTGTAAAACACAGCAGCCACAGACCACCCCAAAAAGCAAATTATTATCTTCATCTAGAGACATTCAGCATCATTTTGTGTTGCAGCATGTCCCAGAAGTCCCATAGGATGGGTGGGCAGTTGTCCCAAAACAGGCAGCCAGGACATCTCAGAGAAGCTTTCTCGATGGAATAAACATCCCCAAACTCATGAAAGGCAAATCGCCTCCTCTAATACCCGCGTGCTTTTTCCATGTGAGCAGGTGCAGATATTTTCTGGCTTGTGCCTGCCACTGGGCGTGGGTTCTGCAGGGCTGTTATCTCTCTCATCAGATGATACAAGTTTGCAGGCTCATCTCCTTCCAAGAATGCAACTGACTTTAAAAGAGTTCAAAAGAAGATTAGGTTTCAAGGTAACTGGAAGCTATTCAGTCAAAGCCAAGCTGCATAAAGCAGGGGGAATCCTCCTTCTACCTCCATGGCTGTGCAAGGCAAGTGGGAACATGAGAAAGGAGCTGAGAAAGTGTGTGCCTTCTTCACAGACACAAACAGGACTGCAAATTGGAGACAACCGCTACAAATTTAGCTAAAGATGCTTTAGAAATTGCATCTTGCCAATGTTTTGCTTATCAAGCTACAGTGTTTGCTGGCAATTACCTCAGCAAAGCTAGCACAAACAAAAACACATGGGATCTCCTCACTAGTGCTCCCTCGTCAGTGGGGATGTTGGCACGGTGGCACACAGAGGCCTCAGCAGTGGGAGCTGCAGGGTCTGTGCTGCTGGTGGCTGGGGAGTGTGGGCTGGGGTACCCCTTGCACTGGCAGCTCTCTCTGCCTGTCCCTGTGCCTGTCATCCATCCAGAGGCAGCAGCAGCAGCCACCTCCACTCTCCCAGCTGGACTGACACCATCCTGCCCTGTCCCTCCTCTTCCCACAGCAGGACCACACAGTCGCAACCCACCTCATCCTCTGGACAGCTTTGGTTGCCCAGCTCAGGTGCTGTGAGCCAGCCTCAGAAACAGTTTGGAGTAAGAGTGAGAACATTAGGAAATAAACAGCTGGAGGTGGGGATGGCCACAGCTGGAGCCTGGTTTGGAGGACAGGTGCTTCATGGACAGGCTGCAGGGACATCTGTGTGGTGACCCCTGGCTTGGCTGGGAAAGCTCAGGTTATAGTGACAGCAGGCTCTTATGCCTGGAGACACAACGGTGCCTAATTCCTGGTGAAAGCCCATCCATGGATCTGGGCATCAATTCTCTCATATTTCTATCATGCAATGTCTGTTTTACAACAGGATCCTGTTGGACTGGTTGGGACAGAGCTGTCATTACAGCCAGAGACAGTATGACCCAAGCCCTGTCTGGAGGAGTTTTGGATATGGTTCCATTACAGAGCAGCATGTGATGTGCATCTAGCAGGTCCTGAGATCACAGGGAAACTCCTCAGATCATGAAATCATTCCGGTGGAAAGAGAGTTTGTCTGGAGTTTGTCTAGTCCCACCTCAGCTCTCTCAGGCCTGGCAGCAAAGCCTGGTGCAGCCTGACCCAAGGCCTTGCCATGTGGAGTTGTGCAAGGGATGGCTTTGCCCTGCACTGCAGGAGAGTCTTGGTCCTTGAGGAGCCTTCCTGGCTTGGTCAGCATGAGGGAACCTGCAGCTGACTCCATCACCACGGAGGCCCCCACCACTGAGGGCCAAGGACACATGGCACAGGTTTGGGCAAGCCAGGCCCTTCTAGAACGTGACTGCCAGAGAGGTGTCCCCACCCTGGGTTATTTTAAAGCTCTCTCACCACCATCACCCAGTCTCTCCAAGCCCTGCCCCAACCACAGAGCACCTGGCAGAAGAAAGTTTAATCCCACAGGGATGGACAGAAGGAGGAAGTGCATTTGGTGGCTGAAAGCCAAGAAGTGATGCAAGGCTGCTGGTCCAGCCAGTGCCACCCAACCCACCAGGTGCTGCTGAATCCCACAGAGCTGCTCCACACTTTTCTCTGAGCACAGGACTCTGATGGCTGCTGGACACCCCTGACCATAGGAAGGTCTCATCCTGCTTTTGTCAGGCACGCTTTGCTTCCCTCCACCAGTGCCTGATGTGAGGGTGCTGGCTGGCCAAGGCCAAAGCTCTGGTAGGTCTGAAAGCCCTGAGAAATATCACAGAGCTGTCCCATAGCTGAAAGGGTCACCCATAGGAGACCTTCTACACACCTCAGCAGCTGTCAGTGCTCCTGTCCTTGCTTTCTCAGCGGCATTTGCTCTCCCCAGGAACAGATGCTGCTCTGCCCTGCTCCACATTCCCCATCACTAAGACAAGGCCTTTTTCTTCCCTTCCTTCTTCCTCCACCCACCCAGTCTGGGGAAAAGCTTTACTTCCTCCCCACCGTGGCTCACTAAGGGCTGTGTTTGGGGTCCTACATGCAGGACCCCTTGACAGTCTGGGTAAAACCTGTAGCCATAAGTGGAAGCTGCAGCCTGAAACCTGCAGCAGTACCTCTCATACTCACTAAACCTGTCATCCCAGTCTGGATTTTCTTTTAACAATCAGACAGAAGTAAATGATTCACTTGTTGCTCATTTGAAGTTTGCTTTTTTCCTCCTGGAAAGCATTTCTTTGGGACAGATGGACCTGAATTACCCCTGTTTCCCAATGCTCCTCAGCACTGACTGTGCCCACAGAGAAGCCAGATGTGCCTGGGCATGGGATGGCAGGAGCAAATCCATCACCACCTTTGTGTGCCTCCTCTGAAAACCTGCTGATTAAAATTAAGTCCTGCTGTTTCACTGTTTCCAGCCTCCTCGTCCCATTTTTGCACGGTTTATTTCAGAGGACCCCTTCTACGCCAAAAAGAGGGGGATTTTTCTGCTGTTACTTGGGCAGGGCACCTCTGGAGCTGCCTGTCTTTCCCAGAGGAGTGGAGCATGAGGAAAAGGATTGCACCCGCTACTTGTGTCTGTTTATTTACAGTGTAAACAGCTTCTGTGCTGCAGCTTTGAAGAGGCGCCGCACATTTGGATGTCAGGATCCCTCCACGCTCTGTGCGGTTTTCCCACGTGACCTGAGCTCTTCAGAGAGAAAAGTTTGCTCCTTTGCCTCCATCCTGGAGAGGATGAGGAGGGCCAGAGTGATGCAGAGCCCCAGTGAGGGGTAAAGCCTTCTGTGAGGGAGGTTTGGGCTAAATTACCCTGTTTATGGTAACCTGATGCAGCTCTGCTAATGAGCGGTAATTTGGTAAATCCCCATTAGGCTCTTGATCGTGAGCCTTAAAGTGACTCTCAGGAAGTTGTGGCTCCCATCAAACTCAGCAGCAGGAATAGCAACCTGCCTGGACTGAGTGCTGGTTTTGTGTAAAACAGATGAAAATAGAGAGATAGATAGATAAACGGATAGATCATAGATCATAGACAAAAATAATGAAATAACTTCTGGAATTCTCTCCCAAAATAGCTGTGCAACAGTTATTTAAATGCTATAGGGCACAGTATCTAAGTTCCCTTGCAGGGAATTATCACCACTGCAAAATCAATATTTGCTAAAAATCCCTTTGGCAAACTCAAGAAAGCCTTTTAATAAAGCAAAACGACAGCAACTTCTCACCGCGCTCACAACCTCTTGGGTTTGACAGAAGCAATGATGGATGTCAGAAACCTTATCTTGGCAAAACAGCTCCAAACAATTCCCTAACCCCTGAACATGATTGTTATCCACTAAGTTGTCTGCCTTATCTATTTACTATAAGCTGTGAGTATGACCATGTGCCCCCGAATAAATTTAGGCTACTTTATTCTGTTGGTTAAATATTAGATTTACATAGTTTTAAAATTAGGAGTGGGACTTAGGTCATCCAGCAATTACCAAAGTTTGCTCTTGTGTCTTGAAATGTTTGTTGGCCACACAACTGTACTCCAAGGAGAGTGGGTGCTGAGATGATTTGTACCCTGTGAGGTGCTCAGCATGGTTGCATGGATTTCCTTCCCCACCTCGTGCCTCAGCTGTCACCCCTGGGACATCTTCAGCCTTCCAGCACAGCTAAGCTCTTCTAGCAGAGACTCATCCCAACCAAGCCCACCTGCCCCGTGGGTGCTGGGCATGGAGGCACAGGAGCACCTGTGGGAATAATCTGGTATTTTGCATCAGAGGACAAGAGGAAATAGCCTCAAGTTGTGCCAGGGGAGGTTTAGGTTGGATATTAGGAAACATTTCTTCAAAGGGTTGACAAGCATTGGCACAGCTGCCCAGGGCAGTGGTGGAGTCACCATGCCTGGAGGGATGTGAAAGATGTGTGGATGTGGCACTTGGGGACACGGTTTAGTGGTGACCTTGGCAGTGCTGGGTTACCAGTTGAACCTGATGATCTTAAAGGTCTTTTCCAATTTAAGAGATTCTATGATTCTATGTTTGGGGCAAAACATCCCTCTCCTGCCATCTTGCCTGCTCCAAGGCCTCAGATTTGCCTGCCAGTCTCTCAGTTATGCTCTGATTTGAGCCATTTGTGGTGGCTTATGGAACATTCTTGTTCATGGACCTCTCCTGCAGCCCCAAGTGTGACCTGTGCTGGGAGTGTGAGGACTCCTCTCCTCTCCTCTCCTCTCCTCTCCTCTCCTCTCCTCGGTGGCCATATCAGGCTTTGGTGGCAATTTTAAGAGGTGTGTTTGGGGGGACACCATGGTGCAGGTGGCTCGTGCCTCACAAGTGGCTTTTGCTGATGCATGGGGCAGGCAGGAGGGCACAGGGCACCAAGCACCCACTGCTGTCCCTTAGGGTTTGTGCTGCTTTGCAACCAGACACGAGGTTTGGAACCAGACTATCACAGGTATGCTCAGATACCCCAGCATCACCCATGCTCCCTTCTAAGGAGAAAGACCCAAGACCTTCCGTGCTCCCAAGAGAATCCCAGTGGGAGAAGGAGAGCAAAGCAGAGGCGTGTTTGCACACCAGCCTCACAGATCCCCTACCCTCCATGCCAAGCCCTGGGTTGAACCCCTCTGCCCCAGCAAAGCTGTCCCCTCCTGACCTTGAGCTCTGCCGTGGGGCTCACAGGGCTCCACGCAGCTGCAAAACCCCCTCTGCCCCCATGGGCTCTGCCGTGCCCGTGGGATGGTGCAGGGGATGCAGCACTTTGGGGATCAAGGGCCACGGCTGCTCTGTGTGGGTGAGGCTGCCTCATCCTGAGACCCAGCAGGTAATTTGTTTGTTTCCTTTCTGTATAGGATATTGTTACCAAAAAAAGAAAAT